>JARPMR010000023.1:14733939-15333939 GCA_029955525.1 Oeneis ivallda
CTGAAATAAAGATTTTTATAACTTTTTAAGCCATTTTCGGCTGGAGACCATTGGTTTACATATTATATCTAAATTTGAAGTAATTACGTTCAGTAATTCAAAAGTTATAAGGCTCTGACAGACGGACGGACGGACGGACGGACAAGTGCAAATCGCTCTAGTTAACTCAGAGACCTCGCTTCGCTCGGTCAATTATTGTTCTCGACTGTTAAAATGTATTAAGCTCGATTTTCCATCTTAATATTGTACCTGTATTTTGTTGAACAAAATAATGATCTATCTATCCCATCAAAATGTTTAAAAATTAACCTGGAAGATGGTGCGTAAACGATAGTTCCTAAATTGTTCTCATCTTTTACTCATCTACTTATTTTTGCTATTGTACTCGTCTACTTATTTTCACTTTTTTATTAATATATTTATTTATTATTATTATTTACTAGCATTTCCCTCAACTCAATCTCATGAGAAAGGTTTTTTAAAATCCCGCGGGAATCTCTAGTTCTTCTCCTTCTAGAGTAGACAATATCCATGCAAAAAATTGGGCTCTCCTTGGATAAAATAAAAAAACCCGCCAAGTGCGAGTTGGACCCGAACACAAAGGGTTCCTTACCATCATACAAGATTTAACAATTTATATTCGAGAAAAAACAAATGGACTGGGAGCGAAGTCCGACCAGACCTTCGTCATTTTATAAAAGCTGAAAGTTTCTCTGTGTGTGCCCCCATTAAGGTAAGAACGATCCCCGACTATGAAGTTTGGATCATGGTGACTTTGGGAGGTCTGTATCAGTATAGCAAAGATGTATACAATTGCACCTAAAATTTGTTATATTCTGTTAAAGTATAAAGCTCATCATCATCATCATTATCAACCCATCATCGGCTTACTACTGAGCGAGGTCTCCTCTCAGAGAAGGGTTATAGGCCATATTCCACCACGCTGGCCCAATGCGAATTGGCGGACTTCACACACCTTCGAGAACACTATGGAGAACTCTCAGGTGTGCAGGTTTCCTCACGATGTTTAAAATTGGTTAAAGTATAAAGTTCAGTTTTTATATATATTTTTTGGAATATAGGGGGTTGCAACCATGTTAAGTGTCTAACGATGGACAACGTGATCTCTACTAGTTATACTATTCCAAATTTATAAAATATATATTATAAAAACTGAGCTTTTATACTTTAACCAATTTTAGGTGCAATTTTATACACCGTTGCTACCTGATATCTCCTAAAGCCTCCATAATCCAAAGATCCTTACCTTGGTGTCCCGTCGACACTAAGGTACCCTAACCCCTACTAAAGGGATAAGAGTTTAACAATAAAAAAGGCTTTCGCGTTTATAAAAAGTTGAGTTATAAACAAGCAAAATAAGACTGCGGTGTTTAGTACTCTAATAGTGCATTACCTAAATCATAACACGGTCACAACATCTGTGCACCTCGCTGGAATGCGATGACCCTCCCACTTCCCCGTTCACCTTCCCGCGCTCGCCCCATTGCATCAGTATTACCACAGTATTACACCGAACTAGAGCACCGACATGACGTCATCAACGCCAGGTGAACAGATAATGTGATCGGGCAGAACTTACTGTCGGGGGTGGATCTCCAGTGGCACGGCAATCCAAGTGTGCTCTGGCTCCAGCTTTATACTGTATTCTAACAGGGTTGGCTAGATTGGCTATAAACTTCGGTTTGGTGCCGACCACAACTCTGTTATGGAACGAAAAGGAACTTCCCTCAAGTTTACTGAACCGGCAGGTGTAATCACCGGCATCAGCCTTTGCCACATTCACAAGCGTGAGGATACCACCTGTCTTGATGAACTTGCCGTCCTAAACGTTGGATAGAAGCAGGTTATACATTGCCGAATTCCATATTACTGTAGGAAAATAAAATTATTTCACTGTAATCCGCCAAACTATAAAAAAAAAATTGCAACGTGCCGCTCGCGCTTTACTTAGACTGCCGCTCTTCGAGTAGATTTTTAAGCTATTGCATAGCTTTTATCGCGGGCTTTGAACTAGGACAAACAGTTTGAGCACGGCGACCGAATCAAGAAATTCCGTAACGAAAATAAACCTAACACCGTCGTTCAGTAAGCGTTCAACATTTTAGAGGTTCACAAGTAGCTCTGTTTGGCGCAGTGGGCGAGCGGCCGCTTTCTTTACCGTATGATGTCGCAGGTTCTAATCTCACTCGCGAAGTAGTAACAGTGAGCTTTTCTTGTTTGTTTGTTTTTTAATTATTTTTTTGCATAATTTTTATTATGCAAAAAAAATATGGCATAAATATTATAATTGCATAAGTTGATAAAAAATGCTATGCAATAGCTTTACCGCGGCAGTCCCCGAGTGCCACTTATTTTTTTTTATTTTTTAGACACACAACAGATTATGACAGTAAAAGAATAAAAATAATACAGCCATGATTAGCCACGTGCTCTCCAATACAAAATGTGTCTACAAAAGCAGCAAATAGTCGGACGTGTCTTTTATTAAAACTAAAAGAAACTTTAACTAAACAAAGTTTTACTTAAAAACTATTGCAAATTATAATTACTTATAGATGTAAAACAACCCGGCCAAGTGCGTGTCGGGCCACGCGCAGTGTAGGGTTCCGTAGTTGAAAGTCTCAAATATTATTGCTGACCTAGGATAGTGCTTTTATTTTATTTATGAATATTGAATATATTTTGAGTTCCATGGTTTAAATACTATAATATACTACAAAATATGCAACTTACACTACGTGTAATACCTAGCTTGGAAAAAACAGATATAACTCCTTAACTAATGAACCCTACTTAGCCGTGATAGTTTTCCTTTAAAATTCATTATATATACTACTGCTGTGATTTTTTTTTGTATCCTATATATACAACCATTTAGCTGGTATAGGGGGGGGGTGGGCACTTGACTCTAATAAAATTTAGCACTTTAAAATATCATATTTCCCAAACGGATCCCTGAATTTAAAAATGGTGTTCACACACCCACAATATTTTTGAAAGACCTATTCAACGACACCCCACAATATGGGATAGACGAGAAAAAAAATTCATCCCCACTTTACATGTAGGGGAGGTACCCTAAAAAAAATATTTTTCACAATTTTATTTCACCACTTTGTCAGCGTGATTGATATTTATACCCTTGTCAAATTTCAGATTTCTAGTACCAATAGTCTCTGAGCTAAACCGCGGACGGACGGACAGACAGACAGACGGACGGACATGGCGAAACTATAAGGGTTCCTTGTTTACTACGGAACCCTAAAAAGAGAATTAAATACAAAAGTAATGAAAATAGATATTTAAAAACAAAAACAATAACAAGTATTAGAATAGTTTTGTATAATACATAATTATATTAAACTTCACGATTCGCCCTTCGAGATTATACTTTTTTACTAGTAGAAGCACGATCAGTGGTGCTGCCATCTTACACAATTTTAGAGCAAAAATTTAAAAAAATAATATTTGCTCTAAGGTGGGTATTTCATAAATTCATACACCTTTTGTGTGGCTGCCATCGCGCACGTATTTTCTAATCTTAATTAGTGTATAGAGTTTTAGTGTGTTTTTTCTTAGTGTTTATCATGGGAAAAAGAAAACAACATGACGAAGAAGAGTATTTAGCTCGAAAAATAAGAAATTTGGAGAAAAAGATGTCTCGAGTTCCGTAAACGACGATACCGTAGTACCAGCTCAAGTTTGGAACGTGATCATTGTTCTGTTATTGATAATGCGTCCTTGCAAGAGGCATCGCGACATGAAGGTGTGTAACATTTTTTAAATTTCGAATACCATTCCTTTTCGAATAGTTACAGGCAAGGCGCGACAAAGCGCTGGCGCCGCCGCTGTCGCCCGGCTTGGCCGGCGTGGCCTTGACCTACTTAGATCATTTTAATTATTTTTATATTTTGTGACGCCTGGTGCATATGAGTTTAGTCTGTAAGGCTAATACAACCATAATATTATAACTCAGTTTAACCTGTAAGGTTAATCGCTGTTTTTGGATGGCACCATATATTCTAGAACATAGTCCGCGAGGCTATGTCATGAATTTATATGTTTTTTATTACATTGTTGTATTGTCGCTGTTCCTTGATTCTAGAGTGCAAACCGTGAGTTTGTATCATGAATTTATGACAGTGGTTGTATAGGTCGCGGCACGAAAGTCTAGCGCTGAACAAAATAGCTGCGCATGCGCATTTACTGTCTTGCAACCAATGACAACGGCCGGAATGCGACTGGAGAGCCAATCAGCGCCATGATAGATCTAAGATCCAAACATAACATCGACCTTCACCCATCTGTTTACCGAATGAAACATTTTTTTTATAAAATTCCATACATAGACAAATACGTCTTGTATGTATTGCCTATCAAAATATGTTCATGACTATGATTGATTACAAAATATTAATTAAATTTTTTTAGCGAGTTTCACCCACTTGTTTACCAATCAAAATATATATATATATAAAAAAGATTATTTAATAAAAAACGCGATGATATAGTATTGCCTGCAATAAACCGTTCATGAAATACTATTGCCAGGATTTAAAGTTTAAAAATCAAAGCAGGTAAAGTTGAGCAAGAGAGAAATCCGAGCTTATTTAGTGTAATAAAGAAGGATAGAGCATAGTGGCTGCGGGCCAACAAACTAGGCCAACAGACTTTTTAAAAAGTCTAAAGAATTATAGATTCAAAGAGGCCTTAGTTTAATTTTTATCAACTTACTGGGAAATTCTCTTACGAATTGATAATTTTGCTGCAATTTCTTATATTAATAGGATGGGCGGGATTCGATTTCCCCATCTTAATAAGTATTTTGCAATGGTGTGAAGAGCGACATTTGCTTGTCCTTGCGTCTTACATAAGTTCTAAGAACAACTATGTCGCAGACGTGGAATCCCTCCGCATTTATGCTGATGTGGGATGTGAGTGGGAGCTAGCTGATAGGGATTTTCAGCTTATATGCAAAAAGTTCAATCGACCAAATGTGACAAGTTCGTTTCTTGGCATAGAGACCCGGAAGCATGTAAGGTTGATGCTTTTACTTTGGTCTGGTCCACATACTTTCCTCTTTTGTTTTGTTTAATTTTAAAAGTTTTACAAAAAAATATCTCCGATAAGGCCAAATGTTTGTATTGTTGTAGTCCCTTTGTGGCCTACACAACCTTGGTATCCACTCTTTAAAAAGTTATTAAAGCCAATTGAATTTGCACTTATTAGCAATTTATTATCTTCTTCTTATAGTGCCAATCACAAACTTCGAGAGAGTCTTACCCTGGTTGCCGGAGTATTATCAAGCAAGCCTTCCTGAAACAAGGTTCCCCTTCGGAGGCTGCAGACGTGATGTTGGCGTCCTTAGCTGGTAGCACTTTAAAACAATATAATATCAGTTTTAAAAGATGGTTTACGTTCTGCCAGGATGAAAAATTAGACTTACCTACTTCAAGCCTCAGTAAATAATGGGCTTGATTTTTTAGTTAGCCTCTTTAACCAGGGTCAAAAGTATGGCTCAATTAATTGTACAAAAGCAGCATTATTGCTTCTTTTAGTTGCTGCGATTATGAATGATCCAAGGGATACGAGGTTTATGAAAGGAGTTTACAAGTTGCGAACCCCACTTCCAAAATATAATTTTACTTGGAACCCGTCAATGGTTCTAGATTATTCAGGTGATTGGTACCCTAATGAAAGACCTTCTTTTGATTTAAATTGTCTTGAAAATTACCAACGCTTTTGGCTCTAGTTACGCTCATAGAGTACAGACACTGTCGTTGATTAAAGTGTCCATCATTAAAAAATATAATAACGAAAAGTTCATTATTAATATCACAGATATAATCAAGATAAGTGCCGTGAACCGTACGCCACCGATCTTGATTCTTCCTTATTTCAAATTTCCTTATTTCAAAAACGGCTGGACTGGCAGATCAAAACCTTTTGCAAAGCTTTATAATAGAGAAGTAGCTGTCGACGCCTCAGACATTTTTTGTTCGCTCTGTTTTTGGGTTAGTCTCGATCAACGACTCATAAAGTTGTGTACATATTAAATATTATTTTTCATATAATTAATTATTAAAATGATCAAAGCCTAATAGGTACATCCTAATTATTGTTCTACTGAATCTGCCTTTTTTCCCCAAATAACGGTTTCCTACTACCATTTCATGCGACTCTAAACATCTACTAGTAAAAAAATGTAATCTCGAAGGGCGAATCGTGAAGTTTAATAGAAAATCAAACGAACTTACCTGTAAGTGACGTTCGATGACTATTAAACGATGCGATTCGCCCGAGAGATTACACTCCCACCCTAACCCAGAGATTTCTAGATCTTCCCCAGATTTGCACGAAATAGTGACTCATGATGGCCTAGGGAAATAGGGGCAAACGTGTATGAATTTATGAAATACCCACCGTAGAGCAAATATTAATTTTTTAAATTTTTGCTCTAAAGTTGTGTAAGATGGCATCACCACTGATCGTGCTACTATAGTAAAAAAGTGTAATCTCTCGGACGAATCGCATCGTTTACAGTCATCGAACGTCACTTATAGGTAAGTTCGTTTGATTTTCTATTAAACCTTTACAAAGTGCTTTTGAATCGTCAAGTGATTGTACCACTGGTTAGAGATGCCGTTCAAACCGAGAAGAAGCAACAAGAAACTTGGCGGTAGCTTTTTTGACCGACTTCCAAAAAATAGGTTCTCAATTGGGCCCGTATTTTTTTTTAAAATAAAGTACTTAACTGTATGATAACAGTTTAAAGGTTATTTTTAATACCATCTCATGAATGCTGGATCCACGCTTCGTTTTTTACTCGTCTGAAATCTTCAATTGCTAAATTGTATTATACAGACTTATTAAATAAACACTGCTTTAATGGGAACCTCTATTCATCATTCTTCTAACTTTATTGATCTAACTGCTGTCATTTTGATATCATTTATTAAAATAAACATTTTTCTTTACAGTACCCGGCGATATATATTGCACATCGGCCTTTGGAATAAAACGCTATGCTATTCTATTCACAGTTCGACTGCATTTTTAGGGTTCCGTACCAAAATGGTAAAAATGGAACCCTTATGGTGAGACTTTCTCCGTCCGTCCGTCCGTCTGTCACAGTCGATTATTTCAGTAACTATTAAAGCTATCGACATGAAATTTAGCATAGTTGTGTATAATAGTGGCCCCAACATCATTGGAACAAAGAAAAATCGAAAATTATTTTTAGTTTGATTAAAAAAGGGGGAAAATCGGGGGTTTGAAATTTCAAAGTAAGATAACTATACCGAGTGGGATATCATATGAAAGGCCTTTACTTGTGCATTCTAAAACAGTTTTTATTAATTTCTATATATAATAGTTTTTGAGTAATCGGCCAAAATGTCGAAAAAAATTCCGTTCCCCCGTCCTTATCTCCGAAGTTTACCAATCGAAAAATCTGAAATAATTATGATCTTCTTCTTCTTCTTTATCAACCGATAGACGTCCACTGCAGGACAAAGGTTTCTTGCATGGACTTCCACAGGCCTCGGTCTTGCGCCGCCTGAATCGCTCCTCCCGAAAGCGGCGCTCGAAAGCGGCTCCCTGCGACTCGCTTGATGTCGTCGGTCCACCTGGTGGGGGGTCTGCCAACACTACGCTTCCCGGTGCGGGGTCGCCACTCCAGCACCTTGGGACCCCAACGACCATCAGTTCTTCGAACTATGTGCCCCGCCCATTTCCACTTCAGTATCACGACTCGCTGAGCTATGTCGGTGACTCTGGTTCTCCTACGGATCTCCTCATTCCTGATTCGATCCCGCAGGGACACTCCGAGCATAGCTCTCTCCATCGCCCGCTGAGCGGTCCTGAGCCTACTTATGAGGCCCTTAGTTAGCGACCATGTCTCGGATCCGTAAGTCATCACTGGCAACACGCACTGTTCGAAGACTTTAGTCTTCAGGCACTGAGGAATTTTGGACGAGAAGACATCTCGGAGCTTCCCGAACGCTGCCCAGCCGAGTTGGATTCGGCGGTTAATCTCTTTCTCGAAACCTACCTAGCTGGACTGTGTGTCCCAGGTAAATATACTCCTCGACAATTTCGAGTGCAGAGTTCTCAACAATTACTGGGTGGAGCGGTGCATGAGCATTGGACATGATTTTCGTCTTGCTCATGTTCATTTTCAGGCCCACCTGTTGAGAAACCCTGCTGAGATCGTTGAGCATTGTATTGAGGTCTCTCAGAGTCTCTGCCATGACTACTATGTCATCGGCAAATCGCAGGTGAGTGATGTACTCGCCGCTTATGTTGATGCCAAGCCCGTTCCAATCCAGAAGCTTAAAGACGTCCTCCAACGCAGCGGTAAAGAGCTTCAGGGAGATAACGTCTCCCTGTCGCACTCCACGCTGCAAGTGGATTGGCCTCGTAGTCTGGTCCTGTATACGTACTGACATTGTGGCGTTTTCATACAAGCACTTCAACACTTGGATATACCGGTAGTCAATCCGGCATCTCTGTAGCGACCTCAACACAGCCCAAGTTTCCACCGAATCGAAGGCTTTCTCATAGTCCACAAACGCTAAGCAAAGTGGCCGGTTATACTCTTCCGTCTTTTGTATAACCTGCCGCAGCGTATGAATGTGATCTATGGTACCAAAGCCTTTTCGGAATCCGGCTTGTTCGGGAGGCTGGAAGTCGTCGAACCTACGAGCGAGACGATTCGTAATGACTCTCGAGAACAACTTATAAACATGACTCAACAACGAGATGGGTCTATAATTCTTCAACAAGGTATTATCACCCTTTTTGAAGAACAGAACCACCACGCTCCTGTGCCATGCTTCCGGCGTTGTGCCCTCGTGGATGACGGAATTGAACAATCGCTGAAAGATCTTAAGTACCGGTTTTCCATCCGCTTTCAGGAGTTCCGCAGTGATTCCGTCATCACCTGGCGCCTTGTTGTTCTTGAGCTGTTTGAGAGCCATTCTAATCTCGTATAGGCTGACGTCCGGGATATCTTCGGTATAGTGTCGGATCAGTTTGGCTCTGGGATCTTTCGCCAAATCTTCAACAGGTTTTTGTGTCGTGGTATATAACTGTCCATAGAACTTCTCAACCTCTCTCAAGACCTCAGGTCGAGAAGAGACGAGACGGCCGTCATCAGTTTTCAGCCGCGTCAGCTGGCTCTGTCCGATAGACAGATCTCTCGCGAACACTTTTGAGCCTTTGTTCCGCTCAATAGTATCTTTAATACACTTAGTATTAAAGACACGGAGGTCGCGAGTTTGTGCCTTAGAGATCTGCCTAATAATCCGCCGGTAGGCAGCCGCGTCTGCCGATGACTGCAGCCTCATCTCTTGTCTCTCCTTCATTAGCTTAAGAGTATGGTCAGAGAACTTTTCGGTGCTTTTCCTGCGATGGGTCTTAAAGAATTTAGACCCCACAGTATGGACAGTTTCCACGAACCTGTTATTTAGATCGTCCACAGAAACGCAGTCTGCTAGGCACTCGAATGGGTTCTGCAGTTCGAGTTGGAAGTTTTCGGCATTTTGGATATGAGCACGAGAAGGTCGGAGAGTGGACTTCACCAGTCTGGCCCTTTCCAGCTTTACATTAATATTCAACGTGCCTCTTACCATCCGGTGATCGCTACCGGTTTTCACCCTATTGATCACAGAGACATCATTGAATATATGCCGCTTGGTCGACATAATGAAGTCGATCTCATTTCTCGTGGAACCATCGGGACTCAACCATGTCCATTTTCTGTGTGGCCGCTTCCTGAAGAAGGAGTTCATCATAAAGAGGCCCTCCTTCTCCATGAAGTCGGCCAACATTTGGCCCCTTTGGTTCCTTCGCCCATACCCAAAATGCGCCACTCTCGTCTCTGCACCGCTTCGTTCGCCCAGCCTTGCATTGAAATACCCTATCACAACACTGTAATGAGTGGTAGAGGCGTGTATGGCTTTTGATATATCCTCATACAGCGCCTCTACCTCCTCGTCAGAATGTGTCGATGTCGGTGCGTAGACCTGTATAACCTTCAGCGAATACCGTTGGTGATTCTGAGTATAAGGTACGCTACCCTACTCGACACACTCTTGACTTGTACAATGTTGTTGACGAGGGACTTGTGGACGATGAACCCGACACCACCCTGGGACTGTTGATCACCCTCCCGGTAGTAAAACAAGTTGCCGGAATTGAGGATTATCGAGTCCTCCCCCTCTCTTCGGACTTCAGACAATCCTATAATATTCCAACGCAACTTGCTCACTGCTTCTTCCAGCTCGATGATCTTTTCGTCGGTCCTCAAAGTGCGTGCGTTATAACGTCACCAGGTCCAGTCGTCGGGGTTGGCAGCGGAATCTCGTCCGGAGATTCTTAGCACCCCCTTACCTTGCCCAACCTTAATTACGATCAATAGAGGTTTATTTATATTTTACAGGAAAAATAAAAGCAACGCGAAAATTATTTTAGTTTGATTAAAAAAGGGGGAAAATCGGGCGTTTGAAATTTCAAAGTAAGATAACTATACCGAGTGGGGTATCATATAAAAGGCCTTTACTTGTGCATTTTTAAACAGTTTTTTATTTATTTCTAGATATTATAATAGTTTTTGATTAATCGGCCAAAATGTCGAAAGAAATACCGTTCCCCTCCCCTTATCTCCGAAGTTTACCAATCAAAAAATCTGAAATAATTATGGTCAATAGAGGTTTATGTATATTTTATAAGAAAAATAAAATCAACGCGAAAATTATTTTAGTTTAATTAAAAAAGGGGGAAAATCAGGGGTTTGAAATTTCAAAGTACGATAATTATACCGAGTGGGGTATCATATGAAAGGCCTTTACTTCTGCATTCTAAAACAGTTTTTTATTTATTACTTGGCCGGCTTTTATTTTTATATTATGTTACGTGATGTGCTCGCCGATTGTGAAGAGATTTCAGTAATTACTACGTGAATTTCTGGCTAGCTTTCCTTGCAATAGAATACAATAGCGTTTTATTCCAAAGGCCGACGTGCAATATATATCGCCGGGTATTGTACGTACCTACTGTGTGATTATTGTGTTCTATTTCTAACAACTATAGCAATCTATTCTATACGGACTGACATCTGCTAAACCTGATTACAAGATAGTTCAACTCAGTTGTGCGCGCGGCCCTATGTGTGGGTAAACCTTGTACATATTCAGTGACTTTGTGTGCGTGACAACAGGTACAGTCGGGTACAAATACAGTTATTTACGGGTTCTTAAAAAAAACAATAATTTAGTAATTTAATGTTTGTTTATTGAATATATTAATCTGAATCGCTAGTTGAAAAATTAAATGATGAATTTTCGGATTCGCTGCTCTCACCAAAGTTAATTATGAATTCTGACTCCATTTCAAAATGTCGATAGTATTCTTCTTCTTTCTTTTGTACATGTCGACAAGTATTACCCCACATCCCTTCATCAATTTGACTTAAGCGTTCATTTATTAGTTGCATTATTCCCGTCACATTTTGGTGGACATTATGCGAAGCAATATAGTTTTTTAAAATTCCACACACATTTTCAATGGGGTTTAGTTCAGGATGATATGGTGGCAGTCCAAGAACTTTTATGCCATATGGCTGAAGTATGTCGTCAATCTTATAACAGATATAGTTTTCTTTATTTTTTTAATCAAATCATACAGTTCAATTTTTTTCATACCTTGATTAAAAGCTATATTTTTTTTTCTGCCAACCATCGCTGCATTTCAATTTTTTTGGAATTAGAATTTGGAGCTCTGTCATTTTGAACATTGTGGTATGAAGCATTATCAAGTACAACCACAGAGTTAGGTGGAAGATTTGGTACTAGACCTTCTTTTAGCCACTTTTCATAGTTTTCTGCGTTCATGTTAGAGTGGTAATCACCATAAACACTATTTGCTTTGTATGTCAATAGTGCGTTAGGTACGAAACCTTGTTCTGAACCAGCATGCACAATGATAATTCTTTGTCCTTTCGACAGGTTTCTCTTTAAAGGTGGTCCATATTTATCATCCCATCCTTTGTTTTGCACATGATTAACCCTTGGATTGGCGCGGCCAGAATTGGGACTCTATGCTTAAATTGCGCCGCGTCATCTATTCACGCGTGGGAAATCCGGCGCGCGATAATTAAAAATTAATTTATCTAAAATTTTGTATAGAACATATGTATAAGACTGATATTGTTGGAATCGTGTTGAATTAGGCTTTAATTTAATATACTTGTCCATACATAATTATTGAAATAGATAGCAAGATCTCATGATATCTCATCTCATCTCATCTTATCTAATCAAATTTTTTTTTTATAAATAATAAAATTCTTATATATCTTTTCATTACATCTTTACACATCACCCTATCATATAAAAATAAAAAAACAAACCTCTTCATTAATTTTTTTTACACAAAAAGGTTTTTTTAGCACTTGAGTCCGAGGGATATCCGAGGGGCATATGTTTGTCGTGATGGACAAGGGTCATGTTTACGTCTTTACGTTTATTTTCTTAGAATACTGTGGTTCGACTGGAAATTTATTCATATTTATCTTAAAGTGTGGTTCACATACTAATACAAACAAAAGCTCAAGTCTTTAGAATCACAGGGTACTATTTATAAAAATGTTAAAAAATGTTTAAAGCATATGAGAGAAGCCGTAGGTACACACATGTCGCGTTACTTTTGAAATAATGAATTTGGTTCAATAACTATAAAAAACTTCCTAACTTATATTACTTATTACTAAGTACTTACCCGTCCATCGTTTTCACCTAAAACACCACACACAAACACAATAAATAATCTAATAATCACTAATAGCACCAACGATCACTCCGGCGTGAGAACAAAGACTGGTCGCCTCACGCGGCTAGTTTTTGACGACGAATTTCTCAGAATTCCTCCGACGTATAGAATAGGTAAATTTTTTTAACGGTTCACCGACTATGAAAATGCCTATTACATAAGTTAGAGAAGGCTAGGTATATTATTCACAAGCACATTAAATGGCAAACCACACTTGTGCGGGCAGGATAGAGTGAAAACCGTTGGAGCCAGATTTGGGACGCCGCGCAATCGTATGCTAATTTATCGAATCCCAAATCTGGTCGCGCGCCACTTCAAGGGTAAGTTAAGATATAGCTCTCATCTGTATACACGATACACGATTGACGGTATCTGAGTAAATTTTTCAGGTAAGAAAAACGTAGTTTTTGGATGTCATGCCACTCTATAATAACTCGTCTGTTATCCACAGTTTTTCGCCATTTGTATCCCAACTTCAACAAAGCTGTACGCAGAGTCGAAATACTTCCATCATAATTAAGTTTCTCTTGAAATGTTCTTTTCAACTTTAGCAAGGTAGGTAACTCGCGATGTTCTAAATGGTAATTTTGAATAGTGGAACGAATAACATCAACGTTGAAGTTGTCTAATTCTAACTTCTTTAAACGTTTTTTACGGTCTTTATGCGGAGATTTCAATTTAGAGTCAGATTCTTTTCCTTCAGCCAATATATTAGTGATTGTTCTTTCTGATACCCCCACTGCCATTGCTGTTCTTTTCCGTACGCTATTTAAATGTTCACTCATTTTCCTTATTAAAATTGGACTTGCACTGCAAACTGGATCACTTACTAGTTCCAATATATCTCTCGCATCTTTTTTCAGAAATTCATATACCTTAGCGATGGTTTCTCGAGTCTAAAACAATAACACGTGAACTTCAACAAGAATATATTTTTTCGTATATAGAATCATAATAAATAATATTAATTATATCTAAATTTAAAATTGAAAATATTTACCTGACTCCTTAGACATTTTCTCCGTGAAGAACTAGACATTTTTGTTAACGACTGTACCCGTACGAAAAAGCGATAATAACACTTCTTGCTCGGACGACTGCCACACAAATGAAAGATGTATATTTACAAGCGCACACACACATAGGGCCGCGCGCACAACTGAGTTGAACTATCTGTACCATTGCTGTTCATAAAGGATTCATCTTTTTTAGAAAATGTTTTGGTTTCTGTGGACGCACAATAATTATTGTTTTTTTAATTAAAATATTTTATGCATTGTCGTTTGTTTTATAAGTCTTCAGTCTATTAAAATTGTACAAAATAATATAGTTTTATTATTTTGTAAGACCTATCCCATAACAAATACTATAAAGGTTTATGTTTTATTCCTAGCAATATAGCGTGATAGTATTTTGTAACTATTGTCTTAGCAAATAATAGAAAGTATTTTTATAGTAATATTCCACCTAGATGACGTCAAATAGAAAACCATTTTTTTCACATTTTTAAACTTGATAACCGCAATGCCGCCATCTGGTATCCAAAGAGTTATCTCTGTTATCTGGTTATTTCATGAAACTTTTCTTTATTTTTCTCAGTTTTCAGAGAATTTAGATCCCTGAAACTTTTTTATCTGTAAACTATAGAATTTAATAATTCCAACAATAAAACAATTTTTGCTGCACATTGATTTTTGACACCTAGACAAGCGCCCATAGTTCCACTGGTCATGTCCTTTGACAGTGGAATTTTATTATAAAACGTCACGCTCATTCCCACAAACGCATTTTGATCTTTCTTGAGGCGTAGTCGAGCGAGTTCCACGCTATGCTCGGGATTCTAATTTAAGCGCTCAACCCAGGTGGGAGCGGGTGCGGACAGCGGAGCGAGTAGCGGGCGCGTCCTAACAGAGGTGTCCCAATCGGACAGCGGGGAGGGCTGTTCAATTAGGCTTGTTCTTGCTCGGTCACTCAAAGAAGCGCTTCGTACTAGTACATTCAAAAGACTGTACTAGTACTATTAGCACAGTAGTCTGAGCCAAGCGACAATCACAGACTAAATAAGTGAACAAGGAACGATGTACCCAAAGAAATATAATCGAATATAAAAACGAAGTCGCTTGCATCAGCTAGTTTCATATAAATCTTAAGCGTTTGTTCTACACGCCTACCGTTCCGCTGCCCGTACCCGCTCGCACCTGGGCCGCAGACTAAACATTCAAAAAGAGTTACCTTAAACCAGCGTGCTAAACAACCTTCCTCTAACTTCAGGTCACAAAAAATATCATACGTTTCACCTTCTGTAATTAGTAGTACTCGTGGATTTATTAAGATAGGTGGAAATTCTGTAAAATAAATATTATTATTAAGTTAAGCTCTTAAAAATTTTGCGGGTACCCTTTGTTTTACCGGGATAAAAATTATCCTATGTCACTCTTTAGTTCTGCAAGAAATTATCCTATGTCACTCTTTAGATTTGCAAGAAATCAAGTCATTCAGACAAACGTTTGCATTTATTAGCCCAATAATGTGAATGCGAAGGCATGTTTTTTGATTTCTCCGTTTATAATATTTTAAATTCTTGACAATAATTGAAACATGGAAACATATTCAATTCCATTACTTACAATGTGGACAAAACGGCCAAGTGCGAGTTGGGTCTCGCTCTTTTAGGGTTCCGTACATTTGACCAAATCACTTTTTTTTAACTAGATATTTAAATATGTTAGTTCTTAGATCGTACTAAACTAGCATAATATGGGGAAAAAATGTTCGTTTATTTTGGTCACTACTTACAAACCGCACTATAAATCGGTGTTTTCAGTATTTGTTCTTTAAAAACACTATAATAATTATTATAGTACCTACATAATATACAGCAAATTCCTAACTATTTAGTTTTTGAGATAGACCCCCATTTCTTCATTTTTATAGCTAAAAATAATAAAAAACATTTGAACTCTACATAATAAGACCCCACATGCCAGGGTAAAAAATAAAATTTTATTTCGACTCCTTTTTCATGTATTTTCCCGTTATTTTATTAATTTAATTTAATTTTTTATTATTTGTTGTTATAGCGGCAATAGAAATACACACTCTGGGAAGATTTTAACCTTCTACCTATTACGGCCGACCTACGGCAGTGCGCTGACAGACAGATAGACGGACAGACGGACGGACGAACGGACAGCGGAGGCTTAGTAATAGGGTCCCGTTGGCACTCTTTGGGTACCGGAACCTTAAAAACTAAAAAAAGCGGCCAAGTGCGAGTCACATTCGCGCACTGAGGCTCCGAACCTTCTGAGGATTATATTTAATTAGTTAGGTACTAAGTAGATGACTTTAAGTGCACAGTTTTATTGCAGAGTTCCCATAGCCGCTTTTCGGCTCCCTCATCAGCCCTGGATATCACCTAGGACCAGAATTTTTGCCAATATGAATCAAACGAGCCCAAACTCGATGACGTTATGTAGTTTTATTACAGAGTTCCCATAGCCACCTTACAGCTCCATCATCAGACCCTCAATATCATATAGGACCAGAGTACTTGTTAAGGCGAATCTAACGAGTCCAAACTCGATGCGGTAACGTCGTCCTATTAGAGAGTCTACATGTATAGCCACCCTCCAGCTCTATCATCAGATCAGTTCCATAGCACAATAATATTTATACTACACCTGCTCGGAAAGTACCTTCTGATTTGTGTCATATCGACAAAGAGCGAGAAAGAAAATACGTCTTTACGTGGACGCAAATCTGCGGGCTGAAAAAATGTATGAAATTTCATTACTTACGTGCTTTAGCGGGCTGAAAAGTCGTATGAAAATCCATTACACGCTTGGTTTTTAGGGTTCCGTACCCAAAGGGTACAAACGGGACCCTATTACTAAGCCTACGCTGTCCGTCCGTCCGTCCGTCCGTCCGTCCGTCCGTCCGTCCGTCTGTCAGTGGGCTGTATCTCGTAAACCGTAATAGATAGACAGATGAAATTTTCACATATTGTGTATTTCTATTGCCGCTATAACAACAAATCATAAAAATTAAATTAAATTAAAAAATTAAATAAAATATTTGCATGGGTACATGGAAATATTTTAATTTAATTTTTTTAACGGAACCCTAAAAGAGCGAGGCCCGACTCGCACTTGGCCGATTTTTTTTTAATTTTTGATATAATCAGTTCAGTAATACCAATACTAAAAAAAATATATAAAAAAAAATAGAAATATATTTCAACAAACAAGACTCTTTATTTTCATAGTAAGTATCTAATAAATAAATAATTAGAAAAATATATAAAATAGTGACTAAATTATAACTAATAAAAATCTTTATAAAGAGGATTCTATATACTATATAAGTAAACGAGGTTCCATATTCTATTACATACATATTCTATGAAATAAAATAAAACTGATTACAAAGTTAAAAAAAAAAACAAATTGTTATCTTGTTGTTCCTGGTCTGTGGTTACTGGCCACTTGCGTTTTCTGTGTCATACCTACGTATTTTAAAAAAATGAAAAATTTCGCGCGTCGCATTATTTTGTTTTAACTAAATTTTGAATTTATAAATTTACTTAGGTACAAGCTTTTATTGTAGTAGAAACCATAAACTTTATATTAAGAACTCAAAATGTCTATTGGTGATAGCAGTGTGAATTCAAAATGTCTGTGTATAGTGAAAAATTAATGTCCCGAGAAATCTAGAAATCGATAAATACAACAAAGCATTTTATGAAGATTTACTACAGTGGAAAAGCGAGAAAAAATTCTACCATGAGTTTTTTAGAGTTGAGTTGAGTTTGAGAATTGTAAATTAATAGATATATGAATTTCAATTATGTGATTCGTCTATTATTTTCCTCGTAGGTGTAGTATAAAGCACTATGTATCACTCGGCAGAAAGTGCGATTCCTTACTCGGGTGTATTAAGGCCCTCGGCTGCGCCTCGGGCCTCAAATGACACCCAATTATGATGTAATCGGTCACTTTCACCCCTCGTTGAACAATGTACTATTTATTGTCATCCGATTTACATTACAATATGCATATGTCGCAGTAAGATAGTTGAAGCCGTATTATATGCCGGACGATAGCTATACGACAGCGATTCATAGCTGTCTTACTAGGAATATAGCTATAATACGAACGCGATCTAGCAATATAGCTATCTGACTAGACTAATCTAGTAAAATGGTTATAGAAGTACTATGTTTGCCAAAATCTAAAGTTAGGTTGGGGTTCGACACGAACAGTTAGGTATGTGGTGTTAGGCAAAGATTTAATGCGTGCATAACTTAGGTATATTGACCAAATGGAACCTAAGTGCCCGGGCACCCGACTGTTCATGTCGATCCCCAACCTAACCTAACTTTAGATTTTGGCAAACATAGTACTTGTTATTCATTCATTCATTCATTGATTCATTCATTCATTAATTCATTCATTCATTCATTCATTCATTCATTCATTCATTCATTCATTCATTTATTTATTTATTTATTCTCTCATAGAAGCGAATGTGAAGTAAAATATTTTTTATAGCGTTACATAGGGTTGCGGTATATCATAATAAAGATTATATTTCTTTGCTTCATCCTCAATATAATTAATTACAAAGGTAGTCACGTTATTCACTCGAGATAACTCCGCGAATTTCACAGATATATACCCTATTTTAAAAATAAATCACCTTGGCAGCACCGTCTTAAGTTTGCTCATTACTTTTTCGCGCGAGATAACGACCGCACGCGCTCAGCGCGCCGCACTTAATAATTTAACCAGAAGTGCAGAAGATCGAGTGTTATTGTAGGATAGTGTGATTGCAGTATTGTTCATCGGTTGAAATCATCGTCATCATCATCGAAGGAAAAGGTACGAGTTCTTTTCTGTTTTCAAACGATCTCTTGTTTGCGCTTACGCACCGCTACATAGCCTACTATATTATTGTTTTGGCATGTACATAAAAACGGTACACTTTTCGTATCGAGGTTTACTGCGAGTCTTTATCGATTACGAGGTATCAGAGAAAACGCAAATATTCTGAATTAAATATTACGTTAAGTGTTTTTATTATGAAAATTAATAAAAATTAAAACACAACTATAACGATTATTATGGTAACACTATTGTTACAACTTGTCATCAATCACGATTAAATTAAATTAGTACCTACCCCCCAAGTGTCTTGGATTTATTTAGGTTAGGAGACATTTATCATTATTATTTCTACATATCATACATATTATACATTCGAAAAATGTAATAAAATTCACGAATTCACTCAACTATGCTCGTAAAATTCGCTCAACGGGGCTTTAGTAGCTTGCCCAGCCGTTAACTATATTCGAGTACCTACTTGTAAATAAAAATATAATATTATTTATCTGGAGCGACGGTAGTGTCCCTGCCACGACGAGCCAAGCGAAGCGTAAGGGAACTAACTACCCACCTTTTCTTCGCTTTGTCTGAAAACACTAATTGCTACGAAACACTTAAAATTAAAAGCAATGGTAGATGAACAAGCAGAGCAAGTAGCATATTATTAGATATTATTATAGAAGACCATATTATTAAATATTTGGAAGAAATAATGGCCATTTTTCCTCGGTTTTAAAGTCTTGCTCGTAACTTAAACAAATGTGCAATGTTCGTGTCGACATTACGACGGTAATGAGTTATATTAATTGAAAGAGAGGCATTCAATACCCTCACTTAAATAAGTTAACTAGAACCGGTTGACATTGGTGAGAACAATGTGAGCTTTGTTTTCTTTTTGCGTCATACGTAAACACCAAAGAAAATCAAGCCGACGCCGAGTCTAGTACAGTTAATCCAGATACTGAATGGTCATTTCCTGACAAAGGGTTCAAAATTACTTTATAAAAGGTCGGTCAACTCGAAATCGACTCAGAATTACACTCGGCGCTTGGGAAATCGACGCATGATTCCCCGAAGTATGGTGAAAATATTCATGCCAACCATATGGCTCTTTATATTAAAAAAGGGGATGCGACAAAGACTACTGGTCCTGCGTATCACGGCCGTTAGTAACGGAATGGGCCTACTATTAAAAGAGAGTGAAAACAGGGTGCAGGCTATGAAACACGTAAGCAATGGCTGCAGGATCCTATGTGATTCAAACTTCGGAATCACTCAAAGCAGCATTAAACTCTGAATGCCTCAACTCAACAAGAAGTGCTATAAGATTCGGAAAGAGACAAAACTTTATTTGGATCTGCTTTATCCGAGAAACTAAAAAACAACAAACAGGGATTGACTGCGAACCAATTGCAATAACATGATTAACTGCGAGCTAATCATGAGTCATATACTAAAGCTGTGACTCCACAAACAAATCGGGATTGACTGCGAGTCAATTGCGATAACATAACTAGCTGCGAGCTACTTATGGTTCATATCCTAAAGATGTGACTTCCTAGCTGCGAGCTACTCATGAGTCAAATCCTACAGCTGTGACTCCACAAAGAAATCGGGATTGACTGCGATTCAATTGCGATAACATAACTAGCTGCGAGCTACTTATGGTTCATATCCTAAAGATGTGACTTCCTAGCTGCGAGCTACTCATGAGTCAAATCCTACAGCTGTGACTCCACAAACAAATCGGGATTGACTGCGAGTCAATTGCGATAACATAACTAGCTGCGAGCTACTTATGGTTCATATCCTAAAGATGTGACTTCCTAGCTGCGAGCTACTCATGAGTCAAATCCTACAGCTGTGACTTCACAAACAAATCGGGATTGACTGCGAGTCAATTGCGATAACATAACTAGCTGCGAGCTACTTATGGTTCATACCCTAAAGATGTGACTTCTTAGCTGCGAGCTACTCATGAGTCAAATCCTAAAGCTGTAACTCCACAATAAAAAGGGATTAACTGCGAATCAATTGCGATAACATAACTTGCTGCGAGCTACTCATAAATCACATACTAAAGCTGTGATTCCTTAAACATATCGGTATTGACTGCGAGTCGATTGCGATTACATAACTAGCTGCGAGCTACTCATGAGCTTTATCCTAAAGCTGCTAAAACTGTCACTCCACAAAAGGAAATTAGTAATTGTGATAACCTAACTAGCTGCGAGCTAGTTATGAGCCTTATCCTTATGACAATTGTGTAGAAAATGTGTAATCGTGAATATATATGTAGATTAACTACAAATTATTGTCTGCGAGACAATATACGTTATGTTCTTACCTAACTATATACGGGTACTCGACCAGCCGGCAACCAGGAAAACTGGCGAGCGCCTCTTCGGTACTCGTCATGAACTGGAGGGGGGGGGGCGTAACACTGCGGCGCAGGATAACAGCTTACCAACTTAATATGTGGGTTGCTATTAATAATAATTTATTACAAAATATAGGAGCTATTATTTCCGAGTTCAATTTTCTTGATGCCTAAACCTAATGTTAGGCTGTTCGGCTTATCAGTGACTCCAGGTGTTGTAATCAAGGTCATAAAAGATGTTATAACCTATTTGAGATACCTAGGCTTTAAGTCCGTTTTGCTTGAATAACAATACTAAATTTAAAAAATCCGTGCCTTGACAACAAGATCCGGACGCCTTAGCTGTCGATGCATTTACGCTTTGTGGGGCTTTTATGTTTTTCTATGATTTTTGTTTCCTCCTTTTTCTTTAATTTTAAAGTGTCTGAGGAAAATCATTGATAACGAGGCAAACGGAATCCTAGTTTTTTCAAATTGTTTATCACAAGCGTGGTACTCTCTCCTACAAAGCTTGGTAGTTTCGGATATTACTTAATGTTAATCCTCATTAATACTTATTGCAATCTCATTTCACCATTCCTTGCACAAGAAACTTACCCTGGGTGTCGCGAGACTCTCCGGAATCTCTCCCTCTCTCCCTTAAAACAAGGCGCCGACCCAGACTCAGCGTCACTAATGTTAACATTATTCTCTGACAGTATTTTAAAACGATATAATACCACACTCAAGCTTCGGTGGCAGTTTTGTAAATTAAATAATAAAAATGTATTTAAACCGTCAAATACCAGTATTAGGTATCTTCTCTTACAGCGTTTGTTACGGAGTTTGAACCCTTATCGAATTGCAATATAATTTATGCTAAGAAACAGCATTGTTTCTGGAGCGAGCGTAAAACGTCTCCTCAAAGGTGTCTATAAGTTAAGATCAACCAAACCCTATTACTCCAGTACTTGGGTCCCTCAACTTTTTTTAAACTATATTAAAAATTGGTTCCCTTATAGTCACTCATCTTTAGAAAAAAACACTAAGAAACTTTTCATTATACTAGCAATTTGCACTGCTCATAGACTACAAACTCTTCCGTCAATTAAATTGGAAAGCAATATTACTTTTGAAATCGGAGTTTAAATTAGAATAACGGTAAATTATTAAAAAAAAAAACACGCTGCGGGCAGATACCACGCCTATTCTCTTTCTCTCTTCCTACCTTACTTTCAAGAAAATCTGAGCATCTGCCCTGCTACACCCCTCCACACACTATATTTCCAGAGCTAAAAATATAAGATCTAAGGGGACAAATAACCTGCTATTTACTTACAAGAAGCCTTACAAAAAGGCCGCACCTCAATCGATCAGCAGGTGGATCAAGTTAACGCTATCAGGGAGCAGCGTTGACACAAGCACACAGCACCTCACGCTCAGGCGAGCGTTGAGACAATTAGAAAAACGGCAGGCTCGACTAACACATCGAACTCATTCTTTCGCTGCTTAAATGTTAAATCCATGGCGGATGAGGGAGATTATGCCAGACCCTGCCAAGACAGGTCTTAATAATAATTGCGTTAACACATC
Organism: Oeneis ivallda; assembly: GCA_029955525.1. Lineage (NCBI taxonomy): Eukaryota > Metazoa > Arthropoda > Insecta > Lepidoptera > Nymphalidae > Oeneis > Oeneis ivallda. The sequence continues at coordinate 14,756,629 of JARPMR010000023.1, forward strand.
TAATAGTGAATCAATTTATGAATTATACCTAATCACAAAAATAAATATATTCTAATTTATAGTATTAAATAATATTATAATAATAATATCATAAATAAATATTAATATTGTTAATGTGTACGCAAGCAAATTAATTAGTATTTCCGTAAAAGAGTGATTAAAAATACACGATTTACAAAACCTGTATTGCGTACATGTTTATCAAAACTTTTTACTCTAAACAACTACCTTTGTAATTAATTATACTGAGGATGAAGCAAAGAAATATAATAAGTGATCAAACGAACTTACCTGAAGTGAAGTTCGATCATTATTATATGAGTTGCTTCATCCGAAGATATAATTACCCACCCTCCCTGACTGCCCAAATAAAAAAGTTTTGAACCGTATACATCTCTAAAAAGAATGAGCAAACTTAAGACGGTGCTGCCAAGGTGATTTATTTTTAAAATAGGGTATATATCCGTGAAATTCGCGGAGTTATCTCGAGTGAATAACGTGACTACCTTTGTAATTAATTATATCTTCGGATGAAGCAACTCATATAATAATGATCGAACTTCACTTCAGGTAAGTTCGTTTGATCACTTATAATTTAGAACAGAGAACAAAAAATTATTTTTTTAATTTTTCCCCTAAAATAGACGAAATGGGGGGGCTTTCAAAGTGTAGATTATATTTGACCTCAGAAGTCATAATCGGTTGAAATCCCGAGCTTAAAACTTTTGAACTATTTGCGTTATATCATGTACTTGAACGACAAACACTAAAATTAGATAAATATAATAAGGAAACTAAATTATTTAATTTTTAATGAGCTTTAGTATTTTTAACTTCACAATGATGTCAATAGATGCAACTCTCATTTTATATTGCAAACACAGCTTTACGTAAACTATTATTATTTTGTATGACAAGTAGTAATACATATTATAATACACAACATATTTTTCAATTAAAATTATTATTTAGTTATTTAAATATCAAACATCAATAAAACTTCACGTTGCGGTTGTTTTTGCATGTTTTCTATTCGTGTAGATAGATGACGCTGTGAACAAATAATTTAATTTGAATGTTCCAAAAAACTATACCTAAGTAGGTCCCTCTTGATGCCTGATTTCACTACGGTTCCCTAACTTTTACGGGCTGCCTGTCTTTAGTTAAGTGACGCTTTCTGTCAACTTTGTTATGTATTACGAACCTCTACGGGACAACTAAAGGTGAAAATGACATTGGGATGTTAGGATTGTATTTAGGGGCTACCTACATAAAGAGACTTCTACTTAGGGGATGACTTACGTATGGTTGGTGAAAACGGGCATAATAATAATGTCAATTTTAGTCATGTATGGATTGAATGAATAATTATGGGATACCGTTCGCGTTACCGCGAGGTCTCAGTTCGGGGCGAAACACTAGTAAATTAGTATTGTTAATACTTACCATGAACATCTACTTCATATTCGATACTCTTTTCACCATGTTTATTTTCCGCTTTGCAGCTATAAGTACCGCTGTTCCTCATAGTAACATTACGGCCCGTAAGAGTTCCGTCGCTTAAAATTTCAATTCCCCCACCACCTAGAACGGTATAGAATAGAATAGAATTAAATATTTTGTACGCAATGTGCTTCCGAATCAATAAAAATTTTGGAACGAAGTTCCTTTTTCAGATTACTATTTTGTATTGTATTTATTTTTATTATTAAAAGGCACTTCGTTCCAACCGAGTATTCCACGACACAAGCATTTTTTTATTATTGCTTGAAAGTTGTTTATTAATAATAATATTATGAATAACTAGCAATAAGTAGAATAATACAGCTATTGGATGAACACGACTACAGAAAATTGAATGAAAGTTGAAACATCCGTCATTGATTTTAAATGTTTTTTCGTGTAAATGTAGCCTATATCACCAGGTTTATAATAACGTACTGTTTACTTTAACTCATTCACATACCTACCTATAAAGTGCTTTTATTTCTGCATTAGACTACTAACTCCTTTCTCCGCTAACGAAAATTTTCGATGTTACTTAAAAATGCTATATATAAGTTATAACCTACTTCCTACTTTAGTTCCGTTAATCGTCCATGTAATAATTGGTTTTGGACTACCCGTGGCTTGGCATGAGAGGTTAAAATACAGGTCTCCTTCGACGAGCTGTATTTTTTTTGTCCCACTGCTAAAATTAATTGTGGCAGGAACTGGAATAAGAAGAAAAGTTATTGCACCAGCTGGAATAAGAGCTGTTAATCTATAAAAGGCTAAAGCATGGGTTCTAACTTCTAGGACACAGAAAAACAAGTGTGTTGGTTTGCCAACTGCCGATAGATGGCGCCGGCAATAGGTGGCTATAATAGTAAAATAATTTTTCTGTCGCTTGGCATATTTAAATATATTCTAATATACAGGGTGGGCCAGACCAGGTGGATATAAAATTTTTTTTAGATTGTTGACTTAGGGGCCTACCAGGACCCGCAAGGAAAAAAATCGGTTCCCACCCGATTACGAGAAAAAAAATTTTATTTGAAATTTTGGAATATCATTACCTTGACGAACTTTTAATTTTTTTTTAATTTTTTCAGTGACAATTTCCGCAATTTTTTTATGGAATATCTTTATCTAATAACTGTGCTCTCTTAAGAAAAAATTCCAGTCTGATTAGCTGGTTTTAAGAGCATTAAATTTTAAATTATTTCAAGAAAATTAAGTTCATACAAAATCTACAGAAAACTTTAAAATTCCATTAAAAATAAAAGAAGAGGTTCATAGCACTGGTGATTTTTTAAAAACAGTAGCAACTCATGTTCTTTCGATTGCCAAAAGAAAAATTGTGTGTCAATGTGCCGGATAAAAAGTTATGATTTTTCAAAAGTCTTCGTTCCTCATTCGTGTAAATAACGACCTTATTGAAAAAAATATTAATTGTTTGTGGAGACTGCAGTATGTCCTTTAATTTTAACTGCCTCGTAGGTCTAGTGATAAGCGTGTTCGACTGCGGCCGACGAGGTCCCGGGTTTGAGTCTCGGGTCGGACCAAACCAAGTATTGGGGTTTTCCGATAAGAAATTCTCAATACTAACCCGGAGTTTGGAAGTTGGCGTTGTTTCACCCCCTACCTTGGAGAGCACGTAAAGCCGTTGGTCCTGTGCCTAATTTCTCTACGGTCGTGTCGAATTTTCCGTCCCATCGGGCTATGAGAGTAATGAAACCGAGAGTGCACCTGTGTTCGCGCACACACTTGTGCACTTTAATATCTCCCGCACAGATGGCTAATCTTTCTGGAGATAGGCTTCTGCTGTGGCCGAATTTCGGAATAATAAAACATTTGTTTTATTATTCTTTCTCTTAAAAAGTAGATACCGTCATTCATCATTAAAGGATTAATGTCCTCCCTTCCAAATTTCGGCCACGACGGCAGCCTATCTCCAGAAAGATTAGCCATCTGTGTGGGAGATATTAAAGTGCACAAGTGTGTGCGCGAACACAGGTGCACTCTCTGTTTCATTACTCTCATAGCCCGATGGGACGGAAAATTCGACACGACCGGAGAGAAATTAGGCACAGGACCAACGGCTTTACGTGTTCTCCAAGGCACGGGGTGAAACAACGCCAACTTCCAAACTCCGGGCTAGTACTGAGAATTTCTTATCGGAAAACCCCAATACTTGGTTTGGTCCGACCCGAGACTCAAACCCGTGACCTCGTCGGCCGCAGTCGAACACGCTTATCACTAGACCTACGAGGCAGTTAATATTAAAGGACATACTGTAGTCTCCACAAACAATTAACATTTTTTTCAATAAGGTCGTTATTTACACGAATGAGGAACGAAGACTTTTGAAAAATCATAACTTTTTATCCGGCACATTGACATACAATTTTTCTTTTGGCAATCGAAAGAACATAAGTTGCTACTGTTTTTAAAAAATTACTAGTGGTATGAACCTCTTCTTTTATTTTTAATGGAATTTTAAAGTTTTCTGTAGATTTTGTATGAACTTAATTTTCTTGAAATAATTTAAAATTTAATGCTCTTAAAACCAGCTAATCAGACTGGAATTTTTTCTTAAGAGAGCACAGTTATTAGGTAAAGATATTCCATAAAAAATTGCGGAAATTGTCACTGGAAAAATTAAAAAAAAATTAAAAGTTCGTCAATGTAATGATATTCCAAAATTTCAAATAAAATTTTTTTTCTCGTAATCGGGTGGGAACCGATTTTTTTCCTTGCGGGTCCTGGTAGGCCCCTAAGTCAATAATCTAAAAAAAAATTTATATCCACCTGGTCTGGCCCACCCTGTATATAAATTACGTGTCACGTTGTTTGTCCGCGATGGACTCCTAAACTACTGAACCAATTTTGATAAAACTTCGTAACTATCTGTAATTTGGTCCAACTTAAAAGATAGGATAGTTTTTTTTATTAAGATAATTTATTCGTTTTATCGACCGAGCGAAGCGAAGGTCTTTGAGTCTACTTGAGTGAATTTGCACTTGTCCGTCCGTCCGTCCGTCCGTCCGTCCGTCCGTCTGTCAGAGCCTTATAACTTCTAAATTACTGAACGTAATTACTTCAATTTGAGATATAATATGTAAACCGATGGCCTCCAGCCGAAAATGGCTTAAAAAGTTATAAAAATCTTTATTTCAGGGGGGCTCTCATAGAAGCGAATGCGAAACAAAAAAAAAATTTTTGCATTTCATAGAGTTGCAGTACCTCATTTTAAAGATAATTTGGAACAGAGTACAAAAGTATTTTTTTTTTAATTTTTTTCCTAAAATTGACGAAATGGGGGGCTTTCAAAGTGGAGATTATATTTGACCTCACAACGGAATAACCATTGAGAGCTGTTCCTTGAAAGTTTTATAATTTAAGCGTAATATCATGTACTTGAACAACAAATACTAAAATTAGATAAATGTAATAAGGAAACTAAATTATTTAACTTTTAATGAGCAGCAACAACAGAACTTCACAATGATGTCAATAGATGGCGCTCTCATCTCATTTATAGCAAATGCAGCTATATGTAACATATTATCATTCAATTAAAATTATTATTTAGTCATTTAGCAAACATCAATAAAACTTCACGTTGCAGTTTGTTTTTACATGTTTTCTGATCGTGTCGATAGTTGACGCTGTGTACAAGTAATTTAATTTGAATGTTCCAAAAAACTATACTTAAGTTTGATTGAGGCCTTGAGGATTTCACTATAACAGTTCCCTAACCTTTACGGGCTACCTATGTTAAGTTAGTTGACACTTTCTGTCAACTTTGTTATTACGAACCTCTACGGGACAACTAAAGGTGAAAATGACATTGGGATGTTAGGATTGTATTTAGGGGCTACAAAGGGGATGATTTAGGTATGGTTGGTGAAAACGGGCATAATAATAATGTCAATTTTTTATCGTCATGTATCTATTGAATGAATAAGTAATAATGGGAAACCGTTACCGCGAGGTCTCAGTTCGGGGCGAACCACTAGTTTATATAGGTAAGTTGGCGGTACGAAGTTCGCCGGGTCAGCTAGTTGTGCTATATAATTCATGAACTCATATTTTTTTCTTGATTTGACATCTCACTTGATACGATAGCAAAAATAAATCCACACTATCTAGACCCACACTTTTTTTATGTAACATCTGCCATAGTAATTATTATTGATTTTATTCGTACAAAATGTACATGTCCCCCGGACTATAAAATAACGAATCGATTGCCGCCTCAATCATTAAAATGGCAGCAATGTAGTTTCGGCGCTACAGTGAAACATGCGTCACATACATACATACATACGTAGACTGCTAAAATTATAATAACCTTTCATTTTGTCGTATTCGGGTGAAAACTGGAATTGTTATCCAAAACAAATCAAGCTGTGCAACAGGCAGCTGAATTTATGGCGGTCCCTGTATCAGTGCACTTTAACCAATACCGGGAGCGTACCAGCCAATCAGCCCCCCGGTTCTTTAAAAGTTGCCGATCAAAATCGTATTCATTTGATGGCATTAGCGTCAAAGTAAAATAAACCATAACAGCATTGAATTAGAGCTCAACTTCGTGTATGCATTCTTATACGTTTAGGTGTGTACGTATGTACACACGCTCGCTCGCGGTACGGTCCATAACGCTACATATTAAAATCGGTATTATTGTACTGAATTTGTAACTTTAAATCAATACAGTCAAGGAGTAGGTATTTTACTTTGACTAACGCCATCAATGAATGCGATTTTGATCGGCAACTTTTTTCGGTCGTCAGCTGTAGCAATCATTTTTAGACAGTCCCACAGCTGTATTAAATCAAATTACAATTTTTTTTGTTATCTGTTGATAAAAGAAAAAGATACCTAATAATCTCCTATAGAAACTTGAATAATACCTGGAACGTTAACTGTATATGTGAAACTGTCTGTACCGGCACTATTATGTGCTACGCAGCTATAAAATCCTTCATGTTCTGGTTGAATATTGTCTAATATAACATTATTATCCTTATCAGATCTGAAAGAGAAATTGTTATGTATATTAGATAACCTAGGCCTATCTGTGTATATAATTTCACTGAAGTTAGAAACTTGAAATTTTGACAGTAGGTTCTTTTTATGACGTAGGTGCGCACTAAGGAAGGACTTTTTAAAATTCCACCCCCAAGGGGCTTACATGGGGGGTTAGTATGTATGAAAGTCCATCATTTTTCAAGTTATACTTACACATGAAACTCGGTATTTCAGTTTTAAATTACTAGCAAAAAGTACGTATTTCACAGTTTTTGAGATTTCGACCCCCAAAGCATAAAATAGGGGGTGAAAGTTTTTATGACAGTCCTTTATTTTTCGGGTTAGGTTTCAAGTTGTGTACATATGAAACATAGTGTTTTGGCGCTTGATTAAATACAAAGAATATTTCACAGCTTTTGTAAATTCTAACTCCAAAGGGGTTAAACAGGGGATGGAAATTTGTCTGTCATTTTTCAACTTATATCCACGAAACTTTTTATTTTGGCTCTTGATTAAAACTGAAGTACGTATTTTGCATTTTATGGAAATTCTACTCCCAAAGGGGTAAAATAGGGTAAGAAAGTTTGTATTAAAGTCCTTCATTTTTCGAGTTATGTATGTGAAACTTGGTATTTTGGCTCTTTCTATTAAAACAAAGATGTACACATTTCACAGTTTTTGAAAATTCAACCCCGAAAGGGGTAAATAGGGGGTTAAATGTTTTTATGAAAGTCCGACATTTTTCAAATTAGTTATATCGAACATCGGATATACGTGATTCTTTGATGGGTATAATAATTTATTAATATATATAGATAATAATTTATTAATTGATATTGTAGGTACCAAATAATTATATACTGTAACATTGAACTCCAGGCTCCAGCTATTTCGATGGGTCCTATGTATAAGGGCCAAAGTGCAAAATCGTAACTTTTCAGTAGAGGCTCTCAATGTTATAATTTGATATATTTCTTACATGCTACAACTGAATTTTATGAAACTTTGCACATTTGCTATTACACCTATGACTGTTATTTTTGAGCTATAATATTTATTAACTATGTATTTTAGTTTTTTAATTATTACACATATGCCCATATTCGTCAATTTTTAGTATTTTTACTCTGCCAAAAAAACTAGTATAAAGGCCAAAGTGCCACTTTGGATGATTTACGGGGTACAAGCTTACATTTAAAAATTGTATATTTTGTAGAATTTTATGGCCCCAATTTTTATATTGATGGATTAAAATTAAATAAATCATCAAAAAAACACAAATTATGTGACTGTTTCAGGTAATAAGTCACATTGTTACTTATAAGTTATCTTACTTGGTAAGATAATGTTCTGAATTCTCAGTTAGGTCCTGAAAATAATAAAACTATTAAAATTATTTGACTATTTTATAGCTTTTTTTCTGAAAAATAATCAAAACTTATATTTTTGAAGGGCAATAAATAATCAACAATGTAATATCTTTTCTCAAATCTTATATATTGAATGTTAAAGTAAACACTTAAAATCAAATAGTTTTCATTTTATCAAGATTATTTGCAATCAAAGTAAAAAATATTCATATAAATCAAAAATCATTTCAAAAAATAAACATTTTCAACATAGAGGAACATAATTACTCATTGTCATCATTATTACTCACAATCTTTGAAATATTATCATTACATGGTACCAAATTTTAATATTATAAAACATCAATCATACATAAATCTAGTAAGTCTTTCATTTTGGACAGATGTATTGCTAATAGCTGATTGAAACAAAACTGTAAGGGTATTTCTGTAGATTTCATTTGTTTTCTTGTTCCAATAGAAAGACTAAAATTTTAATAATGACTCCACTACATTCTCAGATAGATCCAATTTGTAACAGTAATTTCTAATTAATGTTGTAGGTTCATGTTTATTGACACGAATTCGTTTGATTTTAGTTCAAATTACTTTTTGTCCTTCCAAGTTTTTTGACCACTTAAAACAAATACTGGTTTGCATATTTTTGAAGCTGTAAATAATGTTTTGAGATACATCTATGACGTTATGAGGAGCTCCATTCACTCAAGCCCATCTAATTAGTGAACTCCACTCAAACAGTGTACAAGTATTCTTGTGTTTTGATGTTCTCTCAATTGTGGCATGTGTGGAGACAATCTCATTTGTGGTATGACCCTTATAAAGGAAAGTATGTTTAATATTTTTGATATGAAGCTGTTTATATGTATAAAGAAGGCATAAAGTTACATAAGAAAATACAAGCTTCATATTTCAGGTACCTACAAACCAAATTCCCAATATCAAATACTGACTAATTGTGAATTTTGAATCGCTTAAAATAATAAAATCAACTAATCTCGTAACGATTATCAAAGTTTTCATTAATTTTCGGCGTCATAGTATCGTATTTATAAGAATGACAAACATAGCATTGGCTTTTTTAGGTTGGTAAAATGGAAAACAGGCGGGATATCACCACGAATAAGTCTCAAACAACCATTTGGCCCTTGTACGTTTAAAAGTGTACTACTTAAGCCCTTTTACTGCAATAAAAAGTAGTACTTCTACCGATAAATATGAGTTTTTTCTTAGTGCATGTTATAAATTATAGTCATTTACACCAAAAAGTGAAAATGGCCAAATTGTTACTTTGGCCCTTATACATAGGACCCATCGATTTGTACCGTCCTTGAGCTGCTTGTTTTGTATCTTACCCGTACGAAGCCGGGGCAGATCAACTAGTCACTCGTAAGGTTGCGAACGTGTGTTTTTATTGGTTTGTCCTTTAGTCACTCAGCGACGAAGCACCGAAGTGATTCCTTGCAACTAAGATCTGACCAAGCAAGTTACTTGTTTAAGTATTTAATTATAAAAAATGCCAAGTTGCAACTAAATACATTCGTTAATAATAGGCAGACAGGAAATATATTTAAACTATCTTTTGTCCGTGATTTCGTCCGCGTGGAGTTTTTAAAAACCCGCGGTGGGTTCCCTTTGATTTTCCGGGATGAAAAGTTTAATTGTCTGGGGTAAAATGTCATTTTCCTCCTTAACTATACCCATGCAAGAAATTCTTAAATCACGTCGATCAATCGCTCCGTTCCTGCGTGATTGAAGGACAAACCAACAAGCCAACAAATAAACACACGCAGATTTATTGGAACGAAGTTCCTTTTCGGCCGGTTTGGCGGATGGGGGCTAGACGGACAAATGTAGGTATAAGAATTTCCCGTCACTGCCCTTGTTGCTTTCGTTTATTACACACGTTAGATCATAACTTTCGTGGCGTAACAGTTTAACGAAGGGCTGAAACTATCGGTTCGGGGGTTCGAATCCTGATTCAAATTATTATTTTTTATAGTTATTATTATTGTTATATATTTCGAATTTCTATTATTATTATCCTCTATATATTATGACTCTCACACCCGCATACAAAATAAATAGATATAGGGCCAAAAAGTATTATAAACATAAATATATACACACAGATAAATAAACTTACATATAGATTACATAAATAAATACTTGTAGCGGGCGGAGGATTACGCCCCGGCAGGGGAGACCAGACGGCCGGGGGTCAGGGCGACAGGCTGAGAAACCGACGGACTATCCCAGCCGAGTCTAGCAACACCGCTTTCTGCATCTTGGCCGCGAGCGAACCGCCACGGAACCCCAGTCGCCTCAGATGGTGAGCGAGGCTGACTGGGATCAACCCATTCGCAGAAATAACGATTGGGATGGTTTCAGTGGACTCCACATGCCACATGCCAGTAACCTCGTGAGCCAGATCTAGATACTTTCTTTTTTTCTCTGTCTCCGCTCTCACGAGGTTCTCGTCATGTGGGATGGTGATGTCCACTAAAAACACCCTCGACTGTGCCCGGTCCATCAGCACGATGTCAGGCTTATTCGCCAGAATCGTCCTGTCCGTGATGATGGACCGGTCCCAATAGAGCCGGACTCCGTCACGCTCAAGCACCGGCACCGGTGTGTACCTATAGTACGGCACTCTCTCATCCAGGAGACCGTACTTCAGAGCAAGCTCTTGGTGAAGGATTTTGGCCGCTTCGTTGTGTCTGTGCAGATACTCAGTGTTAGCAAGAGCCGAACATCCCGAGAGCACATGCCTGAGTGACTCACCGGGATGGCGACACGCTCGACAGATGTCGTGAGTGCCATCCTTCAGGATGTACTTTCGGTAGTTCCGCGTCTTAACCACCTGATCTTGTATTGCACACACAAAACCTTCGGTTTCCCCAAAGAGGTCACCGAAGCGCAGCCATTGCACAGACGCTTTTTTATCTACGTGCGGCTCATTAAGAGCTTTAAAAAAGCGTCCATGCAACTCCCTCTCCTTCCATACGGTCTCCCGGTCAGAGGTGCTTAGTACCACCGGTTTCTGCCACTCGAGTTTGGCCAAAGATAGGGGAGTGAGTCCTTTGTCACATTCTATAACGTCTCTATGCATTGGACACTCCCTCTTCGTCTCAAAGTAGGTTCTGAGGCTGGATATCTCCCGATTATGCATGGTCTTGACGCTTAATACGCCTCGACCTCCACATTTTCGGGGTATATACAACCTCATAACAGACGATTTCGGGTGGTGCATGCGGTAGAGAGTCATAGTCGTGCGGACTTTTCTATCCAGTGCGTCTAGTTCGGTCTGAGTCCATCTGAGTACGCCAAAGGTGTACATGAGAACGGGCATGACCCAGCCGTTATATGCTCGGACCTTATTGGCGCCCGACAAATAGCTTTTACAAACTTTTGTCAGGCGGCCAAAAAAGACCTCGCAAACTGACTGTTTCACGTCCGCCTCCTTTACCCCCACGGATTGTGACATACCCAGATACCGGTATGACTCAGCTTCAGAGAGGGTCCTGATGTTAGATGGCTCGAGATTGATCTCGGCCGAATGAGTAACCTGTCCCCTCTCCACATGTAAGACCGCACACTTGTCTAGTCCAAGCTCCATCCTGATGGAGTTACTGAACTCAGTGGTGATATTCAGCAACTCCCTCAGGCGGGTGGCATTGGGTGCTAGCAGCTTGAGGTCATCCATGTAGAGAAGGTGAGGTACTTTTGTCCCTCCTCTCCGAAACTGAAAGCCTGTCCCTGATCTCTCCAGCAAAGTGCTGAGAGGGTTCAGCGACAGACAAAACCATAATGGACTCAGACAATCGCCCTGGAAGATACCCCACCGTATCTTGATCCGGTCACCCGCAGCCGCTAACCGCTCGCCATGGAGACAAAGGATCGTACTCCATTGCCCCATACACTCTCCGAGGAAGTCTCGAACTGTACTATCGACTTTGTACAGCTCAAGGACCCTCAAGAGCCATGAGTGGGGCACCGAGTCGAATGCCTTCTTATAGTCAATCCAGGCGGCAGAGAAATTCCGGCGATTGCGTTTGACCAGTTGGCCCGCGACGGAGTCGATGAGAAGGAGCTCCTTAGTACCACGACCACCGCCCCGACATCCGTTCTGAGCCCCAGACATGATGTTGTTCTCGTCTACGTGACGGGAAATCTTAAGACTCAGAACGGATGTCAATGTCTTATAGATGGTAGTAAGACATGTGATGGGGCGGTACTCAGCTGGGTCAGTGGTATCGGTTGACTTAGGAGCTAAATGAGTGATACCGGTGGTGAAAAGGCTCGGGAGTGCCCTTTGCTCGAGAGCATCTTGGAATTGTCGAGCCAAAGTAGCATGGCAGAGCGAAAAACCCTTCAACCAGTAGTGATGCAGCCCATCGGGTCCCGGACTTTTCCAGTTCGGGGCCCGGCGCACCGCACCGGCTACATCCTCCGAAGAGATGGCGACGGGGTTCATCGGCTCTATTGAGGCACATGCTTCCTCAACCGCCGCAATCCAAGGGCCCTCCTCATGCTCCACCTCTCTTGACCATACATTTCGCCAAAAGGTGATGAGGTCAGCCGGGCTCGGCCGTTGAGAAGTAGAACAGACTGCTGGGCACTCCAGCTTTTTATAGAACCTTTTCTGATCACTCGAGAAGAGGCGATTTTGCTGAAAGCGCTCGACTCTTTCCGAGTATCGTCGAATGCGGTTCCCCCATGCAGCGATTTTCTGCTTCAGGTCGTCGATGCGCTCCGTTAGTTTTTGGGCTATATCCGGCTGATCTAGCTGCACCCCGAGCCCATTAAAGGCTATTCTAACGGAGCGCACAATCCTTGGCCTAGTGTTGCCCGACCTGAAACTCTGCAGTCTGTCAATGAGAGCTCTGGCCAGGGTGATACGTGTTCTATTCTCCTTTTCCAGGCTGGCTCCGTGCTGCGCCTTAGAGTAGTGCGTCCACGTTCTTGGGTCTTGACACCCATGAAACGATGAACAGCTAAGGCCGCACCAAAGAGAATAGAAGCCGTATCATCCAGGCCAGTGCTGCGCTCAAGGTATTGAGGCAGCATTTGGTTTATGGCCTCAATGACATCCCGCGTCGCTACATTTAATGTGAGCCGGGAGAGCCGCGGACGGATCTCTAGAGGAGCACTCCGGATCTCCGAAATCGCCTCTTCTAAAATCCTTCTCATCCGCTCTATGTCAAAGGAAACTGTTTCCTCCGTGTCCTCCTCCACAGGCAAATCTTGCGCGATAGCGTCTGTCTCTTCGCGTACAGGTTCAGCCGGAGAGACAATTTGCTCTGTGGTTGGGGTTGTCACCTCGGGAACAACCTCACGTCGTAATCGTTCGAGCTCGGTAGCGCTAAAGATGTTCGAGCGCTGAATATACCGAGCCCGGTCTGCCAAGTTTTGTTCCGTGACAGTCAGATTCGGCTCGAGCAGCAAGAACTCGCGGTACATTGCCGCTCGGTAGCCAGTCCGTCCGGATTCCCCTCCTGTCGCCCTGTAGTACGCACGCATGACATTTCTGTTCATTGGAGATGTCCATCTCATGCGGCGCACTCCACCAGCGGCGGGCTCCGAAGATTGGGTCCCAGAGGGCCCTGTCGGCGCCAAGCCGACTGGTGGGGACTATTATTATTATTATTAATTTATTATTAGAAGTAGAAGGAACTTCGTTCCAACCGAATGTTCCGCTGCACTCAACTTTTGATATTATGATATAAGTAAGGATAATTACTTGGTTTTGTTTGTTGAGGGCGCACGTCCGAAAGGGTGGTAAATCCATTTCACTTTAGGTTTCGGGTAACCGGTCGCGTGACAGGGCAAAACGAGTGAACTTTTTAATTTTGCATCAAATACGCTTTGTTTAGGCTTTTCTATTCTGGGTGGGTCTGAAAATATAACAAAAAAATTACATTAAAAAAAACATCCTATGTATACTAGATGCAGACGCACAGAATACATATAGGTATCTACTACCTACAGGCAGATGAAGTTTTCTTTAAGCGGTATTCAACCACGGCAACCCATCTCATCATTTTTTTCTATTAGGTTAAGCTAATCAAGCAAGTTAGTAAAAATAGATAAAAGAGAAGTCCGCTCAAAAATGTTCATATTGCGTATATACGTACTTTTCAATGACCTTTCCACACAATCGAATAGATGTATCGAAAAAATATCACCCCCATTTACCTGTAGGGGAGGAACGCAAAATAATATGTACCTAATATTTTATTCCAGATTTTATTATACACTTCCATATGCCTTAATTTAAAATATTATTTATTACTTTCTCATTAACCGACTTCAAAATCAAAAAAGGAGGAGGTTCTCAATGCGTCGGAAACCTTTTTTTTTATGTATGTTCACCGATTACTCGAAGACGTGTGGACCGATTTGAATTTTTTTTTGTTTTAAAGTGCATACTTCCAGGTGGTCCCATATAAATTTTATCGAAATCGGTCGAGCGGTTTTTAAAATATCATCAAAAAAATAAAAAACTTCGTATGTAGTAAAGCGGGAGTTTGAAGTCGGTTGATTACAAAGAATTTTTTAAATTAATTTTACAACCAATTTTTACGGTTTATACTTACGGTTTTTAATTTCTTACCATAAATAAACACGCGCACTTTATCATGATTTGTATCCAAACTATTTGAAGCCTCACACCGATAAATTCCAGAATCCCGAATCGCACCTGTGAAACTATCAAACTATCGTAAACTAAAACTTTCTTATTATGTTTCTTATTAGAACTTTTACAGAGATTTAATATCCGAGGACATCGGCCGTAGAAGAACCGACTATATGGATATAGCGCATCGAGCAGCAAAACTAAAGTGGCGATGGGCGGCGAAGAACTAATGGTCGTTGGGGTCTCAAGGCGCTGGAGTGGCGACCCCGCACCGGAAAGTGCAGTGTTGGCAGATCCTCCACTAAGTTGACCGACGATATCAGACGAATCATAAGTATTTTATATTCTTATTTGCCGCAAATGGTAAAATTTTGATACCTTAAAGTGTGATTCCGGAAAATTTTATATTTTGGTCCACTGCGGATTTCAACCTCATCCACCAACCAACGAACATTAGGTGTTGGTGAACCGTCGACCTTGCAATCAAGTTTTACTTGTTTATCCTTTTCACTTTCCAGAGAGCGGCTTGGGTTCAATGACACTTCCGGAGGATCTAAAACACCAGCAATCATTTATACATTTTCCTAATTATATTATTTCTTCTATCTTTTCAAAAGTTAAAAGCTACCTTGGCTTTGTTTTCTCGGTATAAAACATAACTGACGAGTAGTTTGCCACTTTGAAGGTTAACATGTATAAAATATAATAATATAAAATGTAGGAAGCTATAATAAATAAGCTTCATTCTACGCAGACAAATTTTCCAATTTCATTTATTTGTAAATATGTAAATGAGAAAAAGAAAAGACAAATAAAATTCGAAACATCATCAATCATGAATTTTTTTTAAATTTGAATTTTATTTGTCTTTTCTTTTAAAATAAAAGTAAAATTAAAAAAAAAAATCGGCTAAGTGCGAGTCGGGCCTCGCTCTTTTAGGGTTCCGTTAAAAAAAATTAAATTAAAAGATTTCCATCTACCCACCTACCCATTTTAATTTATTTTTTTTAATTTAATTTAATTTTTATTATTTGTTGTTATAGCGGCAATAGAAATACATAATATTATGTGAAAATTTCATCTGTCTATCTATTACGTTTAGTAATAGGGTCCCGTTGGTACCCTTTGGGTACGGAACCCTAAAAAGACTTGAATGCTTTGATGACAGAAATTTCTATGATCGAAGCTTGAACGTAGTTTAGAGTCCGAGAGCTAACTAATTACATAATGCAGAAATTAACATGCAATAGTTATTTATTAGAGATACATTATAATAGTCGAGTTTTAATTACTATTTTACTTTTACTATGCTTATTAGATTGAATAAATTATTATTTTACAGATTTTTTTATTAATTATTATTTGCATACTCATATATGAAAAAATTGCATCTATATTATATACCAACATTCCATTTTAAGCTGCATTTCATGATGATCGCTTCCAACTTCGTTAGAAACATCGCATCTATAAGTACCAACATCATTTTCTGTAACATGTTTAATGTGAATTGTTTCAGCAGTCTCCTTTAAATTTCTAAATTTCCCTAAAGATTCGTGATCGAACAACCATGAAACCTTCGGTTCAGGCTTACCCTGAATTACTCTGAAAATTACAGTACATTTTTATTAGTGATCCATGACATCAAAACGTATTGTTTATTTTATAAGATTCATCATCATCATCATCATCAACCCAATAAAGGCTCGCTACTGAGCGCAAGTCACCCCTGAGAGAAGCGGGTTTTAGTCTATATTCCAACACGCTGGCCCAATGCGAATTGACGGACTTCTTCACACACCTTCGAGAATATTATGGAGAACTCTCAGGTGTGCAGGTTTCTCACGATCAAGAAAATATCACTTTAAAATTAAAATTGTCGTAAGTTTTAGTTACTCAAACCAGTGAGATTTAAATAAAATTAAAATTACCTGCACTTGATATCTACACTTGAATTTCTAAGCGGCGTATAAATATTAACATTTTTGTCAATTCTTGGGACTTCTGAAATAAAAAATATATTATTTGCATAGGTTATTAACTAAAATTAAATAATAATAATATTATAATGCTTTTAATGATTTTTGAAGTTGTGTATCGATCACCGTAACATCGAATTCGTATTCTACTTTTTTATCACCATTAGTGGCTTTTACGAAGTATTTTCCTTCAAGTCTAGGTTGTACATTCATAATTTTTAATAGAAAACCATCAACAGAAATATGAAAATCATGATTACTCCGAATAATTTCTTTATCAACTTGATACCAGATAATAGTTGGAGGTGGCAATGCATCTATTTTTAAATTCAATTCCACGGATTTGCCATATTCTACAGCTACATCTAAGAAATCAGAAACAGACTCATTAAGTTTACCTTTTAACATGAATTGAATATTAAAAACGACTTCGTCCGCGTGGATATAGTTTTTAAAATCCCTCGGGAACTCTTTGATTCCGGGATAAAAAGGAGCCTATGTCGCTCTCCAGGTCCTCAACTATACCCATGCAAAAAATCCACGTCGATCCGTAGCTCTGCTGATTGAAGGACAAACCAACAAAACAAACACACTTTCGCATTTATAATATTAGTATGACGTATTAGTAAGGAAGAATTAATACCACAATAATAAAGGCGATCTAATTAAATTTTAGAATACAAAAGCTACTATTGTGACTTAAATATGATAGTTAGATATATTCCCTCGGGAACTTTTTTGTAGAAAATAATGAGTACCTACTTTAATCATGTAGTACATCATTTTTATGTATCATCAATAGTTTTCTCAGCACATGCCAAATAATACATTTTATAGGCAAAATTTTCCTACTTTGGGTTACATTATTGCAATTTTCTTAAGGATCTCTAATTTTTTTGACAATAAGTTTAGAAAATAGCCTATATTACTTCCTGATAACTTAGCTATCTATTGGTGAAAAAATGGTTAAAATCGGTCCAGTAATTACAGAGCCTATTCGGTACAAACAAACAAACAAACAAAAAAATCTTTCCTCTTTCTAATATAAGTATAGATTATATTGTGCTGAGAAAACAATTGATGATACATAAAAATTATGTACTACATGATTAAGGTTCTCATTATTTTCTACAAAAGTCCCCGAGGGAATATATCCAATTGTCATATTTATTTATTTATTTATTTATTTATTTATTTATTAGACACACAACAGATTATGACAATAAAACAACAAAAATAATACAGCCATGATAAGAACTAGCCACTCTCCAATACAAAATGTGTCTACAAAAGCAGCAAATAATCGGACGTGTCTTAAATTAAAACTAAAATAAACTTAAACTAAACAAAGTTTTACATGACTATGACAAATTGTAATTATAGATATCAAAAAGAAAATTAAATACAAAAAAAAGTAATGAAAAGAGATATTTAAAAACAAAGTATACATAGACAAGTATTATTTTCACACAATGGACAAAGCATCGCAGCTGTCAAGTGACTTACCAAAAGCAACAGATTTATTGTTAAAAATGTCAATATTGCTAGAGGAAACCAGCTCATTATACAAACGGCTCATGCGAACTACTGGGTTATAGTAAGATGTATTATTTTTATAAATGTTAAGAGAGAAGGTTTTACATTTCTTAGGAAAACGACTTATCTTCATGGGATACCTGGTATTAGTATTAATTAAAGATAATAGCACGGGGAGTCAATATATGAGTGCAAAATTTTGTGTAAGTATATGAACAGTGAGATGTCCCTCCGAAATCTTAAGGATTTGACCTTAAAGTATTCTAACCTAAGTGCATAGCTATTCAAAGAGCGATATTGACTAATACGCCAAGCCAAAGTTCGGAGGCAACGTCGTTGAACTCGCTCTATGCGAACTGAATGAACTGAATAATAAGGCGACCAGATGACAGAAGCATATTCAACAACGCTCCTCATAAAACAGTATGACACCATTCCATCACCCGATTCAGGTCGAGCTGTTCACCTGTGTGTAACACACTGTTCAATATTCGAGATCTCAGTGAAAATTTTTAAGTCATCTGCGTATAAAAGACATTCACTTTGTATAGACCTTTTAATATCATTTATAAAAATAATGAAGAGAAGAGGCCCCAGGTGCGAACCCTGGGGTACCCCAGATGGAACAAGAGCAGCGGCTGAAAGATACCCCTTCAGAGCAACAATTTGACTACGTCTCGTAAGGTAAGATTTTACCCACCTAAGCAAATTTCCATGGATTCCATAGGCAGCAAGCTTAAGGCACAATGATTCATGATTCACGCGGTCGAAGGCCTTAGAAAAATCTGAATAGATGGTATCGACTTGTTTGATTTTTGCAAAGGCACTGCAGAGATAATTTTTAAAAATTAAAAGATTGCTAACTGTGGACCTATTCTTGCAAAACCCATGTTGTTCAATACAAATATCTGATTGAACGTGATTATATATGGCATCATAAACAAAGCATTCGAATACTTTGGCTATACATCAAAGCGAGCTTATAGGGCGGTAATTTTCACATTTATTCTTATCACCCGATTTAAATATAGGAACCACGTAAGCTGTTTTCCACGCTGATGGGAAAATGCCTGTCTTAAGTGATTCTTTAAATATGATAGTAAGTGGCAGAGACAATTCATGGGCACATAATTTAATAAAAAAAAGAGACGTGTCAAGGGACACCCGGATGGAACGTAGTACCTTAGTACCTAGTAGTATTTTAGTGAAGGAATTGTAATAAACTATTGGTGTCATCTAGTATTAAATTGATTAACTACGATGATACTGATACAACACCAAAGAGTTACTCTGGTGGAGTTACTGTTTTTTCACAGATGGCGTTATCCAATTTATACAATAAAAAATTAGGGAAAAATTCCACATTTAGAAATTATTTAAAATAAAATTGAAAATAGAAAATTCAGTCTGTCGAGCTGGGATTCGAACCATCGACGTTGAATTTATAGGCGACTCTCCTAACCACTAGGCCATGCAGACGCCGAGTTCTAAGGCGAAAATACCGAATACAATGCAAAATTCACATTCAACAAAAAATGACGTTTCAAAAATGTGTCGTGTCGGTTTCCTTAATTTTTTCCGTCTAGCCCCCTTCCGTACCGCGCGATAAGGAACTACGTTCCAAATGGAGGAATTCCGTCCGGACTGGTGCTCTTATTACCATCTAACTGACGTAGCTTTTTCTCAATTTGTCCTCTGTTGATTGCCAAGTCGGAAAGCACAGAATTACTATTGTTAGTTGGAATACATGATTCTGGGTTAATATCAGTAATAGTACTGTGACTGTACACAGAGTTAAAGAAAGCAGCAAATAAATCGCAGATTTTTTCCCCATCTGTTGTAGATTCGCCATTATAGGTCATGGTATTAGGAACATAATTAGTATTCTTTTTAGCGCTAAGGTACCTAAAGAAAATTTTCGGGTTGCTCTCTAAAGACTCTTCGGCATTATCAGTAAAACATTATAACATTTAGCAATCAATCTCTTACTACGAGCTCTCAACATGTCAAAAGTGTCATAATCGCGCGGGTTATTGAATTTTTTATAACGCGCGTGATAATTCAGTTTTTCTTCAATACAACGAATCAACGGATAGCTGTACCAAAAAGGATAAGCAAATGTAGAGTCTTTAGAAAAAGGTGTATGGCGGAGGATGATTCCATTCATAGTTTTATAGAAAGCACTTATCATTTCATCTATGCTTTTATTAGCCATCATAGCTTCCCAATTTGTAATGCGCAGCTCCTTTTTAATTTCCACATAATTACACTTACGAAAGTTAAGACGCTTCGTACCGGCATTATGTTTCAACTCCCGAATGCTAATATTACTGTCAATGTTGACCTCAAGTAGAGGATGATGTGCATCAGGACATATTAAAGCCTACGCATTTACGACTATGCATTTCAATTGACGTGAAAGCACTAAATCCAGGATCCTATCATTCTTGTTGACTAAATAATTATGTTGCTTTAGATTACACAGAGTCATAGTGTCAATCAGTAGCGAAGCTTTCGTGTCACGAGGATCACTAGGAGCAATAGTGGAGTCAATATTATTTTTAGACCAGGTAATGTTGGGAGTATTTATATCACCAATTAAAAGAAATGGAAGATTAGCATTATTGTGCTCCGTCATTATTTTATAACAGATATATCATAAAAATCTGATAACATACTAGAATTAAGGTAAGGTGGAAGATAGCACGTGCATAAATGTATTTGGTTTGAGCTGACTAAAGGATTAGGCATTATAGTTAACCACAGTTCTTCAAATTGACTCTCCCAAGCGTGCTGTCTAATATACCCGAAATTCTTTTTAATTGCAACTAGAACTCCACCCCGCTAATTTTCTTATTACTACTAGTAATTCCTATCACGTCTGAAAACTATGTACATGTTGTCAACCAATTCTTCCGAAAAAACACCACTATCAATGTTGGTCTGCGTTAAGCATATGACATCGTAATCATTATTGCTTATACTTAGAAGTAACTCTTTCGTTTTGGTCCTTAGGCCATTAACATTTTGATAATATATGGTAATAAAGGTAATTTTTGTATAAGATACTAAATAAAAAAAGCTAAATGACCAACACTAAAACTAATCCAATTTACTTAAGTAATCCAAAGACCTTATAAGAATGGCTCTTGATTTCTCGTTCTTTCTCATATACACTCTGCCGTACTTTATCCAAGTAAATTGATAGGATTTCTCCTTTTCTACCTTCCTCGCTGCAGCAAAGAGCGCTTTACATTCTGCAGAAAGATGTTCCACAACGTATACAGTAGATTTATCATCGTTTATTCCAATGTTGGTACAATTTAAAACGTTATCTTTGTGCGATTTGTTGTAACGATAAACAGCTGACAGTATGCTATCTCGATGAGTTGAAGAAGACAATGTGACAACTATATTACGGGGGCGACGAGACTTCTGATCATATTTTGCGACCCTCCTGCAAGCATTTATGTCAATATCCGATATGGTGTACCCGACAGTGCAGCAAATATTTTTGAAAAGCTGAATGACATTCTCATTTTTCCTTTCTGGCACCATCTGAATTTCTAAATTTCTGCTTCTGCCTTGCCTGTGAATTTCCTCATATTTCTTACTAATCAAACGGATATCAGATTACATCTTAGCACATTTAGTAGATAAAGTTTCTATTTCCTTTTCTTTGCATGCAACTAATTTTTTTAAGTCGTTGTGGTCTGCAGCCAAATATTCTGTAGTATCGTTAAATTCAGTCTTTAACTTTTCCATTTGTTTCTTTACCTCCTCCTGTACTAGTAGTTTAATATCTTCTTGCAGATCCGGCAACAGTTCCTTTTTTATAGCAGCAAAGTTAGAAACTAATTTTAAGTCAATTTTATCCCCTATACGTTTGGTTACGTTTAACAATGTCATCCTCAGCGGTATTCTCTAAGTTTGGCGAGCTTATCATTTTTCTAGAGCATTCAGCGCTATCTTCATCTGTGCGGAGTGAGATCGTCGACGCCGCATTTCTTACGGGAGTATTGGAATTGTCTCCACGCCGGCGCCTCGAGCTCTGACAATTAGGGCAGATCCAATGCAAGAGTGCAACCTCATCCGTGTCATTTGACAGAGAAACGCATAGTTTATGAAAAATCGTGTTGCATATGGAACATCTTATTTGGTCGGCAGACAAAACTTCTTTTTGACATGCATTACACACTTTGAGCTTCTTATTTTGATTTTTCGGCATTCGGCAAAAAGAAAAAATAAAAAACTTCAACTTAATCCAAAATTCTAAAGTCAAAATCGTACAATGTCAGGTAAGTAAATAAAACCAAAAACACATTTTAGTCAAAAAGACCACCCCTGGTTGCCCCTGAGCCAAAGGTGCCCATCAAGCTCGCGGTATTGCCGCGTTGTATGGCGATTGACAGCCTTTGAATCAGGTAAGCCCCAGAGCGTGGATCGCAGCCTCTTTCCCTTAAACGACGTCCGATGTCAAATAAAAATCTCCTAGCCTCCTCATTGCAGCATCCCATCGTCTCCACCGCCAGAGGGACAAAAAGGTAGCTGCCCAGAAGAGGGGCGTATTTGCCTCTTTTTTTTAAAGCAGCGGACTCTGCAGCAGCGCCGGCAACCCGCGCCGTCCGGCTGAGATGGCTTCGTGCGAATGTACAAGTGCACGTCGCGTCCCACAGCAAGCATTTGCCATTTTGCCATGGGACGAGCGTCAAGCCATCTGGACGCTTGCCGTCTGTGCGGCTCAACCCGGGTGGCTCGAGTATGCAGGGCACGCCAGCCGAGACGAGGGCTCTGCGGACAATATCGTTCAGGGCGTGGTGACGCGGAAACCTGCCCGCACAACGACTGCAACTCAATGCATGATGGCCGTTGGCTTCCACAATGGAACCGCAGATGCATCGATGAGGTTCACAAACATCACAGCCCAAACGGAAAGCCACCGCCACACGCAACGAGTTGCCGTCGAGGAGAGTGCCCAAGTGAGGTGAGGGTAGTGCTTGTAACCACGCTCCCGACTCCGATTTTGATACCACCTTCAGTCTTGCCAAATCCGCACCCGCTGCCTTATCCATGAGTTGCTTCAAAGTGGCCTCCAAGCTAACGCTGTCCCACTGGCGCTGGACGTGTGAAGCCTGCGGAACGGATGCGCCCGGGTTGAGGGCCAACCAGGCCTCCAATGCGCCGGATGCAAAGGGAATGCGAGAAGGGTCACCATCAATAGCAAGTATGCTAGCGACAAGGCTCGGAGACCCATGCACCGACGCAAGGAAAGCCGGCAGGCCCACATCCCGGGCGCGCCGCACCCCCAGGCCCCCTAGGCGGATTGGAAGGGCCGCCTGGCTCCACTGGTCCCTCCCCATTGCCACGTTGAGGACCGATTCCAAGGTCTCCTTTAGGACATCGTCAAACGACGCGATACTGCTTGGATGCAACCATGTTGGAGAGGTCCTCAGTAGGTATGTGATCTTTGGCACCGCAAAACAGTTTTGCAAGAGTGTAAGAGCAACGTGGGCCGAAAGATCTTCAAGACGCTCCCGAGCAGTGGAGAGTAACTGCCTTCTTGCCTCAATGGCTTCCGGAATAGCGGAAGAAAAGATAGGAGACCCCAAGAGGAAAAAATTGTCAGTGTTCAGCTCCTTGAGCCCAGGAATTAGGTCTTCGAAGCGAGGGAACTGAAGATGGGACTCTGGACTACAGGGGAAGAACTCGCACTTGGACGTGTTCACCTTCAGCCCCAGCTCCTTCAAGCGGGGTAGTAAAAGAAGTAAATCACGCTCCACAACCTCGGGTTTACCACCTATGGTACCATCATCGAGGTACCATATATTGAGGGGAGATTCGAGGTCGTTAAGAACTTTCTGAATGCTTAGGCTGAAGATGAGCGGTCCAAGCGGGTCTCCCTGCTGGACACCGACCTGCGAAAGGATAGAGCTTTGGCCATAGAAGAGATTAGAGGGGGAATGGTAAAGTTGGCGAAGAAAAGGATATAGAGTGGGAATCCTATCTTTGGCTTCACTCAGCAGAATGTCCCTCTCCAGCGAATTAAAAGCGTTATTTATATCCAGCTTCATGACAACACAGCCCTCGTTGCTTGGGTCCATTACAAACAAACGCGTTGCGTGTATAGCCGCCTCACAGCCTAGCTGAGTGCCAAAACCCAACTGGTGCGGTCGCAGGTAAGTCGCCATTTCCTCCCTAACGGCCCTACATCCTAATTTGGCGGTCAGACGACGAAAGACACTACCTATTGCGATAGGCCTAACACCTCCGTCCTTCTTCATCAGCGCACAAAGTGTAGCTCCATAGAAATACGGGCATACAGCAGGGTTCAACTGGCCGCTTAGCAAAAAGTTGCATAATTTAGTTAGGCTTACCATGAGACGAGGCCCGTTTTCCCCAGCTGAGTGTGAACATAGCTTTTTTAAATGACCAGGTCGGATTCCGTCCAGACCCGCGGCCGAGCTGTTATAAAAGGTACTAAGCGCTTGGGCTACTTCCTCCGCCGTAACCGTGAGTGGCGTGATGGAAGAGTCCGGTGCCGGTGGAAAAGACAGGGGGCGTGAAGGAGGAGGATGCTTGGTCGTCGTCAGTCGTTAGTCGTCAGATAAAAGGAGGCGTGTGGCCCCTTTAAGGTCACCACCGAAGACCTTTGATTCGATCGCTTTAATGACCGATGGTGGGGGCTTACAAACCACCATGTCATCTGGAAAGCAGGAGCGTGCTGACACAATGTTATTTTTCACCTTAGAGGTCAGAGAACCCGGGCTACTATCCTCGGGAACACGGAAGGAGGTAAAAGAAAATGATAAGAGTGCATACCAGTCCGTGGCACTATTTGTCTCCAGGCACTTATCAATAAGCGCACACAGACTAGCAGCAGCAATATTCCTAGCGCCCTTAGGGATATGGCGGAGGACGCGAACTGACCTCTTAAGTGAAGCCAACCTATCGATATCTACATCGGCTCCCGTTTCGATGTTGGTTGTTAGCTGTGCTGGTCGCGGCGGTGGCATTAAGGGGGGACGCGGAGCATCTTTGTGCATTCGCCCTATGTGCACGCGAAGCCCGCGTGGACCAAAAGATGCTGGACAGTGGGGGCAAGTTAATTTAAGGGGAGAAGCCATGTCAAAAAAAAAAAAATAGAACCACAACTACAAATCAGGTACAAAATACTTACTTAATAAAACCAATACTATACTAAGATATAAAGTATTCATACAAAATGTCACAATAGGTACCAGTCCTTGAATAAATTACAAAATTTAAACATAAATAATTAATAGTATTGAAACTATAAAGTTTCAATAGGTATTAAAACTAGACTTAGGAACAGAGCGTCATACATTAGTATGTACCTACTGAAAAAGTTTAAAAGTTACGTAAAACTTGCGAGCAAACAATTTGTCAATTACCAACTAATATTAAATTATAAAGAGGAGAATAAAACAAAAAAAAAAAATCTTGACTGTTGGTAGGAATCGAGCCTGGACATGGTGTAATCGGTTCCGACCTTTGTCCGACAGCTTGACGATCCAGACCACCGCGTCTATGTGAACAGCAGGCGAATTCAGTGAGTTGTTTGCAGCAATATCTGTAGTCGTGTCAATGACCGTTCAGATTATGTAGGTAATTGAAACAAATTCAGCGCAGGCACACTTGTTTTGAATAAAAAGAACGGTCTCAAAGAGTTATTGTTTTCAGAGTTTATGAGATTTATGCACTTTTTTCCTTTGACCGAATTGTTTATGCACTTGTTTATGTACCCAAATTAGTGAGATTAGTGTAGGAAATTAATGAAGTGTTTGTGGTTATGATTAGAAGTTTCACTTTGGTCAGTAAAATATTAGATCACAGATAAATCACAGTTTTTAGTAGAACTACTTCTTAATTGATCTTGCAAACACTTATTTGGCACTGTCTATTTACAACTAAACACTTAGGTACGTATAATTTCCGCCTTGTAATATTTTAAATGAATTTTAATCACGGAGCAGTTGTATACCTGGCGAGTGGCGACGGTCGCGCCTCAAAATATATATAAATTCTAAAGTGAGGTTCGAACACCGTATATTCCTTGCACCGTATTCCGTAGCGTACACCACTGGGCCAGGCTGACCTGATGTGAGGTAGTGAAAATTTTAATGAGTTGTTATCAATCAAGGCGTCATCAGGTTCTCGTATTATAAAATATTGTGATTACCCACATGCCGATAAATATTTCACTATTTGTTCATCACAGCTAAATCAATTTATCTGGTCTTTGTACACAGTTTCGGACGGCAAAAGACTTCGCAGGAATAATGCAACAAAACTAATAAAACTGACGAATCTTTTGAACTAGTAATTACGCAATATTATGGAACACTAATTTTATTTAAAACTTCGATCAATTGGTGACACGTCCTATCACCCGCGCGTTATACCAAAACAAAATATTGAAGTCACAATAGTAGAATAGAATAGAATAGAAATGTTTTTTATTCAAATAAACTTTTTACAAGTGCTTTTGAATCGTCGATGAGTTCTGAATACCCTTTTTTCAAAACAGGTTTACAATTCAATAGATACTAGTATATTAGTATATTTTGTGTTCTAAAATTTAATTAGATCGCCGGTAAAACAAAGGTTTGGTTACATTCGTATCGAAGGTAGTATTTATTCTTCCTTACAATATATTTTAAATGCGAAAGTGTGTTTTTTTTGTTGGTTTGTCCGTCAATCACATTGCAACGAAGCTAAGGATTGGCGTGATTTTTTGGATACATGAGAACCTGGAGGGTGACATAGGCATCCTGGAAAATCAAAGAGATCCCGCGGTATTTTAAAAACTTAATCCATGCGGGCGAAGTCGCGGGCATCAGCTAGTAGTAAATAAATAAAGAAGCAAACCCCTTGGATATTCCAAAACATTAAAGATTTTTTTCTTGTTTGTAATAACTTCAACTGAAACTGAATCTTCATTAAGTATATTTTTTGCTTTGCAGATGTATGTGGCACTCTTTGTTGCTTGTATGTGAAGAGTATTTATGTACTCATACGGCGTTATTTCATCTACCTACAATTTGAATATTATATATCATGTACCCCGTAATAGTCATAAATATAGTGCTATACAATTTTTATTTAATAGTTGACCCGCCCTGGCTTTGCACGGGCAGGTAGCTATAAAGCAAACACAGTGGTATAAACATCTGGGGCCTAGATTTGAAATGATTTAGTCTATGCCTATGGCTAAAACCCTCATATTATATGATATGAATGTATTCGATCGTTGTCACTTATGCGATTGACTTGCTGCTATCCGTGAAGATTTATGTCCTCTATCTCCAATAATATTTATCAGATCTTCATCAAAATTAAGCAAAACATGCCTGATAGTATATGCTTTCAAATAAAGAAAGAAGTTATTAAAATCGGTTTAAATTTCTCAGAGTTATGAAGTAAAACCGATAAAAATTATCATCCCCTATCCTGGAGGAACCTTACTGTTTATCAGGATAAAAACTACTGTGTATGTTAAACAAGAGTATCAGCTGCCATTATACCAAATTTCATTAAAATTCGTTCAGTAGTTTTTGCGTGATGCACGCACAGACAGGCAGACAGAGAAGAATTAAATAAAAATATGTTTTGGGCTCAGTATCGATAATAAAGCATCCCCCGGTCAAAATTTTCAAAATATACCTATTGAATGTACAGAAATCGTCCAGTTACAGTTTTATTAAAAATATAGATTAGGAATTAACTGAAATGAGAACAAAGATGAAATTTACTACCTACCTTATCTTTAGTGGATTTACAAGGTGAGTGTAGAATTACATTATAATAAGTGCAATATTTATTATAAAAAGACATATTAAAAAAATCAAATAAAATTTCATTTCGTTGCAATAATATATCAACTGCGTTACCTTAGATGGTAAAACTTTATGAACCTCATCTTCCCATGTCATACTTGGTTTGGGAAATCCTCCTACTTTACATTTTAGTGATAAAGTCTGGTTATACTCAGAAATTATTTTTTTTGCTCCTAGAATTTTAACTGCAGTGGGTTTGTGCTCCATTGTCACTGTAACAAGTATGTAAAACATTTGACAATGTAATATAATATATTATGATTTCAAAAACATAATATAATTTAATGCCTTCTACTAATCATGGTATTTGGAAGGAGATAAAAACTTTGAACTTATCAGTAATTTTGAATTCATATTTTTCTCTATCATGACCGTTAGAAGCTGTCACATAATATTCTCCTTCTAAATAAGGTTTCGCACTCTTAATATTTAAAGAAGAGCCATCAAAAGACATGGTTATAGCCATATCCTCATTATTCATAATTTCTTTATTATCTCGATACCATACAATGGTTCCCGGTGGAATGGCATCCACTTTGAAATTTAACACTATAGATTCACCATATTCTACAGCTACATCTAAGAAATCAGAAACAGCGTTTTTAGGATTCGTGATTTTATGTGAATAATGAAATTTGTTTAATGGTTAAAATAACTCAACAATAACTTATATACTTTGTAGTGGCGCGGGTGTTTGAAGTCGGTTTTTTAAAAATAACTTTTTATATTAAATCATTAATTAGTCTGAACTTACTTTCAGGCCTGTGATACTCTGTGCTTGTTTGAGAAAACCTGGTTATTTTTTCACCCAATTTTGTGTATCCGCTTATCTAAAATTTTAAATATAATATTATTTTTTATAGATTATCATGAATGGAAAGACTAAAATGCTATTTGGTAGTTCTTACTTAACTGCGGTTGAATTTGAAATTCCTGTGCTTTGCGTAATGATTATATTTAACAAAACGTATTTTACTTGTAGTTATTATAAACTTTTAACAAATTACTATCCAAATAATTACTACTTACTATAGGAAACAAACAGTGTACAAAAATAATAGATAATACCACAATATACAGATAGCACTTAAACCTAAGCTGTTTCCAACCAAACTTAACACTTATTAATTATACTTTTTGGAGTTTTGACAATGGGTCGTTATTACTCATTTATATTTGACAATGTGTCCTTAATTACTAGTTTATATTTGACAATGTGTCCTCAATTACTAATTTATATTTAGGGAGAGGGAGATGAAACTTCTTCTTATTGGTAAATGTATTAGAAGCGCAATTTGTCCTACTTGGTGCAATGCGAAACAATTTAGGATGATGTCATAAAAGCAAAATTGAAATTTTGCTTTTATGACTATGATAATTTATTAACAGTTAATTATTTATTTAGTGTAAGAACCAATTTCAAAAATAATTTTGATAACATTATTACCGCAATTTTGTACGCCTTTTCTGGTGGAGTAAATAAGTCGGTTATATAAAACTGGTTTTCCTTATCCGCCAATTTTAGTGGCAATTGTTGAACTAATTTATCGTCCATGTCCCAAATTTCAAGAGTTTTTAACGTGACATCTCTTTCGTCATTGTCTAGTTCGATCGCCAAATACGATTTTTTTCCTGAAATTTAGTGCGATAATAATCAATACAACATAATATTATTAATATTGTGTTTTTACAAAGTGTACTATTTGGTTGTTATGTGAACTTCTTGCATTTCTCACGTAACTTGCATACACCCTTTCCATAGAAATATAACCAACTAGCGGTCCCCGTAGGTCTGACTTCGTCCGCGTAGAATTTCTGATTTTATATGAGATTATAAAAAGATAAATTTCCCCGCTGCAAGAAGCATATCGAAAAATGTTCTACTGCTAGTAAAAACCGCGTCTCACGTATATCGCAATTTCAATGTATTTTTATTTTTGAAAATTTCGTCCTCTATTTTACCACACTCAAGAGGTGATTTTCTAAAATAACTTATAGAGTATATTTTTATTATTTAAATCTACTAACCAAGTTTCCAAGCTAAAGTTCACGAAAAACCGTTTTAGTGTCTCTGACTTCAAAAACATTCTTTTTTCATATCCCCCATTTCAACCCTTTAAAGATGGATTTTCTCAAACCTTTTCTTTACTGATGTCTAGACCCTAGGAAGAACCTATGTACC
This sequence comes from Oeneis ivallda, assembly GCA_029955525.1. Taxonomy (NCBI): domain Eukaryota; kingdom Metazoa; phylum Arthropoda; class Insecta; order Lepidoptera; family Nymphalidae; genus Oeneis; species Oeneis ivallda. Next base: position 14,786,709 of record JARPMR010000023.1, read on the forward strand.
AAATTTTAAATAAAAATAAAAATCATTAAAGCTTTTCCATTCCAATTTCATCCCCTATTTTACCACCCATAAGAGGGGATTTTTCAAAATAACTTATACATGTTTTTATTATATTTTAAAGCTAGTTTTACACCTCAAACTTTAAAAACATAGGACTTTAATATAACCTTCCAACCCTCATTTCACCCCCTTAGGAAGGGATTTTCGTAAAAAACACACTTAAGGTCATTTATTTCGCATATGTGCGTAGTAACTTAGAGTATTGTAGTAGCATATGGTCACCTTACTACATTAAGCCTACCGAGGCAATAGAGAGGATTCAGCGTAAATTTATAAAGCATTTGAATTACCGTACCTACTATGCACCCTTAGATTACAAAGAAAGTTGTAAACACTATAAATTAAGTAGCTGTGCGGAACGAAGGGAAATAGCTGACATGGCACTGCTGTATGACATAATAAATGGGAAAATTGATAGTCCGCATCTTTTATCTAAAATCGAATTAGGTGTACCCGTTATACGCACTCGACATACAACACTATTCCGCGTTCCTTTTAAAAGGAAACATTACACTAAAAACTCAACCATGAATAGAATTACACGTTCATATACCAAAAAATTCTCCGATAGCGGAAGAGATCAGCTCTTCCGCTACTCAAAAAAGACATTCAAGCGATACATTTTACAACAATTTGATAATATTTCGACGTAACACTCATGCACACTCACAGATCAATTCCTAAAGCACAGGCCACACACACAGCCTAACGAACACACACACATACACACACTTACCAGCACACACACAGACTTACGAGCACACATACACACACATTTCACTAATTATTTTGTAATTGTTCTTTTGAGAAAATCTGTAATTGGCCATATTATAATTTGTTTCTAGTTTTTAAGTCTAATATTACTAAAATTCGCTGTTGATTTTCCTAAAATAAATAAATAAAAATAAAAAAAAAAATAAAAAAAAATTCTTAGCCTACCATTTGGAAAGAACCTATGTTCCATATTTCAAGTTAACAATAACAATAATCAAAACTTTCCTATAAAAACTTTCATCGCCTATTTTAACACCCTTAAGAGGGGATTTTTTCAAAATAACCAAATCTTTATTATTTAAAATTAATAATCTAAATGCCGATTTTAATATGTCTAACTTCAAAAACATAGGATTTTCATACAACCTTCGAAACCCCATTTCATTTTTTAACCCCCGACGCAAAAAGGGAGGGGTGTTATAAGTTTAACGTGTCTGTCTGTGTATCTGTGTATCTGTCTGTGGTAGCGTAGCCGCCAAACGGATGAACCGATTTTCGTTTAGTTTTTTTTGTGTCATAGATAATTTTATCCCGAGTGTTCTTAACCATGTTTCATGAAAATCTGTTCTGCCGTTTGAAGATTATCAGCTCTTTTCTAGTTGATTAAGGGATCTGACTAACTTCCTTATGTCCGATCGATTCGAAATTTGGTACCGTGTTACTTCAATGATATTGAAAGTATATGGTAAGGTAACCATGACCTGATCAGCCGTTTGAAGATCATCAACTCTTTAATAGTTGATGAGGGGATCTGACTACCTTCCATATGTTCTATCGATTCGAAATTTGGTACCGTGTTACTTCAATGATATTGAAAGTATATGGTAAGGTAACCATGACCTGATCAGCCGTTTGAAGATCATCAACTCTTTAATAGTTGATGAGGGGATTTGACTACCTTCCATATGTCCTGTCGATTCGAAATTTGGTACCTTGTTACTTCAATGATATTGAAAGTATATGGTAAGGTAACCATGACCTGATCAGCCCTTTGAAGATCATCAGCTCTTTAATAGTTGATGAGGGGATCTGACTACCTTCCATATGTCCTATCGATTCGAAATTTGGTACCGTGTTACTTCAATGATAATATTGAAAGTATATGGTAAGGTAACCATGACCTGATCAGCCGTTTGAAGATCATCAGCTCTTTAATAGTTGATGAGGTGATCAGACTACCTTCCATATGTCCTCTCGATTCGAAAGGTACCGTATTACTTCAATGATATTGAAAGAACATGGTAAGGTAACCATGACTTTAAATATGACATGTTAGAGTAAGGTTTAGATTTCGAAGGTGGGTAATTAAATGGGATCAATTAGGCTCAATTACCACTGCGCTAACAAATCACTATAAATACCTTCCTAATATTTATACCTACTTTAAAAAGGACGAAATATAAGTAAAATTAAAAATTTTAAAAACCCCCCGACACAAAAAATAATCTCTAAAAACTAACAAATAATATTTTATACCTATATATAATTATTATCGTCACATATATTATGTAAGTTCAAATATTTTTATTTTCCAAGTGTCGTCGTCACGTCGGGGGACCGCTAAGTGAGAAAAACAGGTGTAGTCGCAGATTGCAACAAAAGAATTTAATCAACAACCACAACCGTCCGTTGACACAACCGTCAACGTCGTCTGCCCTCACGTGTCGCGCGCGGCATTACGTAGAGCGTTACAGACTACATGCATGAAACTTAAGATCGCTCGTACTTAAATGTAATTCGTAATAATTAATTAGCTGTTGGAAAAACTTTATAAACTTTAGCGGTCCCGCGACGCGACGACGACACTTGGAAAATAAAAATATTTGAACTTACATAATATATGTGACGATAATAATTATATATAGGTATAAAATATTATTTGTTAGTTTTAAGAGATTATTTTTTGTGTCGGGGGGTTTTTAAAATTTTTAATTTTACTTTTTCGCTAATCCGTTTCTTAGCTGACACCTACCCCCTAGAAAGAACCTACATTCATTCCAAATTTCAAGTTTGTAGGTTTTATAGTTCTTGAGATTTCGTGATGAATCTGTGAACTTTCGCTTATAAATATTTAATACTATAATAGAAATATAACCAATTAAATACTAATTGATGGGCGATTAAAATTTTTAACTTGTCATATAAGCCGGTTAAGAATTTTAACAAGTTTTCAATAGCTTACCTAAAAGCGGCTTTGTAGAGGTCTCATGTAAAGAACTTGGTGTGGCAGTAGAAAAACCATGTCGGAAACTTACTGAAGTCGCAGCACTTACAACTACTGTAATATCTGCGCAATTTCTTATGTCAATGCTGTATTCGCCCGGTTTTCCTTGCAGTGTGAAAATCTTATAAAATTAAACAACAAAATTATATAAAATTACATCCTTATAATTATATGATGTATTATATTATTATAACTTTTTAAGAAAAATGAAATTGCTCGCGCCAACTAGAAATATTAAAAAATGCAAAAAAAAACCTCTACCTACCTAATAATTATCATTAATTGGTACCGATTATAATTAATTAATGAAAGAGACAATAAAAATGCACCCTACAAAAAATATTTGTTACTTACGGTTGTTTTCTCAGTGTGTATTAAACTTGAAATTGATGCCTTGTTACCAACAGGGTCTAAAACAATGAGGTCATCGTAATCTAATTTTTTAGTAGCTGATAAGGCAATTAGAATGTCCCATACTTTACTGTCAACTGCAAACTGAAAATAAATAAATAGTAGTAAATAGGTAACGATTTTAAACATATAAATTCATGGTTTAAGGACTTAATTATCATAGTTGAAAATGTCAACATGTCCACCAAAACAGGAGGTCAAATACGTATCACGATGAACGTGGTACAGTACCCGGCGATATATATTGCACATCGGCCTTTGGAATAAAACGCTATTTCTATTCTATTGCAAGGAAAGCTAGCCAGAAATTCACGTAGTAATTACTGAAATCTCTTCACAATCGGCGAGCACATCACGTAACATATATAAAATAAAAATAAAAGCCGGCCAAGTGCGAGTCGCACTCGCGCACCGAGGGTTCCATACTCCAAAAGTAAAAGTAAAACGATAATATTATATTAATTTGCTTATTTATCTTTAACTTTGTTTGTAGGGGTTTATTGCTAATATAAAAAAACTATGCTAGTTAGAGCGTTGGTTTTATTTTTCCTGTAAAATATACATAAACCTCTATTGACCATAATTATTTTAGCTTTTTCGATTGGTAAACTTCAGAGATAAGGGGGGGGGGGGGGGACGGTATTTTTTTCGACATTTTGGCCGATTACTCAAAAACTATTATATATAGAAATAAATAAAAAACTGATTTAGAATGCACAAGTAAAGGCCTTTCATATGATACCCCACTCTGTATAATTATCTTACTTTGAAATTTCAAACCCCTGATTTCCCCCCTTTTTTAATTAAACTAAAATAATTTTCGTGTTGATTATATTTTTCCTGTAAAATATACATAAACTTCTATTGACCATAATTATTTCAGATTTTTCGATTTTTAAACTTCGGAGATAAGGGGGGGGGGGGAACGGTATTTTTTTCGACATTATGGCCGATTAATCAAAAACTATAATATATAGAAATAAATAAAAACTGTTTTAGAATGCACAAGTAAAGGCCTTTCTTAAGATACCCCACTCGGTATAGTTATCTTACTTTGAATTTTCAAACCCCCGATTTTCCCCCTTTTTTAATAAAACTAAAAATAATTTTCGATTTTCTTTATTCCAATGATGTTGGGCCACTATTATACACAATTATGCCAAATTTCATGTCGATAGCTTTAATAGTTACTGAAATAATCGACTGTGTCAGACGGACGGACGGACGGACGGACGGAGAAAATCTCACCATAAAGGTTCCATTTTTACCATTTTGGTACGGAACCCTAAAAATGCAGTCGAACTGTGAATAGAATAGAATAGTGTTTTATTCCAAAGGCCGATGTGCAATATATATAGCCGGGTACTGTACGTACTCGTTTAATCTATACATACAAGAAGAATTGAACTGACTAACTGATTTATCAACGCACAGCCTAGGAGTTCAAAACTTGAAATTTTGACAGTAGGTTCCTATTATTTCGTAGACACCCACTAAGAAAGGTTTTTTTGAAATTCCACCCGCAGGGGATAAAAAATCTTTAACCTTGGTATTTGGGCCTTCAAATAAAAATGAAGAAATACGTGATTCACAGTTTTTAAAAACTCCACCCCCAAAGGGGATAAAAAGGGGGTAAATATTTGTATGAAAGTCCGTACTTTTTTAAGTTATATCCACGAAACTTGGTATTTTGGCTTTCGAAAAAAATTAAAGAAATAGGTACGTGTTACACAATTTTTAAAAATTCCACTCCATAACCTAATTCCACGCGGACAAAGTTGCGGGGGCAAAAAGCTTATCTTTAATGGAATTAAAATAAAGATAATATTGACCAAATCTTTAAATTTGGTTCTCTTAGAACAAGGAATCCAGTTTCATTGTGTCTGTCCACTTTGTATAAAGGGGCATAATGGTTCAGTTTCATTTTGTTGATATAATATTAAGACCTATTACTAAAAATATTAAATACATAGATCAAGAAGCTTCATCATCATCATCATCAGCAACCCATCAGCTCACTACTGAGCGCAGGTCTCATCTCAGAGAAGGGTTAGATAGATAGGGAAAGATAACTAAACGGTAGTGTAATACATATAAATGGTATTTGTTAGTGTTGTATTTTTTTTAGTTTTTATTATAATCGATACCAGAAGTATCAATTAACGTAAGGGACAAACCACGGTTTTTCAGGAGACTGTTTTTTTTTTCGAAATCTGTCTGTATCTTTTGTAATAATTTTTCAATTTTAATGGTGTTTAGGGCAAAGTTTCTTAGTTTTTTTCCATTCTTTCATATAAAAATTGCAAAATTGATGAAAACTTAGTAGTTTAGAAGATAGCATGTCCGTCACATTAAAAAAAAATGTCGAGTTGTACCTTACCCTACTCAAATTTTATATGTAAACCGTGGGAAATAATGTGAGCAGCAAGAAAAATAGAACATTTTATGGTAACGGACGATGGACATAGGTAACGGACTCTTTTAGTGTTGCAATTTGATCTACCTAAATAAATGATATTTAGAACCTTATTAATATGACAGCTAAAGTCTATGTTTAATTCACACTAATATTTCTTATTCCAAAGAATATTATGTGTGTGTTTGTAAGGTTTTTACGGCTAAGCTAGGAAATAAATTTTGATGAAAATTGATAGACAAAGATAGGACCCTCAGGCTACTTTTCATATAAATATAAACATTTTATTTAGGTATATTAATAAATTTACTAACTAACTAAATTGAGTGGCTAACTCTGTCATAAACAGTCAGAGAAAGAGCCCAGGACAATCAGACCTTCGTTATTTTATAAAAGCTGAAAGTTTATCTGCGTATGTCCCCAATACAGGTAAGAACGATCCCCGTCTATGAAGTTTGGATGAGAGATATCAGGTTGCAAAAGTTTATACACCTTTGTTACCTGATTTGGTAAGCCATGGATTTTTACGGTATGATAAAAAGTAGCATGTGTTAGTCCAGGGTATATTGTATCTTCATTCCAAATTTCAGCCAAATCGGTGCATTAGTTGCGGCATGAAGAAGAAATACGTGAATTTCGGTTTTTCAAAATCCTGCGGGAACCAAGAATTTTTACGAGATATAAATTAGCCTAGGTGTAAATTCAAGCTATAATCTATCTTCACCAAAGTTCAGTAAAATTTGTCCAATTATTTATTAAAATTTAGTTATATATGTGTGTGTGTTTATCTTTGTAACTCTTTCACGCAAAAACTTCTTAACGGATTTGGCTGAAATTTGAAATGTAGTGTTATCAATTTAAAAATATGATTGATGTTTGTCAGTATACATCATGAAACAATAAGTGTAACCATGTCAATATACCTTTGTCAATGTACGTTTCATGACGTATATTGACAAAGGCGAAACCGTTAGTAATTTCAAAATATTGTTAGTGGCTGGCTGTCATTATACGTCATGAAACAACAAGTGTAGTTTCATGACGTACACTGACACGTAGTGATACAAATTTGTGTATAAATGTAATGACTAATGAGATATGGGGCATTAACGATAGAATAGAATAGAATAGAAATGTTTTTTATTCAAATAAACTTTTACAAGTACTTTTGAATCGTCAATGAGTCTACCACTGGTTCGGAATGCCGTTCCTGCCGAGAAGAACCAGCAAGAAACTCGACAGTTGCTCTTTTCAAAATACTTTTACAATATACTTAACAGATATTCTATGTATGCAGAGTTTCCACAATGAGGGAAAGGTCCACAAAAGCATACGTAATTATTTCTAATTATAATTCAACACATGTCAAGACGGGCAGACAGAAAGTAGCCCCATTGCCGCTGGTGGCACCCGTTCACGAGCATGACGCATGACCCAGCCATTGCTTCGCTCAACCATATTTTAGGGAACGCAACAACCCGCATCACACGACACCACCGCAGAAATGTTAAAGAGAGTGTGACATACTTAGGCTACCCATCTTAAGGCATCGAATTGAAACTAATATTCAAATCAAATACTCATTTTAAAATATGACTTGTACACAAATAAAGTGGAAACTCTGAATAGAATAGAATTATTTTGATATACAATTATACAGGTTAATCATTACCTACTGTCTCATGAATCGCTGGAACGAATTACATCCACGCTTTTTTGTCATTTATATAGTCTTCAATCGTATAATATGCTTTTTTCATGAGCGTAGTTTTAATCGATTTCTTAAACTTGTGTAAAGGCAAGTCCAAGATCGACTGTGGAATTTTATTATAGAACGTCACGCCCATTCCCACAAATGTCTTTCGGACCCTCTTGAGGCGCAGTCGAGGAATCACGAGCCTATTTGGATCTCTAACCTGCCTATCTCGTAATTCACCCTTTTTTTTGTAATTCACAATGTTTTGTCTGACAAATATTATATTGTTATAAATATATTGTGAAGCTACTGTAAGAATGCCTATTTCTTTAAATTTTTCTCGAAGCGAATCCCGCGGCTTTAAATTATAGATTGCGCGAATCGCCCTCTTCTGCAATACAAAAATTTTTCCAATATCGGCCGCTTTACCCCATACTAAGATTCCGTATGACATAATACTATGGAAATATGCAAAATAAACAATTTTTGCAGTTTCTATGTCAGTTATCTGTCGAATCTTCCTAACAGCGTAAGCAGCAGAGCTGAGCTTGCCAGCAAGTACTGCTATATGGGTGCCCCATTGCAGCTTTGAGTCCAGGGTTAATCCCAAGAACACTGTGGAGTCCTCTGTTTTCAAGGATTCATTACTTATCTTTAAATTTTTACTGACAGTTCTGGTGTTAGGCAATAAAAACTCAACACACTTTGTTTTTTTAGCATTTAAAAGTAGATTATTTGCCGTAAACCATTCAGAAACTTGAGATAATGCATTATTTACATCGTCAAAATTGTCTTTTTTCCTATCGACTTTGAAAATCAAAGACGTATCATCAGCAAATAGTACAATATCGCAAGTATTTTGGACAAAATATGGTAAATCGTTTATGTAAATCAAAAACATGAATGGACCTAGAATAGAACCCTGGGGTACACCCATTACTGAGGCTGATCCGGATGATTTTACATCATTGACACACACTCTTTGAACACGATCCCTTAGATAAGACGCAATAAGGCTAAGTGCAATATCTTTAATACCATAGTGGCTCAGTTTAAGTAAGAGGGTCTTGTGATCAACGCAGTCGAAGGCTTTTGATAAATCACAAAAAATACCAATGGCATTCTGTGAGTTATTCCATGCATCGAAAATGTGTTGTAACAGCGTTGCGGCTGCATCGGTTGTTGATCGACCCTTAGTAAAACCGTACTGCTCAGGGTGAAGAAGTTTATTTAAGTTAAAGTGTAGAAGCAGTTGGTTGAACACTATTTTTTCGAAAATCTTGCTGAGAGTTGGCAAAATTGAAATTGGTCTGTAGTTATTCGGGTCAAATTTGCTTCCCGATTTATAAAGAGGTATTAATTTGCTACATTTCATTAGGTCTGGAAAAGATCCAGTATCTACAGATTTATTAAAAATTAAAGCAAGATAAGGCGCAATAATATCAATGATATTGTGAATTAATTTAACTGATATTCCCCATAGATTTCCTGTTTTTTTATTTTGCAATGATTTAAATGTTTTGATAATATCATGTGGGGTAACGTGTTCAAACCTAAATAGTTTATTGCACTCAGAGACATTGCTTCTTAGAAGATTACAGGCTTCTGTTGGCGAGGAATTTAGAGAACTGGTCGTGGTTACTGGTATATTTTTGAAAAAGTTCTCAAATGTATTTGCAATTTCTATATCGGAGTCAATTACAAGGTTATTAAGTTTAAGCTCCAGTTTATTATAATGCATCTTGTTCTTACCCATTTCATCACCAATAATGTCCCATACTGTTTTTATTTTATTATCTGAATTGACAATTTTTTGTTTTATGTGAAGTGACTTTGCTTGTATGCACACGTTTCTAAACAATTTGGAGTAATTTCTTACATATTCTATAAACGCGGGGGTATAATTATATCGTTTTTCTGCATACAAGTCAAACAGCTTATTTCTACTTTTATAGATGCCAACAGTTGCCCAATCACTAAATTTTAAATTTTTAAATAATCTTTTGTCTATTACCTTAAAGATAGAGTTAAATTGAGAGTTTAAAAGATCAAAAAACTCACTATAAATTTCATCCGGACCACCCTGTGCAATATCAAGCGTCGGCAATGCAGCTGCGATATTTTGTTTAAATTGCCTTACTTTTTTTGTGGTAACTGGCCTATATTTTACTACTTTTGTTGTATTCTGCTCACTGCTCGGAATAGATATCATTTGTCCGCAATGATCAGATCTTAAATAAGTGATATTCGATTTTTGGATAATTTTACAATCACAGAAGATGTTATCAATACAAGTAGCTGAATTAGCAGTTATTCTCGTAGGTTCAACAAAAACATTTTCCAGGTTAAAACTTTTAAACAAATTAAGTAATCTACCTGTAAAAGGCGTGTGTTGCAGGATATCTATGTTGAAATCTCCACAGATTACTATTTTTTTTGATGTCCTACATAGCCGCCCTAAGGCGTCCTCCATGACCTTCTCAAAATGAACAAAATCGCCCGAGGGGGGTCGGTACACGCAGACTATAATATATCGGTCCAGCTCAACACAAGACAGCTCAATAATGCGTTCCATAGAAAGACTAACAATGTCTTTTCGTTCTTTGCAATTAATATTATTGCGCATTATTATCAAAGAACCCCCGCGTATAGCAGTCTTTCTGGAGAACACACTTGACAGTAAATAACTATCAAAATGCATAACTAACTGATGAGAGTTGAGCCAATGTTCAGTGAGACATAAAATGTCAATATTAAACTCTTTAATAAATAACTCAATCTCATGCTCCTTGCCAGATAAGCCCTGTATATTTTGGTGTACAAGATTAATTATACATTGCTTATCTGTTGTCTTATTATTTAGTTTAAAATTTTATCACAGGAATTTTTCCTGTTAGAATCTGATGTCAAAAAATCTGAATTAGTACTACTACTAATTATGTCTATATCACTTGTACAACATGTACCTTTGTCGATTGAATTTGAGTCATTACAATTTGAAGTCAAAATACTTGAATTAGTTTTATTACTAACTAAGTCAATATTATATGTACAACATGTACCAGAGCTATTCAAGCTAAAAATAGCTGAATTTTGTATATTGTATGCTACTAATGTAGCAATTTGTTTTTTAAAACTAGAGGGTAGATACATAGTATCTCTTGTCAGTTTAAATTTTTTTACAAATTTATTTGTGTTAAAAAAGTGGAAATAGTCTCTATGACCATAAGTTAAATTATGTATTAACATGTTTAGCTTATAAATATGATTATTTTGTGCAGAGGTCAGTGTGTTTGAGTAGGGAAAAGCACATAGTATAAACTTACAACCTGTCCTTTTTTGTATATTTAATAAATATTCAAAACTTCTTATTACATCTTTTTTAAGAATTTTCAAACTGTCCCCTATCAACAAGACAACTGTACTATGTTCATTTAAGTCAGATTCTTTAATATTTTCAATTATGTAGTTATATGAAGCCCCCGGGTTACATATGTTGAGGACCTGTTGGTGTAATTTATTATTAAGTAAATATCCGAAGTCTTTTCCCATCTCATCGGAAACAACAAATGTTTTTCGCTGTGAATTATATAATGAAGTATTATTTTGTTGGTTCCTGCACTGCCGTAGTCACGTTCGGACGTTAGCATCGATATATTGTGATGTGATTGATTAATATAATGGATGTGTGATAAATGTAAGATAAATAATATAATAATTTGATGCAAATTATCGACGTATTATTCTCAAATTACCCTTCTGAGGTTACAGCTCAGAAGTGGGATTGCCGGCAAGATAGTTTTATCGTCATCCTGGTTAAAGACTACGCCCAAATAACAGGTGAAGTACTATTTTTCATTTGATTATTACTCATGCGTTTGATATATATGCTATTTGCGCTTAAACGATTAATTTCTAACTTTTCTGTGAAAATAAATCCCAGCTCAGTTTTTTTTTTCTTTTCATTATTTTCTTTTTATTTATCTTATAAAAAAAAGTTTAGAGCAAAGTAAATTTACTATCGTGAATTTAGGTACTGTGATAAGAATATATACTGTGCATGCATTCTTATTTTAGGGAAATATGGAAAACAAGACAAGGTCTCGAAAGTTAATGAATGCGCTTCCATTTATGGATGGACAGACAAACAAATAGCTTACTATGCATTACCAAGTGTAAAATTTTCATGGTCAGAATGGGAAAATAAATTAGCTTTAGCATTCCCAAATGAAGGAAACTTCGGACAGTTGACGGACATGCTTGTTTGCAAGGCTCGTTTTAATGATTCCTTGGAGGCATATTTTTACGATAAAATGGTTCTGTTAATAGATATAAGCAATGTCTATTTAATCTACGTCGATTGTAAAGTTGTTGAGTTAAGAACTAATAATGAATTATAAGAATTAATAATGTCAACGAGGTTGGTTCCCATTGGAATATAAGGGTTATAAGTAAATTGGAATAATACAATTTGAGCTAAGTGGTCGATTAATCTGGAATAACCTAATTTATTAGTTAAAATGAACATGAAGGGCCGCTTTAACCATAACTCAAGTGTCATCATTTTACTTGTTGTGAACATGAATGAGTCACTCAAGTAACGTTTTAGTTAAAGTGAACATGAAGGGGTCGCTTTAACAATAACTCAAGTTTCATTTTACTTGTTGTGAACATGAAGGGGTCACTCAAGTAACGTTTTAGTTGAAGTGAACATGAAAGGGGTCACTTTAACTATAACTCAAGTTTCATCTTACTTGTTGTGAACATGAAGGGGTCACTTTAACAATAACTCAAGTTTCATCTTACTTGTTGTGAACATGAAGGGGTCACTCAAGTAACGTTTAAGTTGAAGTGAACATGAAGGGGTCACTTTAACAATAACTCAAGTTTCATCTTACTTGTTGTGAACATGAAGGGGTCACTCAAGTAACGTTTTAGTTGAAGTGAACATGAAGGGGTCCACTTTAACAATAACTCAAGTTTCATTTTACTTGTTGTGAACATGAAGGGGTCACTCAAGTAACGTTTTAGTTGAAGTGAACATGAAGGGGTCACTCAAGTAACGTTTAAGTTGAAGTGAACATGAAGGGGTCACTTTAACAATAACTCAAGTTTCATCTTACTTGTTGTGAACATGAAGGGGTCACTCAAGTAACGTTTTAGTTGAAGTGAACATGAAGGGGTCCACTTTAACAATAACTCAAGTTTCATTTTACTTGTTGTGAACAAGAAGGGGTCACTCAACTGACTTATTGTAAGTATGACGAGAGCAGTTAAATAATTCATCATCATCACTGGGTGCAATCCTCAATTTGAAGATCGCAGATGATCCAAATCTGCGGTGAAGAACCAGGCCTAAATATTTAAATTTACAAATTGCTGCGACTTCGTCCACCACGAAGCTTTACTTTAGGAGGTGACATCTGTATTTTGGCAATTACCATTGCTTTGGTTTTATTAACATTGATGTTCAGCCCCATCTGCGCCATTTGTCGTCTAAGTTAAGTAGGAGCTTCCCGTTCGAGTCCATTATAGTACTCAGGCTTTCATACCTCCAGACATCTTTTTCAAGGTCTTGTGCATTTCACTATATTGGTCGCCTGAAGGTGTTCTATCAGTTTACACTGAGATATCAAGTCACTCGCTTTTGCTTCACGGATCTTAGTTTGAAGCTTGTCGTTGATCTGCTTATATAAGTCTGGCCGCAGCTTGCTTCCCCTTCGTTCCTCGAACAGTTTGATTATTTCGTCTGTTAACCATGGTTTACTTCTCTTATATTCCATATATCCAAGTGATTGCTCAGCCGAATTTAACAATGTCACTTTATTATTTTTCTACGACGATTCTTCACTTTCTGTTTCGTTCATCGTGTTGATTTCGTCAGTTCGTTCCGAGAATTCAGATTTAATTCTGTCGTCATTTAGCTGTGGTATATTAAAGGTTCTTCTTGCTTTTCCCTTCTCTATTTTCTTAAGCTTTAGTCGGACCTTACATGTGATAGGATTGTGATCCGAGTGGATGTCCGCTCCGGGATACGTCTCGGCGCCTGTAATTGCATTACGATAGCGGTGATTAACGCATATGAAATCTATTTGATTTCTTGTAATTTTATCATTAGTTTCAGCTGAGGATTCCATGTATATAAACGCCTTTTGGGTAATTTAAACCAAGTATTCATTACGGCTAGAGTGTGTTCTGTACAGAACTCAATCAAGCGGTCTCACCTTTCGTTCCTCTCTTCGAGGCCGAATTGACCGACAATGTTGTGCACAGAAGTCTCTCCAACTTTGGCGTTAAAATCCCCCATCACAATGATAGCCTCATGTTTCTTAACAGCTTTTAATATCGCATGGATATCTTCATAAAATTTTTCACATTCCTCTTGTGTGCTATCAGCAGTTGGAGCATGTACTTGTATGAGATTAGTTCGTATCGGCCTGTTATTTAATTGTAATAGAATCACTCTGTCAGAATATGGTATATACCCTGTTACACAGGGCTTGATGTCTTTAGTCACAATGAAACCCACGCCTCGTTCATGTATTTGACCTCCTGAGTAATAGAAGCGAGTGTGGTTGGGTTGGTATAATCTCCGCTATCTATCCATCACACCCCACTCATTCCCAAAATATCCCATCGGCGTTTGTTAAATAATTGAGATTTAATGAATTCTGTTAGAGTATAAGTTATCTTACATTGTAAACGGCTACTCGGTTATTTCACGAAACGTGAATACGGTCAGGAAAGGCCGACTGTTAGCAATTTAAAAATATGATTGATGTTTGTCAGTATACCTCATGAAACAATAAGTGTAACCATGTCAATATACCTTTGACAATGTACGTTTCATGACGTATATTGACAAAGGCGAAACCGTTAGTAATTTCAAAATATTGTTAGTGGCTGGCTTTCATTATACGTCATGAAACAACAAGTGTAGTTTCATGACGTACACTAACACGTAGTGATACAAATTTGTGTATAAATGTAATGACTAATGAGATATGGGGCATTAACCATTCAGCCGTAGTCACGTTCGGACGTTAGCATCGATATATTGTAATGGATTTGTGATAAATGTAAGATAAATAATATAATAATTTGATGCAAATTATCGACGTTTTATTCTCAAATTACCCATCTGAGCTTACAGCAGATAGATTATACCTTGGATTAATACACAAATTACTTTTTATCCCGAAAAAATTCATGATTCCCACAGGATTTTGTAAAAACCGAAATTCACGTGTTACTTCTGCACGCCACAACTCTTGAACCGATTTGACTGAAATTAGGAGTGGAGATATATTATACCCTGGATTAACACAAAGGTTACTTTTTATCCCGTAAAATCCGTGGTTTACCAAATCAAGTAGCAAAGGTGCATAAACCTTTGCTACCTGATATCTCCCAAAGCCACCATGATCCAAACTTGATAGTCGGAGATCGTTCTTATCTGTATTGGGGACATACGCAGATAAACTTTCAGCTTTTATAAAATGACGAAGGTTTGATTGTCCTGGACTCTTGGGCCATACCAGTTGAGTGCCTATTATAATCAACATTACAACTATCCTAGTAATTTGTGTTTACTAGGGTAGTTGTAACGTTGATTACTACAGACTAATTTTGTTGATATATAGAACATTTTAATTTGTTAATTAATCAATTTTTTAGATTTAATTTACTTTTTGTTAATCTGAAAGTAGAATAATATGAGAGACCTATTAATTAGGATATTCTGTTATAATATGCATACCATTAAAGAAAAGAGCGCATTCTTTAGCTTTTTTCGTAACATAATAATGTAAGGGACTAATTCTGAAAAAGCTCTAATTGTGAAGTAAAGTAAGGTACATGTAATGAACAAAAAAATTTATCAATGCGATTTACTTTAATTCTCATTTTACAATAAAAAATAAAGTCCCTTAAATTAATTTTTCTACCAAAAATCGGTCTGGAATGTCCGAAATTGTGTACTGTAAGGGACATTTTCTGAACGATATCGAAATCTCAAGTATACCAGTCGATAGAGCGCAAAATTCCGAATCCAATGATATGCCATTTTGGGCAAAATGTCCCTTACGTTAATTGATACTTCTGGTATCGATATTTTGCCTTTTAGATTTAAGTATATCTACAAGTAAGCGAAACTCTCGAGGGCTTAAAGAAAAGACTTACTTTATAACGGTCACATCTATATCCATAAGTTTTACGTAGTAAAATTGTCCTTGTACTCCTTAAATTGGCTAAAACATATTTGATGATCTGAAACCACATAAAAATTCCAAGTTAAACAAAACAAACCCAAGTTCATTAAGACTACAAAAATTGGCATATAATAACCTTGTCAATCTCAAGTTTGCCAATATGAAAGACCTGCCCTGAAGTGGCGGCAGCGAGACGGTCGTACACTTTATGTAGCTCCTCATTCTTTTCATTTTTACATTCTCCGGTTAAGAGGAAATTTATCTATAACATAACAATAATACTGTATATAAATATTTTAAATTTTTGATCAGATAATTATAAAAATATTTAATAAAAAACCGGCCAAGTGCGTGTCGGGCCACGCGCAGTGTAGGGTTCCGTAATTGAAAGTCTCAAATATTATTGCTGACCTAGGATAGTGCTCTTATTTTATTTATGAATATTGAATACATTTTGAGTTCGATGGTTCAAATACTATAATATACTACAAAATATGCAGCGTACACTACGTGTCATACCTACCTTAGAATCTTCTTCTTCTTCTTCTTTATCAACCTATAGACGTCCACTGCTGGACAAAGGTCTCCTGCATGGACTTCCACAGGCTTCGGTCTTGCGCCGCTTGGATCCAGCGGCTCCCTGCGACTCGTTTGATGTCGTCGGTCCACCTGGTGGGGGGCCTGCCAACACTGCGTTTCCCGGTGCGGGGTCGCCACTCCAACACCTTGGGACCCCAACGACCATCAGCTCTTCGAACTATGTGCCCCGCCCATTTCCACTTCAGTTTCGCGACACGCTGAGCTATGTCGGTGACTTTGGTTCTCCTACGAATCTCCTCATTTCTGATTTGATCTCGCAGGGATATACCGAGCATAGCTCTCTCCATCGCTCGCTGGGTGACCCTGAGCCTTCTTATGAGGCCCATAGTTAGCGACCATGTCTCGGATCCGTAAGTCATCACTGGCAACACGCACTGTTCGAAGACTTGAGTCTTCAGGCACTGAGGGATTTGGGACGAGAAGACATCTCGGAGCTTCCCGAACGCTGCCCAGCCGAGTTGGATTCGGCGGTTAATCTCTTTCTCGAAATTGGACCTACCTAGCTGGACTGTATGTCCCAGGTATATATACTCGTCTACAATTTCGAGCGCAGAGTTCTCAACGATTACTGGGTGGAGCGGAGCATGAGCATTGGACATGATTTTCGTCTTGCTCATGTTCATTTTCAGGCCCACCTGTTGAGAAACCCTGCTGAGATCATTGAGCATTGTATTGAGATCTCTCAGAGTCTCTGCCATGACTACTATGTCATCGGCAAATCGCAGGTGAGTGATGTACTCGCCGTTTATGTTGATGCCAAGTCCGTTCCAATCCAGAAGCTTAAAGACGTCCTCCAACGCAGCGGTAAATAGCTTCGGGGAGATTACATCTCCCTGTCGCACTCCACGCTGCAAGTGGATTGGTCTCGTAGTCTGGTCATGTATACGTACTGACATAGTGGCGTTTTCGTACAAGCACTTCAACACTTGGATATACCGGTAGTCGATCCGGCATCTCTGCAGCGACCTCAATACAGCCCAAGTTTCCACCGAATCAAAGGCTTTCTCATAGTCCACAAACGCTAAGCAAAGTGGCTGGTTATACTCTTCAGTCTTTTGTATAACCTGCCGCAGCGTATGAATGTGATCTATGGTACCAAAGCCTTTTCGGAATCCGGCTTGTTCGGGAGGCTGGAAGTCGTCAAACCTACGAGCGAGACGATTCGTAATGACTCTCGAGAACAACTTGTAAACATGACTCAGCAGCGAGATGGGTCTATAATTCTTCAGCAAGGTATTATCACCCTTTTTGAAGAACAGGACCGCCACGCTCCTGTGCCATGCTTCTGGCGTTATACCCTCGTGAATGACGGAATTGAACAATCGCTGAAAGATCTTAAGTACCGGTTTTCCACCCGCTTTCAGGAGTTCCGCAGTGATTCCGTCATCACCTGGCGCCTTGTTGTTCTTGAGCTGTTTGAGAGCCATTCTAATCTCGTATAAGCTGACGTCCGGGATATCTTCGGTATAGTGTCGGGTCAGTTTGGCTCTGGGATCTTTGGCCAAATCCTCAACAGGTTTTTGTGTCGTGGTATATAACTGCCCATAGAACTTCTCGACCTCTCCCAAAATCTCAGATCGAGAAGAGACAAGACGACCGTCATCAGTTTTAAGCCGCGTCAGCTGGCTCTGTCCGATAGACAGATCTCTCGCGAACACTTTTGAGCCTTTGTTCCGCTCGATGGTATCTTTAATACACTTGGTATTAAAGTCCCGAAGGTCGCGAGTTTGTGCCTTAGAGATCTGCCTATTAATCCGCCGGTAGGCAGCCGCGTCTACCGATGACTGCAGCCTCATCTCTTGTCTCTCCTCCATGAGCTTGAGAGTATGGTCAGAGAACTTTTCGGTTCTTTTCCTGCGATGGGTCTTAAAGAACTTAGACCCCACAGTATGGACAGTTTCCACGAGCCTGTTGTTTAGATCGTCCACAGAAACGCAGTCTGCTAGGCAATCGAATCGGTTCTGCAGTTCGAGTTGGAAGTTATCGGGGTTTTGGATATAAGCACGAGAGGGTCGGAGAGTTGACTTCACCAGTCTAGCCCTTTCCAGCTTCACATTAATATTCAATGTGCCTCTTACCATACGGTGATCGCTCCCGGTTTTCACCCTGTTGATCACAGAGACATCATTGAATATATGGCGCTTGGTCGACATAATGAAGTCAATCTCACTTCTCGTAGAACCATCGGGGCTCATCCAAGTCCATTTTCTGTGTGGCCGCTTCCTGAAGAAGGAGTTCATCATAAAGAGGCCCTCCTTCTCCATGAAGTCGGCCAGCATTTGACCCCTCTGGTTCCTTCGCCCATAACCAAATTGCCCTACCCTCGTCTCTGCACCGCTTCGTTCACCCAGCCTCGCGTTGAAATCCCCCATCACAACATTGTAGTGAGTGGTTGAGGCGTGTATGGCTTTTGATATATCCTCATACAGCGCCTCCACCTCCTCGTCATGATGTGCCGATGTCGGTGCGTAAACCTGTATAACCTTCAACGAATACCGATTGGTGATTCTGAGTATAAGGTACGCTACCCTACTCGACACACTTTTGACTTCGACGATGTTGTTGACGAGGGACTTGTGGACGATGAACCCGACACCACCCTGGGACTGTTGGTCGCCCTCCCGGTAGTAGAACAAGTTGCCGGAATTGAGAATTATCGAGTCCTCCCCCTCTCTTCGGACTTCAGACAATCCTATAACATTCCAGCGCAACTTGCTCACTGCTTCTTCCAGCTCGATGATCTTCTCGTCAGTCCTCAACGTGCGTGCGTTATATGTCGCCAGGTCCAGTCGTCGGGGTTGGCAGCGGAATCTCATCCGGAGATTCTTAGCACCCCCTGCCCCGCCATTACCGTGACCGCTGCCAGGGTCAGGCACAGCGAGGCCGCCGGGAACTAGGGGCCTTGGCCTTGTGTTAGTAACCATTTGGGTAACCTTAGAATAAACAGATATAACTCCTTAACTAATGAATTCTACTTTGCCGTGATAGTTTTCCTTTAAAATTCATTATAATATATACTACTGCTGTGAATTTTTTCTTGTATCCTTCATACAACCATTTAGCTGGCAGAGGGGGGGACACTTGACTCAAAAAAAATTTAGCACTTTAAAATATCATTTTTCACAAACGGATCCCTGAATTGAAAAATGGTGTTCCCACACCCACAATATTTTTGAAATACCTATTCAACGACACCCCACACTATGGGATAGACGAGAAAAAAAAATTCATCCCCACTTTACATGTAGGTGAGGTACCCTAAAAAAAATTATTTTTCACAATTTTATTTCACCACTTTGTCGGCGTGATTGATATTTATACCCTTGTCAAATTACAGATTTCTAGTACCAATAGTCTCTGAGCTAAACCGCGGACGGACAGACAGACAGACAGACAGACGGACGGACAAGGCGAAACTATAAGGGTTCCTTGTTTACTACGGAACCCTAAAAACCGACTTCAAACGCCCGCGCCACTACAAAGTATGCAACTTATTGTTCATTTTTAGGGTTCCATACCAAAATGGTAAAAATGGAACCCTTATGGTGAGACTTTCTCCGTCCGTCTGTCACAGTCGATTATTTCAGT
Source organism: Oeneis ivallda (assembly GCA_029955525.1). Classification (NCBI taxonomy): domain Eukaryota; kingdom Metazoa; phylum Arthropoda; class Insecta; order Lepidoptera; family Nymphalidae; genus Oeneis; species Oeneis ivallda. The sequence continues at coordinate 14,806,688 of JARPMR010000023.1, forward strand.
AACTATTAAAGCTATCGACATGAAATTTGGCATAGTTGTGTATAATAGTGGCCCAACATCATTGGAATAAAGAAAAATAGAAAATTATTATTAGTTTTATTAAAAAAAGGGGGTAAATCGGGGGTTTGAAATTTCAAAGTAAAATAACTATATCGAGTGGGGTATCATATGAAAGGCCTATACTTGTGCATTCTAAAACAGTTTTTTATTTATTTCTAGATATAATAGTTTCTGACTAATCGGCCAAAATGTCGAAAAAACTACCGTTCCGCCCCCCTTATCTCCGAAGTTTATCAATCGAAAAATCTGAAATAATTATGGTCAATAGAAGTTTATGTATATTTTACAGGAAAAATAAAATCAACGCGAAAATTATTTTAGTTTAATTAAAAAAGGGGGAAAATCAGGGGTTTGAAATTTCAAAGTAAGATAATTATACCGAGTGGGGTATCATATGAAAGGCCTTTACTTGTGCATTCTAAAACAGTTTTTTATTTATTTCTATATATAATAGTTTTTGAGTAATCGGCCAAAATGTCGAAAAAAATACCGTTCCCCCCCCCCCCCTTATCTCCGAAGTTTACCAATCGAAAAATCTGAAATAATTATGTTCAATAGAAGTTTATGTATATTTTACAGGAAAAATAAAACCAACGCTGTAACTAGCATAGTTTTTTTTATATTAACAATAAACCTCTACAAACAAAGTTAACGATAAATAAGCAAATTAATATAATATTATCGTTTTACTTTTACTTTTGGAGTATGGAACCCTCGGTGCGCGAGTCCGACTCGCACTTAGCCGGCTTTTTTTTTAATACTGCTTGTCCGATTTCGGTAAAATTTAAATGGGACCATGAAGTACATACCCTTTTATACAAAAAAGAATTTTCCAAATCGGTTTAAGCGTCTTTGAGTAATCGGTGAACATACATAAAAAAAAGATCGCGATGAATTGAGAACTTCCCTCCTCCTCCTTTTTGAAGACTGTTAAAAAAGTAGTCCAAAATTGTTTGTCATCGTTTTTATGAATTGTATTTAAAGATTTTTTTAAAAAGAATTATAGCCTTATTAGTATATAATTATATTGTTAGGTGTTTTTGAGGAAGAGGGCGTAGCTAAGCGTACTGAGTCAGTCTGAACGCTAGTCAACCGGAACGATGGAACGAACGATCATTCTATACTACTCGCTCTCGTACCCGACACTGTTGTTTAGCAACTTGAAATTTATACCAGATCCTGAGGTCTATAGTCCTTATTAGGTGTATACTGTTTAATAAAAAGATATGGGCAAGTTTAGATTTTCGCGAAAACTTGAAAACTTTTAACCAAAATTGACAATTCTAGGTCAACTGAAAGTACCCTATAGGTTTTGGGTCGAAAACCTATATGATAGTTCCCGATGACCGAATCACGAAATTTGGCAAAAAGCACGGTCTTACAGCACAAATAAAGGAAAAATTCCAAAAAATAAAAAACGCTTAAAATTATTTTGAATAGTAATCTATATTTATAATATACTTGTCCTGACTGACTGATTGACTGACTGATCTATCAACGTACAGCCTAAACCACTGAAGCTAGAAACTTGAAATTTAGACAATAGATTCCTTTAAGACGTAGGCGAGCACAGAAAGGATTTTTTGAATTTTCACCCCCAAGGGGGTTAAATAGGAGTTTAAAGTTTGTATGAAAGTACTTCAATTTTCAAGTTATACCCATGAAACTCGTATTTGAGCTTTAAATTAGAAATAATGAATTATGTGTTTCAGAGTTTTTGAAAATTCTACCCCCAAACGGGTTAAATAGGGGTTGAATATTTGTATGATAGTCCTTCATTTTCAAGTTATTATTCAAGTTACGTTTATGAAACTTGAAATTTATGCTCTTTATTAAATATAAAAAAGTATGTATTTTACTTGTTTTGAAAATTCTAACCCCGAAGGGGTAAAAAAGGGTTGATAGTTTGTATGAAACTCCGTTATTTTTAAAGTTGTGTATAGGGTAATTGTGCCTGTTCGCGTCCGACGCCCAATTCGCGTCCAAACTACGAATCACTGTTTTACAACAGTAAAAAATATCCATACTTGACACACTAACCTAAACACGAGCGCTTCTATGGATTTTTGGACCTATGACCTATGACACACACAACCTAAAGATCTATGCGCGCAACCCAACATGAATGAAAAATAAACTAGAGATTGAGTGTGCAACCAAAGAGCGCCGTCGCGCTAAAGTGTTAGAAAAAAAATTGTGAGCAGCTGCACTTTTCACGGTAAGTATTTAATGGATTTATTTGAAATTTAGAAATCTTTGTTGTTCCTAGACCTTAATTATGAACCACACTATAGGGATAATGGATGTTTGAGCTTTAATTTTTCTACTGAGAGTTTTATATATGGCGGACGCGAACTGCTACATCAAATTTATAAAAATTTCGTTTTGCGTCCGCTATGGACGCAGATTATTCTAGCTATTTCCAAGTCAGATGTTTAATTAAATACGATAAAGTGAGAAAATCAATATAAATTTGATATCAATTTTAACATTATTTACATGCATAATATAATGGCCGATTTGCGTCCATATTATCAAAAATAGACAAAAAGATAATTAACGTCAAAAATCGCAAAAATCATACTTGGACGCAAACTTTACCTACATTAAAAACCCTATACCTAACATTATGCGTCCATCTTTTTATTACACGAAAAAAATAATAAAAGTTATACAATTTTCAGTCCAGTTGTTTCGGCGTGATGCGCAGCCTGAAATATAGACAGACAGACAGACAGACAAAAAATAAAATAAAAATCTTTTTGGCTCAGTATCGATAATAAAGCTTCCTTCAATTAAAATTTTCAAAATATATTTAATGTACAGAATTCGTCCAGTTTCGTCCAGGTTTTATTATTATATTATAGATGTTTTATTTTCGTTATACTTTTGAACTGATTATTATACACTTACAGAGTTTTAATTAATATTGCAAAATATATACAGATTTAAAGATTGTCAATGACTTCAAGTCGAAGTAAAATTTTTTTTACTTTAGTATTTGATCAATGTCCAGAAGAGCAGTTTTATTGATGTAAGTAAACGTTTTATTATCAGCAATTGTTAAATAAATGATTTGATTAAAATCACAAGCTTTTCTTTACAGTTATAAAATTTAATTCCCCTATTTCCCCCTTCTAAACTGGTGGACGCCAACTGGTCCACAGGCGGACGCAATCTGGATTTTGCGGACGCAAAATGGGCAAATCGCCTGTTTCAGCTATTTTTAGCTGTGTAGAATAAAACATCAGATGTGTTGTCCAAAACTGAGCATTAAACTTGACAAGACTATATAGGGACTACATTACATCCATTTTTAATTGAAAACTACCACACGACCATTTTTTTTTTCATGTTCAAACTTAACAACTACACTAAGTGGACGCAAACAGGCGAAATGACCCTATGAAACTTTGTATTTTGGCTTTTGATTAAAAATAATAAGATACGTATTTCATAGTTTTTAAAAATTCTATCCCCAAAGGGGTTAAATAGGGGTTGATAGTTTGTATGAAGGTCCGCCATTTATCAAGTTATGTACATGAAACTTGGTATTTTGGCTCTTGATTATAAATAAAGAAGTATGTATTGCACAATTTTTGAAAATTCTACCCTCAAAGGCTTAAAATAGGGGGTGAAAGTTTTTATGACAATCCTTTATTCTTCGAGTTATTTTTCAAATTATGTATGAGAAACTTGGTATTTCGGTTCTTGATCAAATGTATAAAGAATTACGTGTTTCACAGATTTTATAAATTCGAACCTCAAAGGGGTTGCAACAGATGATGGAACTTTGTATGAAAGTCCGTAATTTTTAAAGTTATATCCACGAAACTTGGTATTTTGCCTCTTGATTAAAAACGAAGAAGTACGCATTTCACAGGTTTTGTAAATTCTACCTCCAAAGGGGTTAAATAGAGGTTGAATATTTGTATGAAAGTCCGTCATTTTTCAAGTTATATCCATAAAACTTGGTGTTTTGGCTCTTGATTAAAAATAAATAAGTACGTATTTCACAGTTTCTGAAAATTTAACCCCCAAAGGGGTTAAAGAGGGGATTGAATGTTTCTATGAAAGTTAGTTATATCGAGCAACGGATCAAGGTCATTCTTTGATGGGCGTGGTTGGAGACCTACAGAGTGCAGTGTTACAGCTTATTTTTATCTCGATAAAACCAGGAGTTCCCACGGGATTTTCAAGAAACCTAATTCCACGCGGACGAAGTTGCGAGGGCAACAGCTAGTAGGAGAATAAAGTTTAAATAATGTTAAAGTTTAGTCAGTTATAATTTGGTCCAACTTAAAAGATAGGATAGTTTTTATCTTAATTATTGACATCAATATTTGTTATTGCAAATTAAAATATGATGATTACACGACAGTCATATAAACAGTTCGAGATTTCGGTTGCTAGGCAACCTAGCAACCTAAATCTCCAACGATATTAGATTGCGAGATAGTTCTAACCCAAATAGACTACTTATCTTACTAATCCTTACTAATATTATAAATGCGAAAGTGTGTTTGTTTGTTGGTTTGTCCTTCAGTCACGTCGCATCAGAGCAACGGATTAACTTGATTTTTTGCATAGGTATAGTTGAGGACCTGGAGAGTGACATAAAGGCTACTTTTTATCCCGGAAAATCAAAGAGTTCCCGAGGGAATTTAAAAACTACATCCACGCGATCGCGGGCATCAGCTAGTAATATTATAATGGCGGTATAATGGGTAGGTACGGAACCCTCAGCGCACGAGTTTGACTCGCACTTGACCGGTTTATTTAATCAATACAGAAACTTCGAGATGGTTCTATAAAAGTAGTAGTTGTAGTAGTAGTCGTAGAAGTAGTTATAGTTATACTTGTAGTAGTAGTTGTAGAAGTAATCCTAGTAGTAGTACTTAGTACTGTATATATATTCTGTGGTAGAAGTAATTGTAGTAGTAGTAGTAGTAGTAGTAGTAGTAGTAGTAGTAGTAGTAGTAGTAGTTGTTGTTGTTGTTGTTGTTGTTGTTGTTGTAGTAGTTGTAGTAGTTGTAGTAGTTGTAGTAGTTGTAGTAGTAATAGTAGTAGCAGTATTTGTTGTGGGTCAGCTAGTTGAAAATATTTTTTAAGAACCTTGATACGAGTTTAGAACCTCGTAGTTTGGTTTAGAACCACCATGTCTTTGGCGTAATTAAATTGTAGGTATATCAAACGTGTTACCAATACATCCAATTTTTGTGGTTATTGGCTCTTGCAAGTCATTTACATGGATATTAAGTGATCAAACGAACTTACCTGAAGTGAAGTTCGATCATTATTATATTATGAGTTGCTTCATCCGAAGATATAATTAATTACAAAGGTAGTCACTTACTTAACTCACCAGAGATAACTCCGCGTATTTTACAGATATACCCTATTTTAAAAATAAATCACCCTGGCAGTACCGTCTTAAGTTTGCTCATTCTTTTTCGAAATGTATACGGTTCAAAACTTTTTTATTTGGGCAGTCAGGGAGGGTGGGTAATTATATCTTCGGATGAAGCAACTCATATAATAATGATCGAACTTCACTTCAGGTAAGTTCGTTTGATCACTAATTATATTTCTTTGCTTCATCCTTCAATATAATTAATTACAAAGGTAGTTGTTTAGAGTAAAAAGTTTTGATAAACATGTACGCAATACAGATTTTGTAAATCGTGTATTTTTAATCACTTTCTTACGGAAATACTAATTAATTTGCTTGCATACACTTTAACAATATTAATATTTATTTATGATATTATTATTATTATATTATTTAATACTATAAATTAGAATATATTTATTTTTATGATTAGATATAATTCATAAATTGATTCAATATTAGATGTGTTAACGCAATTATTATTAAGACCTGTCTTGGCAGGGTCTGGCATAATCTCCCTCATCCGCCATGGATCTAACATCAAGCAGCGAAAGAATGAGTTCGATGTGTTAGTCCAGCCTGCCGTCTTTCTAATTGCCTCAACGCTCGCCTGAGCGTGGGGTGCTGTGTGCTTGTGTCAACGCTGCTCCCTGATAGCGTTTACTTGATCCACCTGCTGATCGATTGAGATGCGGCCTTTTTGTAAGGCTTCTTGTAAGTAAATAGCAGGTTATTTGTCCCCTCAGATCTTATATTTTTAGTTCTGGAAATATAGTGTGTGGAGGGGTGTAGCAGGGCAGATGCTCAGATTTTCTTTAAAGTAAGGTAGGAAGAGAGAAAGAGAATAAGGCTTGGTATCTGCCCGCAGCGTATGTTTTTTTTTTTATTAATTTACCGTTATTCTAATTTAAACCCCGATTTCGAAAGTAATATTGCTTTCCAATTTAATTGATAGAAGAGTTTGTAGTCTATGAGCATTGAGCAGTGCAAATTGCTAGTATAATGAAAAGTTTCTTAGTGATTTTTTCTAAAGATGAGTGACTATAAGGGAACCAATTTTTAATATAGTTTAAAACAAGTTGAGGGAACCAAGTACGGGAGTAATAGGGTTTGGTTAATCTTAACTTATAGATACCTTTGAGGAGACGTTTTACGCTCGCTCCAGAAACAATGCTGTTTCATAGCATAAATTATATTGCAATTCGATAAGGGTTCAAACTCCGTAACAAACGCTGTAAGAGAAGATACCTAATACTGGTCTTTGACGGTTTAAATACATTTTTATTATTTAATTTACAAAACTGCCACCGAAGCTTGAGTGTGGTGATATTGTTTTAAAATACTGTCAGAGAATAATGTTAACATTAGTGACGCTGAGTCTGGGTCGGCGCCTTGTTTTAAGGGAGAGAGAGAGAGAGAGTCCGGCGAGTCTCGCGACACCCAGGGTAAGTTTCTTGTGCAAGGAGTGGTGAGATGAGATTGCAATAAGTATTAATGAGGATTAATATTAAGTAATATCCGAAACTACCAAGCTTTGTAGGAGAGAGTACTACGCTTGTGATAACCAATTTGAAAAAACTAGGATTCCGTTTGCCTCGTTATCAATGATTTTCCTCAGACACTTTTAAATTAAAGAAAAAGCACGAAACAAAAATCATAGAAAAACATAAAAGCCCCACATAGCGTAAATGCATCGACAGCTAAAGTGTCCGGATCTTGTTGTCAAGGCACGGATTTTTTAAATTTAGGATTGTTATTCAAGCAAAAACGGACTTAAAGCCTAGGTATCTCAAATAGGTTATAACTTCTTTTATGATCTTGATTAAAACACCTGGAGTCACTGATAAGCCGAACAGCCTAACATTAGGTTTAGGCATCAAGAAAATTAAACTCGGAACTAATAGCTCCTATTTGTAATAAATTATTATTAATAGCAACCCACATATTAAGTTGGTAAGCTGTTATCCTGCGCCGCAGTGTTACGCCCCCCCCCCCCCCCCAGTTCATGACGAGTACCGAAGAGGTACTCGCCAGTTTTCCTGGTTGCCGGCTGGTCGAGTACCTGTATATAGTTAGGTAAGAACATAACGTATATTGTCTCGCAGACAGTAATTTGTAGTTAAAATTGTCATAAGAATATGGCTCATAACTAGCTCGCAGCTAGTTAGGTTATCACAATTACCAATTTCCTTTTGTGAAGTCACAGCTTTAGCAGCTTTAGGATATAGCTCATGAGTAGCTCGCAGCTAGTTATGTAATCGCAATCGACTCGCAGTCAATACCGATTTGTTTAAGGAATCACAGCTTTAGTATGTGATTTATGAGTAGCTCGCAGCAAGTTATGTTATCGCAATTGATTCGCAGTTAATCCCTTTTTATTGTGGAGTTACAGCTTTAGGATTCGACTCATGAGTAGCTCGCAGCTAAGAAGTCACATATTTAGGATATGAACCATAAGTAGCTCGCAGCTAGTTATGTTATCGCAATTGACTCGCAGTCAATCCCGATTTGTTTGTGGAGTCACAGCTGAAGGATTTGACTCATGAGTAGCTCGCAGCTAGGAAGTCATATCTTTAGGATATGAGCCATAAGTAGCTCGCAGCTAGTTATTTTATCGCAATTGACTCGCAGTCAATCCCGATTTGTTTGTGGAGTCACAGCTGTAGGATTTGACTCATGAGTAGCTCGCAGCTAGGAAGTCACATCTTTAGGATATGAACCATAAGTAGCTCGCAGCTAGTTATGTTATCGCAATTGACTCGCAGTCAATCCCGATTTTTTGTGGAGTCACAGCTTAAGGATTTGACTCATGAGTAGCTCGCAGCTAGTTATGCTATCGCAATTGACTCGCAGTCAATCCTGATTTGTTTGTGGAGTCACAGCTTTAGAATATTACTCATGAGTGGCCCGCAGCTAGTTATATTACCGCAATTGACTCGCAGCCCATTCAAATTTGTTTGTGGAGTCATGGCTTTAGTATATGACTCATGATTAGCTCGCAGTTAATCATGTTATTGCAATTGGTTCGCAGTCAATCCCTGTTTGTTATTTTTTAGTTTCTCGGATAAAGCCAATCCATATAACGTTTTGTCTCTTTCCGAATCTTATAGCACTTCTTGTTGAGTTGAGGCATTAAGAGTTTAATGCTGCTTCGAGTGATTCCGAAGTTTGAATCACATAGGATCCTGCAGCCATTGCTTAGGTGTTTCATGGCCTGCACCCTGTTTTCACTCTCTTTTAATAGTAGGCCCATTCCGTTACTAACGGCCGTGATACTCAGGACGAGTAGTCTTTGTCGCATCCCCTTTTTTAATATAAAGAGCCATATGGTTGGCATGAATATTTTCACCATACTTCGGGGAATCATGCGTCGATTTCCCAAGCGCCGAGTGTAATTCTGAGTCGATTTCGAGTTGACCGACCTTTTATAAAGTAATTTTGAGCCCTTTGTCAGGAAATGACCATTCAGTATCTGGATTAACTGTACTAGACTCGGCATCGGCTTGATTTTCTTTGGTGTTTACGTATGACGCAAAAATAAACAAAGCTCACATTGTTCACACCAATGCCAACTGGTTCTAGTTAACTTATTTAAGTGAGGGTATTGAAGTATTGAATGCCTCTCTTTCAATTAATAGAACTTAGTACCGTCGTAGGGTCGACACGAACATTGCAAAGTTACAAGCAAGACTTTAAAACCGAGGAAAATGGCCATTATTTCTTCCAAATATTTAATAATATGGAAGCTACCTGCTCTGCTTGTTCATCTACCATTGCTTTTAATTTTAAGTGTTTCGTAACAATTAGTGTTTTCAGACAAAGTGAAGAAAAGGTGGGTAGTTAGTTCCCTTACGCTTCGCTTGGCTCGTCGTGGCAGGGACACTACCGTCTCTCCAGATAAATAATATTTTTTTTTTTGTTTACAAGTACTCGAATATAGTTAACGGCTGGGCAAGCTACTAAAGCCCCGTTGAGCGAATTTTAGGAGCACAGTTGAGTGAATTCGTGAATTTTATTACATTTTTCGAATGTATAATATGATATGTAGAAATAATAATGATAAATATCTCCTAACCTAAATAAATTAAATCCGAGACACTTGGGGGGTAGGTACTAAGTTAATTTAATCGTGATTGATGACAAGTTGTAACAATAGTGTTACCATAATAATCGTTATATTTGTGTTTTAATTTTTATTAATTTTCATAATAAAAACACTTCCGCAAGTATTTGCATAGTAGGTAACGTAATATTTAATTCAGAATATTTACGTTTTCTCTGATACCTCGTAATCGATGAAGACTCGCAGTAAATCTCGATACGAAAAGTGTACCGTTTTTATGTTAATGCAAAAACAATAATATAGTAGGCTATGTGGCGGTGCGTAAGCGCAAATAAGAGATCGTTTGAAAACAGAAAAGAGCTCGTACCTTTTCCCTTCGATGATGATGATGATGATTTCAGCCGATGAACAATACTGCAATCACACTATCCTACAATAACACTCCATCTTCTGCACTTCTGGTTAAATTATTAAGTGCGGCGCGCTGAGCGCGTGCGGTCGTTATCTCGCGCGAAAAAGTAATGAGCAAACTTAAGACGGTACTGCCTAGGTGATTTATTTTTAAAATAGGGTATATCTGTAAAATACGCGGAGTTATCTCTGGTAAGTTAAGGGACTACCTTTGTAATTAATTATATTGAAGGATGAAGCAAAGAAACATAATTAATATATTCGCAGACGTGATACCCCCTTGGTGTACTTCGCAATCAAATTTTTAAGAGTCAGACGTTGCTTCACCACATTTAACTCTATTTATCTCAAGGGATTTACCACTTCATTTTAGCATGGAACAGTATAATTTCTCCCAGACAGTATCAAAGAAAGTATTATTACAAATACCTGAATGGATTTCTCTAATGCCAAACTTTTGACGTTTTCGTATTTCTCATAATCTTTAGCAGATGCATCAGTAAAAGCGTACAAAAATGAATTCGGTTTGCTCTTTTCAAGTGCTAGTTTGATTCCTTCCATAGCATTTTCTGGACAGTCTCCACCACCGCGAGGTTGTATTCGTCCTAAAACTTTTTCAAAGTCACCACTACCACCACGATTTGTTTTTACTAGTAACTTTGCATCTGCAAGGATAAAATGAATTTTTTTAGCGTTCAGTAATCGGTCCAGGAGATTTTATAGATTTGGCATTCAAAATAATTTATTGAACTAATAAATGTTTCCGTACTTATGCGAAAGTGCAGCTCTTTATAAATGCAAAAGTGTACTTCTTGGGGGTTTGTCCTTCAATCACGCCACGTGTCATTTTCGTGTCGATTTTTGCATGGTTATAGTTGAGGGCGTAGTACTGAGATACATATAAAAAAACTAGAGAGGTGTCAAGGGACACCCGGAACATTGTGTTCGGTATTTTCGCGATACAACACGGCGTCTCCGTAGCCTATTGGCTCCGGCAGTCGCCTAATAGTTCACAGTCGATGGTTCGAATCCCAGCTCGACAAACCGAATTTTCCATTTTCAATTTTATTTTAAACAATTTCTACATGTGGACTTTCCCTAATTTTTTAAGTTATAAAAAACTTGAGAGGCGTCAAGGGACACCCGGATGGAACGAAGTTCCGTTCGATGAATTAGTGAAGGAATTGTAATAAACTAGTGGTGTCATCTAGTATTAAATTGATTAACTACGATGAATTATATTTAGTTTATTTCTATTGCAGCAATGTTACAAAACCAAAGAGTTACTCTGGTTTTTTAACAGATGGCGTTAGTAGTACAATAACATTATCCAATTTATACAATAAAAAGAAGCCGGCCAAGTGCGAGTCGGACTCGTGCACCGAGGGTTTCGTACTCCAAAAGTAAAAGTAAAACGGTAATATTATATTAATTTGCTTATTTATCGTTAACTTTGTTTGTAGAGGTTTATTGTTAATATAAAAAAACTATGCTAGTTAGAGCGTTGGTTTCATTTTTCCTTTAAAATATACATAAATCTCTATTGACCATAGTTATTTCAGATTTTTCGATTGGTAAACTTCGGAGATAAGGGGGGGGAACGGTATTTTTTTCGACATTTTGGCCGATTACTCAAAAACTATTATATATAGAAATAAATAAAAAACTGTTTTAGAATGCACAAGTAAAGGCCTTTCATATGATACCCCATTCGGTATAGTTATTTTACTTTGAAATTTCAAACCCCCGATTTTCCCCCTTTTTTAATGAAACTAAAAATAATTTTCGATTTTTCTTTATTCCAATGATGTTGGCCCCTATTATACACAACTATGCCAAACTTCATGGCGATAGTTTTAATAGTTACTGAAATAATCGACTGTGACAGACGGACGGACAGACGGACGGAGAAAGTCTCACCATAAGGGTTCCATTTTTACCATTTTGGTACGGAACCCTAAAAATTAGGGAAAAATTCCATATGTAGAAATTATTTAAAATAAAATTGAAAAAAGAAAATTCAGTCTGTCGAGCTGGGATTCGTTCCATCGACTTGTAACTGTTAAGCGACTGCCGAAGCCACTAGGCTACGGAGACCCAATGTTGTACCGCGAAAATACTGAATACAATGCAAAATTCATTTTCAACACAAAAGTGTCGGTTTCAAAAATGTGTCGAGTGTCGGTTCCTTAATTTTTTCCGTCTAGCCCCCTTCCGCACCGCGCGATAAGGAACTTCGTTCCAATATTAGATTTTGCCCGTAAAACCTTAACCTTAGTTAAGAAACTTTTGATTTTCTGAGATCAAAAGACAGTATAGCCTGTGTTACTCTCGGTCCGCCACTACAACTATGCAAAACCACAACTACGTTGGTAATCGGTACGTTGCTCCGTGGCTGGGTGATTGAAGGAAAAACTTAAACCGCTGAACCTACCTTTATCAAAGACGTAGCTTCCTCATTAAGAATATACTTAGCTACCTTTTCACCCGGAAAATCAAAAATTACCACGGGATCTTATAGAATCCACAAGGAAAAAGTTGCAGGCATCAAATAAACGATAAAAGAAGTGGCTTTTTAAAAGAGAAGTTTTATAATAAATAATAATGAGTGACAAATTACTTTATCTGTTTTATTACTTTTTTACGATTACGGTTAAGGTTTTTGGCCATGTACGTTAAACCCATACGGTTTAACGTACATTGCCAAAAATCTTCCAAGTTAGCTGGCTACCTCTTAAACTGCGTCGTCACTGACCATTAGGTTGGATCGCAGTTTTAAGGGCTGTCTTGTAATTGAATAAAATTAAATCTCTTCTAGGATGACGCACGATGATAATGTTGATAAAGGTTACAACATTATCATCGTGTATATACGTCTTTTAAAATTTCTTCTATATATATATAGAAGAAATTTTAAAAGACGTATCCTTTTACTCACCAGGGTCATTGAAAGTTACAATAATAAACTCATCTATTTTTGATGCATTGGAGCTAAGTACAGCTTCAAAAATATCATTGGTTCTCTCCTTAACTTGTCTGATTTCCTCGTACATCGATATTGTGTCATCGATTACAAACGTAATACTGCTTTTAACTTTCAATTCTGCACTTATAAAACTGAAGGGCACTAAAAACGCTATTAAAGTATAAATTTTTCTGACCATCGCGTCAACACTTTTACACTAAACGACGGACTAATACCCACTCAAATGCCTAATTGAAACAATTACAGAATATAATTTTTGTACTGATTTTATCACACAAACAATAATAATAATTATTATTATCTCTGTTGCTAAATACAGTTTTGCGGCATACCTACATTATACCTCCTACTCGTTCATTGTGAAAATCTCTCTTTTAAACCCCCGATCACGAGATCGGATCGGATCTTAGCTATAATTTATGAAGATGTGCTCAGGCGTTTGAAGATCATCAGCTCATTTCCTACTTGATTAAACGGTCGTACAAACTTTCCCAGGTTCAATGGATTTGAAATTTGGTGTACTGTAACTTCGGATTATTTCCAAGACATGGTAACCTTGAGCTGATACTGCAGCATCAATTAGTCTGCGGGATCCCAATTCCTCAGCAACTTACAGAAGATACATTATAATTATCTTCTGTAAGTTGTTGGCGACAAAATGTAAAAAAAAAGTCGTGTGGTGTCGTGGGACACCAGATAGGTACGGACGTGTTTTGCCGGCTAGGGTACCCCTCCGCAACGCCCCATAAGGAACTTCGTTCCAAAAAATTATGCAAAAATGTTTTACTGTCATCGCAGATATAGTCTTTCGGTAAAAAATAACACGCAAACAAATTTTTTGGACGAAGCGATAACGCAATACGCATACCTATTTTAATTCTTCAAGTGTCTATTATTCTCCATGACCTCGTGTATTCGCGTTTATATTTAAATTTTTTCTAAAAGAGTACGTTTCCTATCGAATACACTGTAAATAATAAAATTTAAACATTTTTGCATTTAAAAAAAATTGTTTTTTACATTTTTTCAGCTTTTAAAATTGGTATGCGACCAAGCTTCGTTTGTTCGTCTAATTTTTTATTACTTACCAACTCACATAAAAAAATTTCTTAACGCATGCCCGTCATGCGTAATGAAATTTTTTTTGTGTTACCGGCTTTTTAATGTTACCGGCTCCCGGACCAAGTACGAAAAGTGCGAAAGGTGAAAAGTAAGCCGCAGCTTTATTAATCACCGCTATCACCGCTAAAGTTCTTGGACACGGTTACAAGCCATTTTCACCCTAGTTTCTTGACGGGGGCGTTACCTTGAGGCCAGAAAATCGACTCATTTTCAGGCTGAAATCAAATCGTTTGCTCTTACGATCGATATCGTTAAAAATCTATCAAAAAAAATAGTGTTAATATCGATTGATATCAACACTATTTTTGTCCTACAGAAACGAGCAGTTCGTGCTATCCCTACCTATACCTTGGCCCGCGGGAATCGCTTGTCGAATTTTTTAAAATAAGTACTTATATTTTGACAGTTGCAAGCTAATATATACGAAAATATAATGTACAGCGCGACAAGTATAAGTTGGCGGTGCCGTTTTGAGGAACTAATTCAGTCATCCAATTTTTATACTCTTTGTCCATGGCCACCTTGAAAGGATATCGTTGTGTACAGTTTCGTTTATTGTGTAAAATACTAAACAATATTCATGCCTAAAGTCATAAAAATTAGTGCTAGAGAAGTAGTTCTAAAAGTACATTAGTTTTGTGCTCAAGAATGTGAGAAACCAAGTAAATACCATGTAAATACCACTAAAATCCATAAATGCGAGAGTGGCGGCAATGACTGGTAAGTGTTGTCAGCTTCATGTATTTACCGTACCCAATTTAACCACTAAGCATGGTCAGATAGTGGTCAAAACGATAGCCACTTAATTATTATATTGTTATAAGAAATAAATACTGTTATGTGTACCAATTTCATGTGTACGTTTTTAATTATTTCAGGCATTTTTATATTCAGGCAGGAAATACGAAGCAACCTCGTCAAAAATTGTAACACTAGGAAAGAAATTAAAGATATCAGAGGCCAAATGTAATTTGGAAAGCTTTGATCTAGGTGTGGTTCGGAGAAAGATCCAGCAATTTGACATCATAAAGTAATAAAAGTAAAAAATAAAATTGTTTTATTCCATCTCCTAACATCCTCATGCTGAACTAGAAACTGATCATAATATAAAAGTAGTAAGATAAAATAATGTGGTCTGTAAGCAGTGATAGCCTTGTGGTTACGACTGTGGTCTCCTATTCGGGGGGTCGCAGGTTCGATCCCGGGCAGGACCTCTGACTTTTCGAAGTTAAGTGCATTTAATAAATTAAATATCACATGCTTTAACGGTGAAGGAAAACATCGTGAGGAAACCTGCACACCTGAGAGTTCTCCATAATGTTCTCGAAGGTGTGTGAAGTCCGCCAATTCGCATTGGGCCTGCGTGGTGGACTATGGCCTATAACCCTTCTCTGAGAGGAGACCTCGCTCAGTAGTGAGCCGATGATGGGTTGATAATGATGAATGATGATGAAGATAAAATAAAATGTACTTATTATTTTTATTTTAATGAAAGTAAAAATATGGGTGTACAGATCCATATTTTTGTATAGTTCAATACCTACCTGCTCTTGAATTATTTTAAAATTTTTCCTATAGGCTAATCTAATCCCGAAACGAACTGAACTATGAAAGACAACATTATCATTTTAAACTACGATTACGCAAATAATTGATTAAAAATGTTTTTTCCCAAATTAAGTCTTATTTTCTATACAATGGCAACACTAATGTTGAGCACAGTGGCGCACAGCCTCGCCAAGTTATACTTGTCGCACTGTACTTCGCGACTTAGTAAGTGGTGGGGGAAATCCACTGTCCAATCCAATGGTGAGACTTTCTCCGTCCGTCCGTCCGTCTGTCACAGTCGATTATTTCAGTAACTATTAAAGCTATCGACATGAAATTTGGCATAATTGTGTATTATAGTAGCCCAACATCATTAGAATAAAGAAAAATCGAAAATTATTTTAGTTTGATTAAAAAAGGGGGAAAATCGGGGGTTTGAAATTTCAAAGTAAGATAACTATACCGAGTGGGGTATCATATGAAAGGCCTTTACTTGTGCATTCTAAAACAGTTTCTTATTTATTTCTATATATAATAGTTTGTGATTAATCGGCCAAAATGTCGAAAAAAATACCGTTCCCCCCCCTTATCTCCGAAGTTTACCAATCAAAAAATCTGAAATAATTATGGTCAATAGAAGTTTATGTATATTTTACAGGAAAAATAAAAGCAACGCGAAAATTATTTTAGTTTGATTAAAAAAGGGAGAAAACCGGGGGTTTGAAATTTCAAAGTAAGATAACTATACCGAGTGGGGTATCATATAAAAGGCCTTTACTTGTGCATTCTAAAACAGTTTTTTGTTTATTTCTATATATAATAGTTTTTGATTAATCGGCCAAAATGTCGAAAAAAATACCGTTCCCCCCCTTATCTCCGAAGTTTACCAATCAAAAAATCTGAAATAATTATGGTCAATAGAAGTTTATGTATATTTTACAGGAAAAATAAAATCAACGCGAAAATTATTTTAGTTTAATTAAAAAAGGGGGAAAATGAGGGGTTTGAAATTTCAAAGTAAGATAACTATACCGAGTGGGGTATCATATGAAAGGCCTTTACTTGTGCATTCTAAAAAAGTTTTTTATTTATTTCTATATATAATAGTTTTTGAGTAATCGGCCAAAATGTCAAAAAAATACCGTTCCCCCCCCCCTTATCTCCGAAGTTTACCAATCGAAAAATCTGAAATAATTATGGTCAATAGAGGTTTATGTATATTTTATAGGAAAAATAAAACCAACGCTTTTTTTTATATTAACAATAAACCTCTACAAACAAAGTTAACGATAAATAAGCAAATTAATATAATATTATCGTTTTACTTTTACTTTTGGAGTACGGAACCCTCGGTGCGCGAGTCCGACTCGCACTTGGCCGGCTTTTTTTTTATCATGAAACTAACCTTTTCGCTAAAAATCCAAAAAACCCATTTTTACGAACTTTGAGCTTGAATAAAATTTTTTGCACACATGGGATCGATGGGGACTTTTACAATTTCATTATAATGGTATCCCTAACGTTCATGTAAATTTTCAGCTTCTTGGGAATTTATGGAAGGGTACCTTTTCGGGCTAACTTGACTGGAATACCTGTTTAGATTCATTTGAAAACACGCCGAAAATCATTGCGAATTCGGCTGTATTAGAATAGTATAAAATTAGACTTGCCGAGAAGCGTGCGGCATTTTCAATGGCATTTTCAAAGATACGCAATTTGTGTTTTACCGCAGTTTTGCGAAATGAGCCTTGGCGCAATGGATTAAGAATTTTTTTTT
Source organism: Oeneis ivallda (assembly GCA_029955525.1). Classification (NCBI taxonomy): domain Eukaryota; kingdom Metazoa; phylum Arthropoda; class Insecta; order Lepidoptera; family Nymphalidae; genus Oeneis; species Oeneis ivallda. Next base: position 14,824,047 of record JARPMR010000023.1, read on the forward strand.
AGGGTTCCATACCAAAATGGTAAAAATGGAACCCTTATGGTGAGACTTTCTCCGTCCGTCTGTCCGTCCGTCTGTCACAGTCGATTATTTCAGTAACTATTAAAGCTATCGATATGAAATTTGGCATATTTGTGTATAATAGTGGTCCAACATCATTGGAATAAAGAAAAATCGAAAATTATTTTTAGTTTTATTAAAAAAAGGGGGAAAATCGGGGGTTTGAAATTTCAAAGTAAAATAACTATATCGAGTGGGGTATCATATGAAAGGCCTTTACTTGTGCATTCTAAAACAGTTTTTTATTTATTTCTATATATAATAGTTTTTGATTAATCGGCCAAAATGTGAAAAAAAAATACCGTTCCCCCCCCCCCCCCCTTATCTCCGAAGTTTACCAATCAAAAAATCTGAAATAATTATGGTCAATAGAGGTTTATATATATTTTACAGGAAAAATAAAAGTAACGCGAAAATTATTTTAGTTTGATTAAAAAAGGGGGAAAATCGGGGGTTTGAAATTTCAAAGTAAGATAACTATATCAAGTGGGGTATCATATGAATGGCCTTTACTTGTGCATTCTAAAGCAGTTATTTATTTATTTCTATATATAATAGTTTTTGAGTAATCGGCCAAAATGTCGAAAAAAATACCGTCCCCCCCCCCCCCCCTTATCTCCGAAGTTTACCAATCGAAAAATCTGAAATAATTATGTTCAATAGAGGTTTATGTATATTTTACAGGAAAAATAAAACTAACGTTCTAACTAGCATAGTTTTTTTATATTAACAATAAACCTCTACAAACAAAGTTGACGATAAATAAGCAAATTAATATAATATTATCGTTTTACTTTTACTTTTGGAGTATGGAACCCTCGGTGCGCGAGTCCGACTCGCACTTGGCCGGCTTTTTTATGTTTGAGTAAACATGTAAATCGGTTATTGCGACTTTCACCGCTGTCAGAGCTCATCAAAAATAATAACTAGTGAAATCTAAGTCTTGATTTTGACCGCGCGCCTACTAGAGGGCGCCAAGGTATTAATTGCACACGGGCGCTACATGGGCTAGAGTCGCATCTGATCAGATCTTCACCTTTGCAGCATCAGCTCATCAGCTCAATGGTGGCACCACTGCATTCTATGTAGAATCAAATATGATCAAAATGTATCCAAACACGACATATCGTCTATTATTTTTCAAGAGTGTACTAGTGTGCTGGATATCCTAGCTGCAGTTTCAGCTCCATCATCAGAGCCATTCCATGGATACCATTTAAGACTAGCACATTCTTTTATTTATTTCGTGTTGTTTCTTGAGTCTTGAAATAGTTTTTATTTTATTTATCTTCAAGAATAATGCAGGTTAATATTCAAAATTCAAATTCAAATTCAAAATTATTTATTTCATGTAGGCCAACCTGTGGCTCTTATGACACGTCAAAATTCTACCACCGGTTTGGAAAGCGGATTCTGCTGAGAAGAGCCGGCAAGAAACTCAGCAGTTGCTTTTTTCAAAATAATCATTTTACAATATTAATAAGTAGCTATTACATTGTAATAAGTTTTTATACTATCTTGTGGGCAGCTGGATGGCAAGCTGATTTAACCCGTGCATCTTTGTTAGAATAGAATATGACATTTCCACAAAACGTACTACAATTCAATTCATGTCAAAGACGGGCAGACAGAAAGTAGCCCCATTCCCGCCGGCGGCACCCGTTCACGAGCATGACGCATGATCCAGCCATTGCTTCGCTCGACCATATTTGAGGGAACGTAACAACCCGCACCACACGACACCACCACAGAAATGTTTAAAGAGAGCGTGACATACTTAGTCTATCCGTATCAAAGCATCGAATTGAATAATATTATTCAAACACTAATTTTAAGATCCCATGCAACTTTGTCATTAAGAAAGTCATTAACTTTGTAATAAGCGCGACTCAGTAAGTGAGTTTTTACGCATTGTTTAAATTTGTGCAGTGGCAAATCTAGCAAATTAATATATATATTATATATATATTAATTTGCTAGATTTGCCACTGTGAATCAGCACGAACAGCTATAATAGCTGTTCGTGCTGATTCACTGATTCACTGACTGATTGATCACCTCTCCTGTAAAATTTTGTATGAAAAATTTTTTTTTCACTTATGGTTTCGTATAGAAGACAAAAATTCATTCGGAGGAAAATTATGGAGAGAGCTGATGATTGAGGATTTCGGAGACGGGTGAAGAGCACGGTCAGGGTATCGAAGATAGGTGGAGGGTGCTCGAACAAATGTCACTCGAAACCTCATCCAATTCGCAATGAGCTGAAAAAAAATTCAAAATGGCGGAAAAAAGATGGCCGCCATACAAATTTCGTCAGTATCTATCTCGGCGAGTATAAAAGATGGAAGAGTGGTTTCTTGGCAAAAGATGATCAGGACCCAAAGATCTATTTGATGAATAGAAAAAAATCCAACATGGCGGAATTTTTTTTCTCCATACAAAATATATGGCGAATATTGAATAGACTTGAAGCTGAGAACTATGCAAGACTTTGATACGGTTTCTTTTCAAAATTTGTTTTTATAAAAGAATTCTCATTCTGACAAATGATGAGATATGATGATCGAGGGTTTGGAAGGTGGGTGAGGAGCACGGCCATGGTAATGACGATAGGTGGGGGTGCTCGAACAAAAGTCACTCGAAACCTCATCCAATTGGCAGTGAGCTGAAAAAAATCCTAAATGGCGGATTCAAGATGGCGGCCATACAAACTTCAACGGTGTCTATCTCGGAGAGTATAAAAGATAGAAGAGTGGTTTTTTGATAGAAAATGATCAAGACCTGAAAGTCCACTTGACGATAGAAAAACCGCGGTCCGCTTGCGGGCCGCGCACCCACGCGCCCTACTAGTCTAATATATAAAATACGCATATTGTATAAGCGTACGCTCAACCCCACAAAGGATTTTTGCACTTTGCGCAGGCGACATGATGGAATTTCTAGTTTATGACGATTTCTAATGAGTCGATTGTGTGTATTGCCTCTTTGTTTATGCAGATGAATATTTTGTCTCACAAAGACTATCTATATATAAATAAAAATGAATGTTGGTAAGCGCATAACTCAAGAATGGATGGACCGATTCGGTTAATTTATTTTTTTGTGTGTTCCTGAAGGTCCACAGAAGGTTTTAATAAAAAAAAACAAAAAAAATTTTACTTTTAACTTTTGACAGAGCGAAGTCTGTCCGGGCAGCTAGTATTATTATAAATGTACTGTGAAGCTACCGTAAGAATACCAATCTCTTTAAACTTTTCACGAAGAGATACGCGCGAACCGAGTTTATAGATAAATCGAATGGCTCTTTTCTGTAATATAAAAATAGTTTCAATATGAGCTGCTCCGCCCCACAATAAGATTCCATAGGACATTACACTATGGAAGTAGGCAAAGTATGTATTAATATGCAAGAGAGGATGCGGATTTTTGAGCTACATAATCTCGGATACAATATATCTCAAATTTGCAATGAAACTGGTTTCACCGTGAGTACTGTCTTTATTTATTTGAAACATGTATTAGGTAAAGAAATTGTGTTCACAAACTAAAAAGGATAATGTTTTGTTAGTAAATATTTATACAATTAGGACAAGATACTTAGTAGTTTTAAAAGTGTTTATTTTAATATCGCTGTTTATTTTTTAGTGGATCACCGTAAAGCGTTGGGTGTCGCGCCACGAAAAACAGGGTAATTTAACATCTCGACCGCGAAGTGGTCGCCCGCGTCATATTAATGCTTTACAACGGAGATCTATGGTTGAACTATATGAAAACAATGGATTCATACCAACTGTCCAGCTCGCAAACATGTTCGGTACTTCAACATGCACCGTGCGTCGAGCTCTGCATAGCGAAGTATTGCATCATAGAAAGCCAGCCAAAAAACCTAACCGAAATTCAAAAACGGAATAGTTTATTGTTTAATGATATGCCACAACTGGGTGGATTTCCCAACAGCAAAATTTACGCGGCATGTATGAAATCGGTAGTGTGGACCGTTACTGTACAGCGCTTATATTTTTTTCTAGGCAGAAGAGTATGTTATCTTTATGGAGCCAATAAATATTTCTTGTGATGAATTGCAGTTTAGGATTTAAAAAATGATGACGCCCCAATTTTTTTATTTCAGTGGCTGTCCTCACAACATTTTTCAGTGTAATTTCTTTCATAAAACAAAAACTATTGGTTGTTTTGGCTTATGGCTACTTTAATTTAAATCTTTAATAGTGGTAGTATTATCACAATGTAATTTTATAATAATATCTACCCAGTTTAATAACTGTAACTGTACTAAGTAGAAATGCATGTGTCCTAGAAAGTCCTTTAATTTCGGTGGCTTTATGTTTATCAAGAATATTTTTGCATAGAACAACTCTAGCTCCCCCCTCATCCGTTTAGAACATACGCAATAGTAACCTCTAGATGTTTTTCATAGAAGGAGGTGCACCGCTTGCTTGTGTGCCCCCCAAAAATATTAGTATGTCATATCGGTGGCACGGGACACATTTCTTTTCATTTCCGTGCATAGATATAACTTGTCTTGCAAGGAGCTAGTACATTCAATTAAGTATTCATGAATGCGCTATGGCACTACGTTTCTTTGTGTAGTATCCCTTGCATCCTTTATTAAATAGGTTTCTCGTTTCTATCATTTGTGCATGATAATTGTCCTGTGCATCGAGCCCTTAAAGTGCGTGATTGGTTTAATCGAAACTCAGACATAACTGCTATTCTCTGGCCAGCAAGATCAGCAGACTTGAATCCTATAGAATATTTATGGGGGTTTGATGGTGCAAAGGTGGGATATTCGAAACGAAAGGACTGCAGAGGAATTAGAGGTTCACTGTGTGAAAGTGTGGGAGAATATTAGGGGAACGGATATCTGTTCTAATATAGTCGAATCCATGCGGCGGCAAGTTTGCTTGCTGTTATTGAAAATAGTGGAGGTTATACAAAACTATCAACTTTTAAAGTTTATTTTGTACTAGCTGATGCCCGCGACTTCGTCTGCGTGAACTTAGCCTTTAAAATGCCTTGGGAACTCTGACTTTGCGGGATAAAAAGTAGCCTATCACTCTCCGTCCTCAACTATAGGTACACTGCAAAAAATCACGTCGATCCGTAGCTCTGTTGAGGCGTGATTGAAGGACAAACCAACGCACTTTCGCAGTTTTAATATTTCACCATATAAAGTGTAAGTGCATATAGTCAACGTGGTTTTTAGGGTTCCAACGGGACTCTATTACTAAGCCTCCGCTGTCCGTCCGTCCGTCCGTCAGCGGCCTGTATCTCGTAAACCGTAATAGACAGTTGAAATTTTCACATATTTTGTATTTCTATTGCCGCTATAACAACAAATAATAAAAATTAAATTAAATTAAAAAAATTAAATTAAATTAAAATATTTCCATGTACCCATGGAATTTTTTTTTTAACGGAACCCTAAAAGAGCGAGGACCGACTCGCAATTGGCTGATTTTTTTTACACTGGTAAAGTTGACGACCTGGAAAATAATACAGGCTACTTTTTGTCCCGGCCACGCGCCCGCCCACGCCCGCGCCACTAAAAAGTATATAATTTATTGTAATTTTTTTTAAAAACGCTCGACTGATTTCTATTAAATTTAAATGGGACCACCTGGGAAGTGAAACCACCCTTTGAAACAAAAAAAGAATTTTCCAAATCGGTTCAGGCGTCTTCGAGTAATCGGTGAACATACATAAAAAAGTTTCCGTTGAATTGAGATCCTCCTCCCTTTTTTGAAGTCGGTTAAAGTAATAATAAAAATTAGTTCAAATTTAACGAAGTTATGGAGTATAACAGTCTAAATAGTTCAACCCCTATCTCAGAGAACATACATCCATCCATCCGTATACGACATCTATACAAACATACATCCGTATACATCCATCACAAACTTTCACATTAATAATATTAGTGGGATAATATGAGTTATAATAAGTAGGATATGATATAATATTATGATATATGATATAAAGTATTTATTGTTAGTAGGAGGAGGATCCAAACATACATAAATACATGCATACACACATACAGTAGTAGTAGATATGTGTGTATGTATGTTCGCATACATGCATGCCTACATACATACATACATACATACATGCATACATGCATACATGCATTCCTTACATACATACACACATACATACATACATACATACATACATACATACATACATACATACCTACTACTACAGTATGTGTGTATGCAGGGCTGGGCAAAATACATGCTTTGCTTTAATTGAAATACAAATTACAAAATACTGTATCGCAAGTAATTAAAATACGAAATACAAAATATCTTTAAGTAAGGTATTTGAAATATAAAATACAAATTACAGTATTTTAGCTATTTTTAATTGAAATACAAAATACAAATTACAAAATACAAAATAAGTAATCTAGACCAACACTGGCTAAAAAGTAGAGGAAAACAAGATTAATAATAGTGTTCATGAAAGGAAACTCTGGTTTTACTGATTAATTATTAATCAGTAAAACCAGAGTTTCCTTTCAGGAACACTAGATTTTTAAATGTACTGTCTGACAAACAGCCTCTCGTTGGAGAGTGAATAAAACCTGCTGAAGAAAACAATCTTTCTAGCTTTCTACAGGTCCTGATGAGCACAAACTTGTGTTAAAATCGCTCGTCAAAGTTGACCAATTTTGACGTACAGTCATAGATAGCGTACAGTATAAATAACACGTGCAGTGTTGCCAACTCTAATAGCTGCTTTACCATCATTACACTCTCGCCTCGCACTCACACTTACGATCGCTAAATGAAGGTTAAATTTATTTTAATGTTAAAATGTATTTTGAAGCCTCAAGTATTTGAAATACTAATTACAAAATACCTCGGCGTCAGGTATTTGAAATACGAATTACAAATTACATTTTAAGGAAGTAATTTAAATACAAATACCAAATACGTATTTGTATTTCAATTACGTATTTTAATTACAAGTAATTCAAATACTGCCCAACCCTGTGTGTATGTATGTCACTTTTCAGGCCCTTAACTTTACCTGCGCTAAAAAATAATCTAAAACTTCAATCTAAAACTCCGTTGGCGCATAATTGAAGGATAAGTAATACTATGTGAAAGTAACATACGAATATCCCGCGGGAACTGTTTGTTTTCCCGGGATAAAAAGTAGCCTTTTCAATTTTCAGGTCTTCAACTATGCCTATCAAAAAAACCACGTCAATCTGTAACTTCGTTGGCGCATAATTGAAGGATTAATATGTGAAAAGTAGCATACGAATATCTCGCGGGAACTGTTTGTTTTCCTGGGATTAAAAGTAGCCTTTGCCACTTTTCAAGTCCTCAACTATGCCTATCCAATATAAACCACGTCAATCTGTAACTTCGTTGGCGCCTAATTTAAGGATAAAATATGTGAAAAGTAGAACACTAATATCCCGCGGGAACTGTTTGCTTTGCCAGGATAAAAAGTAGCCTTTGTCACAAGTCATCAACTATGCCAATCCAAAAAACCACGTCAATCTGTTACTCCATTGGCGCATAATTAAAAGATAAATGTGTGAAAAGTAGTATACTAATATGCCGCAGGAACCGTTTGTTTTCCCGAGATAAAAAGTAGCCTTTGTCATTTTTCAGGCTCTTAACTTTACCTGTGCAAAAAAATCACGTTAATCTAAAACTCCATTGCGCGTATTTTGAAGGACAAATGCGTAAAAAATAGCGATGCTATCCCGCAGGAACTGTTTGCTTTTCCGGGATAAAAAGTAGCCTATGTGCTATTCCAGACTATATTCTATGTCTGTGCCAAATTTCAGCAAAATCGGTTCATTCGTTGTCGCGTTAAAGAGTAACAAACATCCATCCATCCATCCATCGATCCAAACATCCATCCTCACAAACTTTCGCATTTATAATATTAATAGGAATAATAGGATAGGATAGGATCTACACATGATCAATCATTATAATATCTAGCAATGTACTCACTATGACTGGACAAATCGATACCTTGTACTATTTGTATAATTTATTTCGTAATCCATCCCTAATCCCTAAGAAATTTTCTATTGATAATGAAAAACTTCAATAACTGTGTTTATCCTACTTGATTGTTGAATTGGAATTTTTTACTTATTCTCGATGCTGCGGATAATGTAAGCGTGATTTAAGTACAATCAGCGCCATCTATCAGTGGTTTTTCAAAATTCCGCGGGAACCTTGGATTTTTCCGGGATAATTTGTAGCCTATGTGTTATTCCAGGGTATAGTCTATCTCCATTCCAAATTTCAGCCAAATCCATCCAGTAGTTTTTGCGTGAAGGAGGAACAAACATACACACAAACTTTCGCCTTTATAATATTAGTAGGATTTATTCATTTTTTTACTTTTTAAATCTTTAAACATAGAACATAACGTACTTATTTTCTTTTCTTAACTTATATTAAATAATATTATTAATAATAAATAAATATAATCAAAATTAACAAAGAAAAAAGCAGCGCCGCCGAATGGTTACTAGTTTTTCAAGGTTTGGCTTCAATTTTCTTTTCTTTATGAAAACGATTAGTTAAGCTATAACCTTTAAAATTAAAAAAAAAGTTAAAGCTAATAATTATTTATTTCTTTTCAGAAAATGTAAAATGATAACTATAAACAGTTATTTGTGTTATATGGGGCCAAAGGAATTTTTTGTTCCCCGAGGGCGTTATTTAGAATTCAGAGCGAAGTGAAGTATCCTATAGTAAACTCCCGAGCGCAGCGAGGGATTCTAAAGTAGAATCCTGAGCGTAACGAGGAATTCAATATACGCCGCCCGAGAACAAAAAATTTTGGCCCCAAATGACACACACTATTTTTCATCATTACCTATGAGAAAAAGCTAGGAGTATCAACCTACTATGTATAGAGTATAGACATTACCAATACGTTTATTGAAAGTTTAAATAAAACACAAATAAATTTTTATGAAATAATTAAACATTAATATTTATGTTGGAAGTATGGGCGTATACGTCTAATCGACAAATTTGATCACGTGACTTATCGTAGACAACAGTTTCTCAAACATTTTTGAATTTCGACACATTTTTGAATTCTCTCTCCTGATTGGTCCGCGTTAGTGCTTTAGTATGCTAAAGCCCTATAACGCGGACCAATCAGAAGAGAGAAATGAAAAGTCCCATGGGGTTAAAATGAAATTTTGCTCCCGCTGTCCTCTGAAGCCAATATTCGTTTTTCGAATAGGTATGATGAAAAATAAATTACAATAAAGTCTAATAAGTACTAAAAAGTGTTTTCACTTTTCTTCCTATTTACTTTGTTTTTACTTAGAATATTAATAAACAATAATTACTTATATAACAAACAGACATTAATAAAAAACTAAAAAAATGCAATAAGACATAAGAGATTCGAACCTAGGTCATTTGGAGCTGATGCATAGTATGCCAACTAAGTTACCACGACACTGAGACTGGTTATAGACGAAGTTATGAAATAAATAATGACTCAATGAAGTCAGTAGACAGGAGTAGGAAAATAAATGTTTTAAACCTAAGTTGTCTTAAGGTTGATATTATTGACAGATAATATTTATTTGTGTGACTCAGCATGTGTCATACACAGCATTGCTTGCACACGGATTTAGCCTTTAAGCTATGTATGGACTTTTGACGTCGACTGTACATGCCTTGTACAACCTTTTCAGCTTAATCGGAAACCGGAAATGGTTCTAATACATCTTGCAAGATTTGAACTAAACATACATTGCAAGTTAAATAAAAGCTCGTAAAAATAACATGAGGAATAGAAATTTAGCTTATGTATGTATGTTATGTACTAAGCATTGTTGAAAGTCTACACATAGGTACTCTGATCGCGACCGATTTCCTCTCATTCATTGAGGAGTTCCGTCCTCCATCTCTGAAGATATTCATCAAATATTCACCAAATTTAAATGGGACCTACCTGCAAATACACCCTTTCAAATAAAAAAAATAATTATTGAAATCAGTTAAGATTTGATGATGATATGGATGGACATCGACAAAAAAAATCGAATTGATAACCTCCTCTTTTTGTATTTTTTTAAAGTCGGTTAAAATAATAAAGGTTCGCCAATACTAGTAGGTATATATCTGATGGGGACTCCCGATCAGCTCATCTAATAGAATGAAATTTTATTTTGTTTATTTTTAAAAATTAATTATTTTATTAAAACAATGTATTTTTTTATTAGGAACAATTAATTAATGACATGTGAAATGAAGAATATTGTTAAATGTGTTGACGTTCAAAAAGTGTAAGAATGTTACTAATTTTGAATGTTAGCTTTCTGTATTCTCCGTTGAAAATAAAACATACTCGTGAACGAAATATTTCGATACGTCAATTAGTTTCCAAGATAATATAGAATTTTAAAGTGAGCGCGCGACGACCCACGTTCAATGCGCGTGACGTCATAGTACAACGTCATAGTACTCGCTCAGCCCGTTCTCGCTCGCCCGCATGGTATTCTGTGCTTGTGTTTCAACTGGATGTGATGGCAACTTGCGGAGCATTTGAAAATGACGTCACACTCAGTCACGTGACTGTTAGCGGGACTCTATATTTATGCGAACTTTGAATGCATGTAAAATCAATAAGTACTTTATTTTTTTATTTATGTACTTGGTATTTTTAAATAAAATAAAAACTAGTGTATCTGTACTTATCAAAAGCTTTACTGTTACAAAGTTTCAAGTGATTTTACATGCCCCCTAATTGATACCTATTTTGAATAAAATATTTTGGCTTCGACTTTGATAACCAATTAAGACGACACCCGAAGCGGCAACGACTGCCTATATTCCACAATAAAAAAAATACTTACTTATTTGTGTATAAACATTATCAATTTCAACCGGAAGCAGGTCCTATCAGTTCCAAACGCCTCTGTGAACCAGAGTTGATTCATTTGTTGTTTTTAGGTATCTTATAAAAGGGGCGGACACTAGGTGGGTGGACGACGGTGGATGTAGGTGGCATAAGACCGTGTTTTGTGGAGATCCGTTTAAGACACCCGAGTTCAACAGTAGACGTCTATCGGTCTATGGTGATAACGATAACGATGACGATGATGATGAAAATGTCGAAAAAGCATTGCCGGCTTCCCTGGTACTATTTCTAATGCGTATAATATGTAATATTATCTTCATATTATGATATACATTTTATGCATACATACATAATAATTCTTTCAATATATAATATTTATTAATACTTTTATAATGCTGAGCATATTGAGCAGTGATAGCCTAGTGGTTAGGACTGTGGTCTTCGGGGGGTAGCAGGTTCGACCCCGGGTACGTACCTCTGACTTAATAAGTAGTTACCTTTTAATCGTAAGATTTTATTTAATGACATATTCATAATCTCATCGATATTTGACATTCCTCCATTGACATTGTCCTCTGAACATCGCACGCGAATGTTTTTCGTTTGCTCACGATGTCTTCCATCTGGATTTACCACACGGAAGAAGTCGCGAGAATCGACTAGTGCGTAATAATTTAATTTAAGTATCAGGTGGACCGGCGACATCAAACGAGTCGCAGGGAGCCGCTGGATCCAGGCGGCGCAAGACCGAGCCCTGTGGAAGTCCATGCAAGAGACCTTTGTCTCGTCTATAGGTCTCGTCTCGTCGTTGGACGTCTATAGGTCGATAAAGAAGAAGAAACACAGTGCGACAAGTATAACTTGGCGCGGCTGTGCGCCACTGTGCTCAACATTACTATTGCCATTATGCCATATTTAAACACAATAAACGCAACGAGATCCAACAGTGAATTTTCAAGATGGCCACGGAGTATATAAATTGGATGAACTAATTAGTTTAGTTTATAATAGTTTTTGAAAATCCCATGGCAGTAACACGAGTAAGTAGGTACCCTATAATTATAATTATTATCCTAGATAAACATTATCTATCTCTGTGATTTGATGTTTGGAATCAGGATCGGTTCAATGGTTAAGCCATTGACCTGTAACCGTTAACTGACCGGTAATTATTCTATAAATAACACTGGACTGACTGTCTGTATGCAAACGATAGTTTAAATTATAGATCAGTTTGAAGCGCCACATTTGACATACGAGTGTCTCTGGAACTTAATTATGTAATGCAAAAAATATTTTTAAAAAACCGGCTTCAAACGGCCCACGCCACTAAAGTTCGGCCATTCAGAGAATGCGTTCCTGACACCTATCAGTTAGATTTAGAAAAATATTGTTTACCAAGTTATTTGACACTCAGTTTGGCACAAAATTATTACATTAATTGATTATTGATATAATAATGTTGTTTTAATGCTCATCAATTGTTAAAACGGTAAACAACCAGCAATAATATTTTTATCGTAACTGCAACGCCATTACAAAGTTACGTCGTCAGTTCAATCGCGACGTGTCAGGAACGCATTCTCTGAACGGCCGTAGTATACAAGTGTATACTTTATTGTTGATATTTTAAAAACCGCTCGACCGATTTCGATAAAAGGAGGTTGGAAAATTTTGACTCAGCATTTTTAAAAACCGTTCAGATTTAGAAAACATTTAATTTTAATTAATATTTTTCGGAGCATGTTTCTGTGTAAACCCCATATTTTTAGAAGATGGGGATCAAAAATATAATTCTTCACAAGTACACATCTATATATATAAAAGAAAGTGGTGTTAGTTACACTATTTATAACTCAAGAACGGATGAACCGATTTGGCTGAAAATTGGTGGAGAGGTAGCTTAGAACCAGGAGACGGACATAGGATACTTTTTATCCCGTTCGACCGCGTTTCCGTCATGTCACTATAAAACGTGGTACAAGAAAAACGCAAAAAAACCACTACTACATCCATTACTATACCCATGCAAAAAATCGCATCAATCCGCTGTTCTGTTGCGACGTGATTGAAGGACAAACCAACAAACAAACACAAGTGGTGTTAGTTACACTATTTATAACTCAAGAACGGATGAACCGATTTGGCTGAAAATTGGTGGAGAGGTAGCTTAGAAACAGGAGACGGACATAGGATACTTTTTATCCCGTTCGACCGCGTTTCCGTCATGTCACTATAAAACGTGGTATGAGAAAAACGCAAAAAAACCACTACTACATCCATTACTATACCCATGCAAAAAATCGCATCAATCCGCTGTTCTGTTGCGACTTGATTGAAGGACAAACCAACAAACAAACACACTTTCGCATTTATAATATCAGTAATGCTTCTTCTTCTTCGTTTGTTTAGTGGCTCCGCGCGTCGAGCGTTTGAGCCATAGTCCATAGTTTTTCTGATCCTTTCCAAAATTATTATAACACTTTTTATAATTGTCAAATTTTTTACCATACTTAACCAAAGACAAAATTACGTTTAGCTGTCATTTACGTTTTGTTATTCCACTGTCATTTGCGTTTTGTTATTCCATGTCATAAATAACCGTTACATGGCAATACAAGTGAATATCTGTTTTCTCCCAACTTTATTTGATAGACTTTGATTAATTTTTTGTTAGTCTGATTTACTAGAACAAGTATGAGAAGTTTGATTCGTGAACGTGTGCGTTCAGTGTTCAGTTCAGTTCGTCTGGGTCAGAAACTCTATGGAATTCGCCAATCTCGTTTCAATGGGACACCCTGGGAAGTATACCCTTTGAAAAAGGCGTGGTTTCAGGGTTCAGGCGTGTTCGAGTAATCGGTGAAAATACATTAAAAAAAAGATTCCGACGAATTGGGAAACTCCTCCTTTTTTGAAGTCGATTTAATAGTTTAAGGATGCAGGACCTACTATTTATTAGTTGTCAACTTGTGCCCTCACTAATTTTAGTTCCTTAGACACTCGTAACTGTTTACAGCGCCAAAATGGCGTCAATCAAGTAGGTCCAAAGAAAAGGTCAACAGCCTGTCGAGTGTTAATCATAGATTAATTATAGAGGTCAGAGGATTGACCTCATAGAACAACGAACCCTTTAGATTAAAAAAAAAGTTTAATCTCAAAAAAAAAAAGATATAATATCTAGTATAAATAATTTATTCAAACAGTGAAATAAACTAGAGTTCGCGCCACGAAAGATGTCCCGCGGCAAATAGGTGGAACTAATAGATTTTATAGATAGTAGCAGTGATAGCCTAGTCCTAACCACTAGGGCGGCGCCCTAGTGGTTAGGAGTTAGGACTGTGGTCTCCTATTCGGGGGGTCGCAGGTTCGATCCCGGGTATGCACCTCCGACTTTTTGGAGTCAAGTGCGTTTAAGCAATTAAATATCACTTGCTTCAACGGTGAAGGAAAACATCGTGAGGAAACCTACACGCCTGAGAGTTCTTCATAAAGTTCTTGAAGGTGTGTGAAGTCCGCCAATTCGCATTGGGCCAGCGTGGTGGAATATGGCCTATAACCCTTCTCTGAGAGGAGACCTACGCTCAGTAGTGAGCCGTTGATGGGTTGCTAATGATGAAAAAAAATGATGAATACATTTTACATACAATAATTGCATATACATACAACTACTAGCTCTTCCTCTACGGAATTTCTCTCGTGGCGCGGACTCTATTATTAACTCAAATATGGTTGAGCGAAGCAATGGCTGGGTCATGCATCATGCTCGTGAACGGGTGCCACCAGCGGCAATGGGGCTACTTTCTGTCTGCCCGTCTTAGCATGTGTTGAATTATAATTAGATATAATTACGTATGCTTTTGTGGAACTTCCCCTCATTGTGGAAACTCTGCATAATACATAGCATAATATAACTTCAAACATCTTATTATTATAACCTTGTCATATTGTGGGGCGCTGATGGGTTGAGATTGGCTAAATAAACAAAATCGGTGATAGAAATCAGTCCCGCGACAATTCTCTGCTCTTACGCGTAGTGAGAAATTCTGTTCTGTCGTGATCGCTGATGATGCCGTTTAACATCCACTGCCGTCACGCGTTTCGTCTAACCAGACCTTTAAACTAGTGGTTCGCCCCGAACTGAGACCTCGCGGTATCCCATAATTCCCATAAGGTAGTTTTAACTATATTATATTGTAATTAAAACGCGCCGAATCTGATGACGTCAATCGTCATCTGCTTTCGTGGATGGGATGCATATTTACAATATTAAAGACAGCGCCATCTAGTAACAGTATAGTGAAGTTTTGTTAAAAACATTGATGCCCATTAAAACTCAAATAATTTCGTTTCTTTATAATATTTATCTAATCTTAGTATTTGTTGTTCAAGTACAGAATATAACTCAAATTATGTGTAAGTTTCAAGTTTTAAAACAAAGTGGTTTTAGAAATCTAGCCTCGAATACAATCTCCACTTTGAAAGCCCCCCATTTCGTATGGGAGCCCCCTGAAATAAAGATTTTTATAACTTTTTAAGCCATTTTCGGCTGGAGGCCATCGGTTTACATATTATCATATCTAAAATTGAAGTAATTACGTTCAGTAATTCAGAAGTTATAAGGCTGTGACAGACGTACGGACAGACAAGTGCAAATCGCTCTAGTAAACTCAGAGACCTTCGCTTCGCTCGGTCGATAAATATAATACTAATACATCTCAATATCATATTATTAGAATCTTAGTACTTAATTCGCGGATTTTAAAAAATGTGTCTGAATCCAAATGCTTTCTCAAATTCCTTGACTTTGCAGCAAAAAGTGAATCCTTTATTGACATCCCGCCACACTGTACTTCTCAGCCATTCTATTTCGTGGCAGATGTCTTTGCAAAGCATGAAGGAGAAGGCTTGATAAGGGGTGATATCAGGAATATTGATCTGGATGATAGCGACCGCGTCGCCTTCGTAATGATTGATGATTACCTAAAAAAAAATAATCTCGATTACTATTAAAAATTAAAAAAAAAAAGAGTAAAAAAAAACATCTCCGCTTTACGTATAGGGGAAGCAGATAACGAAAATGCTAGTTCAGAATCAACGCCATCTATTGCCACATGTTAGAAACATCTCGTAAAAAAACAGACATTATAGCAAGTTCAAGCTAGATCAGGCTGTCCACAATAGATGGCGCTAGCAAATATTATGTCCGGAATTTCTCTTCTATAAAACTTCATTCCAAAAATTTAAAAAAGACATGATCTGAAGTTAAGATTCGACACCCCGAACCACTAGTTTCACTCCTTCATTTCCTCAAGCATTGATGGAACGTGTATAATAAACGAATTAAATCTGGTCGAAATCAAATACGGCTGGATCATGCGTCATGCTCGTGAACGGGTTCCACCGTCGGAAATGGGGCTACTTTCTGTCTGCCCGTCTTAACATGAATTGAATTGTAGTACCTACGCTTTTTTGGAACTTCCCCATTGTGGAAATATTATATTCTTTCTATTCTATTCTAACAAAGTTGCTTGGGTTAAATCGGCTTGGCATCCGGCTGCCCACAAGATAGTATAAAAACTTATTACAATGTAATAATAATAATATTGTTAAATGATTATTTTGAAAAGAGCAACTCCTGAGTTTCTTGCCGGCTCTTCTCAGCAGAATCCGCTTTCCGACCCGGTGGTAGAGTCGTGATGTGTCATAAGAGCCACAATTTGGCCTACGTGAAATAAATAATTTTTAATTTTTATATGTATGTATTATAAGCGAAAACGATGGGGCTTTATATCACTTGAATATTAAACCATCCTAAATTATTATTTAGTCTGTTAGTTCATCACTTAACTCACTCAAATGAAACACTTCACAGTTTTAGTAATTATTTTAATTAAACTCAATTCTGATAAAGATTAACATAATTCATAACTTCAAACACTTCTTTTCTCAATCTGTCATCACAACTGTCAAACCCCTCTACCAAGATGGCCTCCCGGGCATCGATGCCTTTAATGTTGCCAACAGTCGGCCATCTTGTTTACAGAAATGTCCCTATTTCTGGCAGCTCGGCCTTTCTAATGTGGGTAATGACCTCATACCCAAAATAAAATACAAAAAAAAAAAATTGAAATAAGTAATACACCCATGTAGGTATTTTTGGCGACTGTGGGTATAAACCCACAGTCGCCAAAAAATTAGGCTGAAAAGTTAAAAATTCCGCTTAAGTCCTAACTCGCGCTATCGAAGTTTTTACGTCAGCGAGGTACAGTGTTAGCCTTGTGGTTAGGAATGTAGCCTCCTATTCGAGGGGTCGCAGGTTCGATCCCGGGTACGCACCTCTGACTTTTCGGAGTCAAGTGCGTTTAAGCAATTAAATATCACTTGCTTCAACGGTGAAGGAAAACATCGTGAGGAAACCTGCACACCTGAGAGTTCTTCATAATGTTCTTGAAGGTGTGTGAAGTCCGCCAATTCGCATTGGACCAGCGTGGTGGACTATGGCCTATAACCCTTCTCTGAGAGGAGACCTGCGCTCAGTAGTGAGCCGTTGATGGGTTGCTAATGATGATGATGATTTGCAGTCTAATATTGAAGCGTGCTAACTTGGAAAGGATATGACCACACCCTTAGTCAGTTTCTACTCGCCATCGTATCGGAACGCTGAATCGTTTGGGTAGGGTGGTAACAAGCCACGGCCAAAGCCTCCCACCTGACAAATATTGGTACCAACCTGATGTTTTTTATTAGGATTGCTTTAATTCAATTCCAAGTACATTGTATAAAATTAGCGTTCACTTAATGTAATTTCGAAAGCGTCACTATCCTTCGCCGATTGCATTGTTTGGGTAACCAAGTTAGCGACTCCGCGATAATTGATAACACTATTGAAACCAGATGCTATCATCTCGCATAAACTTACAAAATAGCGTTATCATATGGATCTTCGCCGGCCGATGGTGAGATAAAATGGACGTTCCTATACTCCCGTCAGTCAATACAATTTTTTAACGTTTGCACGTCAGTAAAGATTTGTATATCTTGATGTTACCGGGTACAAGAATACATCAGTTCTTTTTTTTTAGGGTTCTGTATCCAAAGAGTACCAAGTGCCAACGGGACCCTATAACAAGCCTCTGTCCGTCCTTCTGTCTGTGGGCTGGTAGATGCTTGAAACCCGCTAGGATCATTCTTCTTCGCATTCTTACATTCATAGATATTATAATATTATGTTTAACTAGAAGGGCGCGTGGATGCGCGGCCCACTAAAGTGGACCGCGGGTTTTCTGTTCATCATAGGTACGTTCTAAAGTACTCTTTCATATTATTTTATACTCTCTGAGATAGACACCAATGAAATTTGTACAGCCGCCATCTTGAATCCGCCATGTTGAATCCGCCATCTTGGTTTTTTTTTTCAGTTCACTGCCAATTGGATGAGGTTTCGAGTATTGTTTCTTTTAGCAGCCTCCGCCTAGTTTTAATAACCTGGCTGTGCTCCTCACCCACCTTCCAAACCCTCAATCATCATATCTCGTAATTTGTCAGAATGAGAATTATCTATACTTATAATAAAACTGTAACTGGAAGATTTCTGTACATTTAATATATTTTGAAAATTTTAATTGGGGGATGCTTGACTATCGATACTGAGCCCAAAACAGATTTTTATTTAATTTTTGTCTGTCTGTCTGTCTGTCTGTCTGTCTGTCTGTCTGTCTGTCTGTCCGCGCTTCACGCGAAAACTACTGAACGGATTTAAATGAAATTTAGTACAGCGGTAGCTGATACTCCGGGTCAACATATAGGATAGTTTTTATCCCGATAAAACATAAGGTTACTCCAGGATAGGTGATGAAACTTTTTGTTGATTTTACTCCATAACTCAGTCAAATCTGAACGGATTTTAATATTTCTTTCTTTATTTGTGAGTGTGTAGGACAGGAAATACAATGACCAATTTTGGTGAAGATCTGCTAGATATTATCGGAGATAGAGGTCAAAACTTCTCTCGGATAGTTCCAGGTCACTCGCATACGATATATACGTATATAGATCTTATTACATTCATACCATAGCCATATCTTGACCTGAGCTATTCATTACATACTAATTTTAGACTATATCACTGACCTCCAGGCCCTAGCTCCTCAATCCTGATGGTGCAGTGTACTGCCCACCTAAATCATGGATATTTACGAACTGTCGATTGTGAATTGATATTGTAGGTGCCAAATATTTAAAATATAATAGTGTAGTGGAGCCATAAAAGAGGACTCAATTCTGATGCTGCTGGGTGCTGCTCACCAATGATAGGTAACAATTAGTATGAACTACTTAGGGTAGTGGCATAACGCAGCCGTAAAAAAATTCGCGTCTCCGTTTTCCGTTTACTAAAATTTCCCACAGTAGCTTTGTATTAGATGGCATCAATCTATTCAGCTAATTTAATTATCGCTCGGTTCGGTTTAGGAATCATCCACCTCCCTTCTCCTCCCCATGCTATAACTACTAATGGTACCAACTTCTCAATCCCGATGCTGCTGATGATAATACCCACCTAAATAGTGGGTGTTTACAAAATGTCGATAATGAATTCATATTGTAGGTACCAACCAAGTGAAGACTACAAAGTGGCATAGTGCAACCGTAAAAAATGTCTCACTCGCTTCGTTTGCGAGAATGTCGATTGTAGATTTCTTTTTAACCGACTTCGAAAAAGGAGCAGATTCTCAATTCGTCGGAATCTATTTTTTCAATTTTTTATGTATGTTCACCGATTACTTGAAGGCGCCTGAACTGATTTGGAAAATTCTTACTTTTTTGTTTGAAAGGGTACTTCCCAGGTGGTTTTTAAATTTTACCGAAATCGGTTGAGCGGTTTTAAAAAATTGAGAAAAAAAAATATATACTTTGTTTTGTAAAAAAATTATATTAAATTATGTACCTACTCATTAGTAAATGGACTACACAGAGGCGTAGTGCGATCAAAAAAACCTTCGCGCTCGCTTCGCTCGCGAAAATATCAGTTTTCAGTTGCTACTGCGGGTGCCAAGTATGAACTACAAAGAAGCGTAGTGCAATCAAAAATTTTCGCGCTCGCTTCGCTCGCTAAAATGTGTCTTTTTGATTGGTATTGTAAGAACCAAGTATAACGAACCAATAAAGCAACGAAAACTGCAATATCTGGGACATATAATGCGTGGCGATAAGTACAAGTTGCTCCAACTAATAAAACAGGGGAAGATACATAGTAGGAGACCCCCTGGAAGAAGACGGACCTCTTGGCTCAAGAATCTCCGGACATGGTTCGGACTGGGTACTCGATCCTTATTCCGCGCAGTTGTGTGTAAGGTCCGAATAGCCAATATGATAGCCGACCTCCGGTAGGAGATGGCACCTCAAGAAGAAGAAGAAGAAGAACCAAGTATGAAGGAAACAGTTATGTAGTGCAGCCCTAAAGAATTTTGCGAAATGTCTGTTTTGGATTGCCAAGTATGGACTACATAGTGATGCAATGAAATTGTAAACATTTTCGCGCTAGCTTCATTGGCGAAAATTTCTTAATTGTTGTTGTGAGTGTAAACCGAGTATGCTCGCTCCGCTCGCGAAAATATCAGTTTTCAGTTGCTACTGTAGGTGCCAAGTATGAACTACAAATATGCGTAGTGCAATCGAAATTTTTTGATTGTAGATTGCTTTTGTCTATACCAATTAGTATGGACTACACAGAGGCGTAGTGCGATCAAAATATTTTCGCGCTCGCTTTACTCGCGAAAATTTTGGTTTTCGCTAATGTAGGTGCCAAGTTTAAACTAAAAAAGAGCGTAGTGCAATCTAAAATTTTTGCGCTCGCTTTACTCGCGAAATTGTGTCTTTTCTTGATTGGTATTGTAAGAACAAAGTATGAAGGACAAAGTTAAGTAGTGCAGCCCTAAAAATATTTCAAAATGTCCGTTTTGGATTGCCAAGTATGGACTACGTAGTGATGCAATGTAATTATAAAAAATTTCGCGCTCGCTTCGCTCGCGAAAATGCCTTATCTTCATTGTTGTTGTAAGTGTAAACCAAGTATGGAAAACATAGTTAAGTAGTGCAGTCCTAAACAATTTCGCGCTCGCTTCGCTCGCGAAAATGTCTTTTCTTCATTATTGTTGTTAGTGTAAACCAAGTATGGAGTGTACTCCATTTAATTAAATTTTTTAGGAACGCACTACTTAACTATGTATAGTTAAGTAGTGCGTTCCTAAAAAATTTCGCGCTCGCTTCGCTCGCGAAAATATCACTTTTCAGTTGCTATTGTAGGTGCCAAGTATGAATTACAAAGATAGTGCAACAATACAATAAAAGTATGAATTACAAAGATAGATACAAAGTATAAAATTTTTGCGCTCGCTTCGCTCGCGAAAATGTCGGTTGTAGATTGCTTTTGTCTATACCAATAAGTACGGACTACACAGAGGCGTAGTGCGATCAAAATATTTTCGCGCTCGCTTCGCTCGCGAAAATTTCGCTTTTCGCTTCCTAATGTAGGTGCCAAGTAGAAACTCAAAAGGAGAGTAGTGCAATCTAAAATTTTTGCGCTCGCTTTGCTCGCGAAATTCTGTCTTTTCTTGATTGGTATTGTAAGAACCAAGTATAAAGGACACAGTTAAGTAGTGCAGCCCTAAAAAATTTGCGAAAATGTCCGTTTTCGATTGCCAAGTATGGACTACATAGTGATGCAATGTAATTGTAAAAAATTAGGCGCTCGCTTCGCTCGCGAATATGTCTTTTCTTCATTGTTGTTGTAAGTGTAAACCAAGTATGGAGTACATAGTTAAGTAGTGCAGTCCTAAAAAATTGCGAAAATGTCCGTTTTGGATTGCCAAGTATGGACTACGTAGTGATACAATGTAATTGTAAAAAATTTCGCGCTCGCTTCGCTCGCGAAAATATCACTTTTCAGTTGCTATTGTAGGTGCCAAGTATGAATTACAAAGAAACGTAGTGCAATCGAAAATTTTTGCGCTCGCTTCGCTCGCGAAAATGTCGGTTGTAGATTGCTTTTGTCTATACCAATAAGTATGGACTACACAGAGGCGTAGTGCGATCAAAATATTTTTGCGCTCGCTTCACTCGCGAAAATTTCGGTTTTCGCTTGCTAATGTAGGTGCCAAGTAGAAACTAAAAAGGAGCGTAGTGCAATCTAAAATTTTTGCGCTCGCTTTGCTCGCGAAATTATGTCTTTTCTTGATTGGTATTGTAAGAACCAAGTATGAAGGACACAGTTAAGTAGTGCAGCCCTAAAAAATTTGCGAAAATGTCCGTTTTCGATTGCCAAGCATGGACTTCATAGTGATGCAATGTAATTGTAAAAAATTAGGCGCTCGCTTCGCTCGCGAATATGTCTTTTCTTCATTGTTGTTGTAAGTGTAAACCAAGTATGGAGTACATAGTTAAGTTGTGCAGTCTTAAAAAATTTCGCGCTCGCTTCGCTCGCGAAAATGTCGATTGTAGATTGCTTTTGTCAATACCAATTAGTATGGACTATACAGAGGCGTAGTGCGATCAAAATATTTTTGCGCTCGCTTCACTCGCGAAAATTTCGGTTTTCGCTTGCTAATGTAGGTGCCAAGTAGAAACTTAAAAGGAGCGTAGTGCAATCTAAAATTTTTGCGCTCGCTTTGCTCGCGAAATAGTGTCTTTTCTTGATTGGTATTGTAAGAACCAAGTATGAATGACACAGTTAAGTAGTGCAGCCCTAAAAATTTGCGAAAATGTCCGTTTTCGATTGCCAAGTATGGACTACATAGTGATGCAATGCAACGTAATTGTAAAAAAATTCTCGGTCGCTTCGCTCGCGGAAATGTCTTTTCTTCATAGTTGTTGTGAGTGTAAACCAAGTATGGAGTACATAGTTAAGTAGTCCATTCCTAAAAAATTTCGCGCTAGCTTCGCTCGCGACAGCGTCAGTTTTTTTTTGGCTTATGTAGGTGCCAAGTATGGACTACATAGTGGCGTAGTGCAATCGTAAAAAATGTCACACTCGCTTAACTAGCGATAATGTCGATTATCGATTGCTTTTGTCTATACCAATTAGTATGGATTACACAAAGGCGTACTTAATGCGATCAAAAAATCTTTGCGCTCGCTTCGCTCGCGAAAATATCAGTTTTCAGTTACTACTGTAGGTGCCAAGTATGAACTACAAATAAGCGTAGTGCAATCGAAAATTTTTGCGCTCGCTTCGCTCGCGAAATGTGTCTTTCTTAATTGATACTGTAAGAACCAAGTATGAATGACACAGTTATGTAGTGCAGCCCTAAAAATTTTGCGAAATGTCCGTTTTGGACTACATAGTGATGCAATGAAATCTTAAAAATTTTCGCGCTCGCTTCGTTGGCGAAAATGTCTTTTCTTAATTGTTGTTGTGAGTGTAAACCAAGTATGGAGTACATAGTTAAGTAGTGCAGTTCTGAAAATTTCGCGCTTGCTTCGCTCGCGATAACGTCGCTTTTGTGTTGCTTATGTAGGTGCCAAGTATGGACTATATGGTGGCGTAGTGCAATCCTTAAAATGTCGCACTGGCTTTACTAGCGATAATGTCGATTATAGATTGCTTTTGTAGATACCAATTAGTATGGGCTACACAGAGGCGTAGTGCGATCAAAAAATTTTCGCACTCGCTTCGCTCACGAAAAATTCGGTTATCAGTTGCTACTGTAGATGCCAAGTATAAACTAAAAAGAAGCGTAGTGCAATCGAAAATTCTCGCCTGCATCACTGGACTACAGTCCAGTGATGCAGGCGAGAATGAAGACCAGTTGCCAATCCATCATTGTCTTCAATTTTACCAGTTACCAACTCCTCAATCCTGATGCTGCTGGTCCTGCCTAAATTGTGGGTATTTACAAAATTTCCATTTTGAATTGATATTGTAGGTTTGCAGGTACCAAGTAGGTACAGAATATTATATAGTGGCGTAGTACAATCGTAAAAACCTCACGATTAACATAAAACAATTCTTTTTTATTACTTTTTCCACGCGGACGAAGTCGCGGGCATCAGCTAGTTCTTTTATAAGAATTAATTTTGAAAAGAAATCGTATCAAGTATCAAAGAATAAATTTTTGTCCTCGATACGAAACCATGGGTGAAAAAATAAATTTTCATACAAAATTTTACAGGAGATGTGATTAATCAGTGAGTCAGTCAGTGAATCAGCACGAGCAGCTATATTAGGTACATTATATTAATATTACCTTGTTTAACAAACAGCTATTTGTTACCTAACACTGCATGAAATGGCCGATGAAAGCGATATGAAACATTAACAATAGATCAATAGTTTTTTTTTTCAATAAAAAGCATTTTCATATTGGCACATTGATTTACTTCATCATCATCATTATCAACCTATAGACGTCCACTGCTGGACAAAGGTCTATTGCATGGACTTCCACAGGCCTCGGTCTTGCGCCGCCTGAATCCAGCGGCTCCCTGCGACTCGTTTGATGTCGTTGGTCCACCTGGTCCATACTACTTACAATTATTCAATACACATTAAGATGGGCAGACAGAAAGAAGCCCCCATTCCCGCCGGCGGCACCCGTTCACGAGCATGACGCATGGCCCAGCCGCTGCTTCGCTCAGCCATATTTGAGGGAACGTAACAAGTAACAACCCGCATCACACGATCACCTCCACAGAAATGTTCAAAGAGAGCGTGACACACTTTAGGATATTTGCGTTGACTTATAATAATGTGTAATAATGTCTATATTACGAGTCTATATTTATTCTATCTGTGAAAACTTATAATTAGCTATAACTTTCTTCTGTTCTTATCTATTTACTTTTTTATATAAGCTGTAAGTTTTCCTGTAAAATAAAATAAAATAAAATAAAAAATATGGTTCAGCCCTTGCATACCTACTAGCAAAATGGCATCTACTGGTTTGTGTGATTTCTTCCTAAAAGCTGTTTACCTAGGAACAATAAATTGTTTCTAGGAGGTTTGCTAAGCGATGGCTGGCATTTAATTATAATTATTGTTAGTATAACACCGTAAGCATTTTTGTTCGGACGTGCTCTTCTACAGTCAGGTATTTACTTTAATGGATATTTGATACTTTAGGATTCTAGACAGATTCTGCAACATTTTCGTAAAAATTAAAATGTAAATCTTCACGCTTATAGCTCATGAGTCATGGTAAACAATAAGATAAAACAAAAGAATGGCCAAGTACAACGCGCGGGTTCCGTATCATCTAAATGATTTAGCACCAGCTACAGCAAAAAAAAGTTTATTGTATGGAGAAAAAGAAGTTGAAAATTAAAAAACGTCTCCACGTTTTTTAATTTTTAACTTCTTTTTATTATTTGTTGTTATAGCGGCCATAAAAATACACATTCTGTGAATATTTCTAGTATCTGCCTGTTATCTATTAGGGAGTAGGGCTCGTTTCTGGAGACTCGGCGCGTTGCGCGGCGCGTGTTGCGTCGCGTCACGTGGGCCGTCGCCGCGTACTACGCCAGAACGCTTCTGCAAGAACACTCTCATACTTGTCATATGTTGAAGTTTACCGCGCGACGCGACGCACCACGCACCGCGTGTCCCGAAACGGGCCCTTACGGTTCATGAGATACAGCCCGCTGGCAGACGAACGGACGGACGGACAGCGAAGGCTTAGTAATATAGCTATCCTCACTCTGTGGTAATAGAGTCCCGTTTGCACCCTTTGGGTACGGAATCCTAAAAACGCGAATGTAACTTTTGTAACATTTTAAATATTATTATATCGGTTATATATCGGTTGCGGTATTTTATCACGCCTTTAATACAATAAAAATTAAATATGTGTGTTTGACCATAAATTAAGCTATCTAATTACCTAATAATTAATTTTTAAAGATTCTTTTTCTTTTTCGACCCAGTTGGGGTTAGGTTATACCCAAATAATATTTTAAAACCTTTATTATTTGACCTTGAAGTCAAATAATAAAGGTAGCTAGGTAGGTACATTTTACTACAGAGCAAACTGAATTTATTATCATATTGATAGTTTTTATTTTTTCAATCTATTTTAATTTAATTCAAACACTGAATAGTACGGAACCAACCTGAATAATATTGTGTGATTTTTTGCAAAAAAATATCCTTAAGGTATCAAATGCTTCGCTATTAAAAGTAAAAATTTAATGAATACACATCCATTAGTCCGATTTTTATCAGACTATTGCAATAATTCGCACCTATCTGTTATTCTATTTTCAGTATTAAGAAGTTTGTTCTTCTAACTCCATTAATATGTTAAACAGCGGTAAAATTAATAATTGACTATTAAAAAATACATCACAAAAATTATGTAGGTATATATCTCTAGAAATTGGGTCAGTGCACGACCACGGTGAAGTATGTTAAATGCCTCATAAAATATTATTCTATTGCCATGCTCAATGCCGTGTGAAGATGGACTAAATATTGTTCAGTCGCAAACCTGAATTGGAAATAGGCGGGGCACATACATAATACTATTACGAAGAACACACATAATACGTTATAAGAAGACTCAGGACTCAGGAGTCAGGCTGACTCAGGGCCACTCAGTGGGTAACCCTGGGGTGATGGAGAGAGCAATGCTCGGAGTATGCCTGCGAGATCAAATCAGAAATGCGGAGATCCGTAGGAGAACCAAAGTCACCGACATAGCTCAGCGAGTCGCGAAACTGAAGTGGAAATGGGCGGGCACATAGTTCGAAGAGCTGATGGTCGTTGGGGTCCCAAGGTGCTGGAGTGGCGCCGAAAAGCGCAGTGTTGGCAGACCCCTCACTAGGTGGACCGACGACATCAAACTAGTCTTGAAGGAGAGAATAAGCGCGCACTACACTACTCGTACCTATCGGAAAATTCTTATTAGAACCAACGCCATCTCTCGCCACATGTTAGAACTATCTCGTAATATAGCATACGCGATATACGCGTCGTGCACGGGGCCCCTGGCGATACACAGGCCCCGCGCACGACGACGATCCTATCGTCTTTAGCGCGGGGCCCCACACCGAACACGACACCGCTCCGCTCGCGGCGGCAACCCTGCCCGCCCGCGCCAGCGAGCGGAACCCCTGGACTGACGTCGGCCCAGCGCACGGTGGCGACACTATCGCCCGTAGCGCGGGCCCACACCCTGAACCCGACACCGCTCCGCTTGCGGCGGCAACCTTGCCAGCCAGCGAGCGGAGCAACCGGATTGACACCCAGCCGTAAGGCACCTGCTTATAACAGAACAGGAGCCTCAGCCGCCATGGACTAAATTGCCAAGACGGCTGAAAATTCATAACCGGGGAAGCGCACTTCCCCGCGCCCCGCAAGGGTAATTAAGCCCCGCCTCGAAGCCCGCACCCTCTGCTGGCCTCGGTCAGCGAAGATGACCCAAGCTCTCTCACGCGATATAGATAACCCTCTACACTACTTACCGAACTCGTGACGGAAAATTCTTACACTTATTTTCGCCTAGCCCCATCCGTCAAATCAGTACCGTGCGGTAATAAAAACTGTAATCCGACCACGGAAAATTGGATATAACGTATAATAAAAATAAGAAAACGTGGAAGAGACGTGTAGATATTAAATAACTTTTAACGAATATTCAAAACATATTTATTAGTACCACTTCTATTTCGTATTTCGTTACCTACTTATTAAACTACTTATATACTGTTAATGATATATATATATAAATAAAAAAATTAAATTAATGTTAATTTGCTTTTTAATTCATATAAGAACAGGACAATCTTCTTTCTTCATAATATTATAATAATAGACACAGGGCCTGCGAAGAACTTCACACTCGGCACTCTATATTTCACTGATGATGTTAATTATTCATACAAAGATAAAAAAATAAAATCAAAAAAAAAGGTTGGCTACCCCGATGATATCGTCAAAGGTCAATGTCCGTTTTTCCGCCTGCCCTAGAAACGCACTATAGCTTATTACATTGTAATAAGTTTTTACACTATCTTGTGGGCAGCCGGATGCCAAGTCGATTTAACCCATGCAACTTTGTTAGACAATACTACTACGGCGTACTACAATTCAATTCACGTTAAGACGGGCAGTTAGAAAGTAGTCCCATTCCCTCCGGTGGCACCCGTTCACGAGCATGACGCATGATCCAGCCGCTGCTTCGATCGACCATATTTGAGGGAACGTATACATATTACATACTAGACTGCGAAAATCATAACCCTTCCTGTTTGCCCTGTCGTAGTCGGGTAAAAATGGTGTAAGCCATTGCTTTACCAAGGCATGTTTTGAGCAACTTTAATCTCCATAGCTAATTGATCTTGATATTAATGGGTCTTCAATTATTTAAAACTACATTCAGAAGTCAAAGTTCAAAGTCACTCGCATCTTTCTGCATGATTTACTACATTATTATTTACCACTGGCTGACTAGCTGATGCCAGCGACTTCGTCCGCGTGGATCTGTTCCCTCGTAGCAGGCTACCCAATGGACCGATTTTGATGCGGTTTTTTGTTTGAAAGCTAACGTATTCGAGGTGGATCTTAGCTATAAATTTATGAAGATCTGCTCAGGCGTTTGAAGATCATCAGCTCATTTCCAACTTGATTAAAGGTTTCACTGGTGGGATTGATTTGTATTATTTCCATGACATGGTAACCTTGAGCTGATGCTGCAGCAACAAGTAGTCTGCGGGATACCTAACTCTTCAGCAACTTACAGCAGATAACATAATGTGTTTGGGCTCATTAGAATGGTTTCAATGAGTAGGTGTTAGATGTTGATCGAGGATCGAGAAGGAGAATCTTATGATGGAGCACTAAACTGGCTAAGTACAGTTTTTGCAACTCACGAAGGCGAGTGAGCTTTACTTGTGGTTACTTCGTGTACATGCACATTGCATAAGTGTGCGTGCCTGTCAAAGCCTAGGTGGGAGCGGGCAGGCGCGAGCATTGCGCTCGCTCACACTTATACAGATACGACACACACACAACCATAAGTCAGTCGCCCTCGTGAATCGCAAGAACTCTAACAGGATGTCAGGTATATCGGGAGGTGTTTGAAATTTTCAATTTACACTTGTTATTCCGGGATTAATAGTAGCCTATGTCACTCACACACACACTTTAGTACCTGTAAAGTAAAGTACCCGGAAGTAGTACCTGGAATTTGCGTCTCGTACCGTTGCTAGCCAGAGATTAAGTGGTACAAAAAAATTGTTTGTCTGTAAAGTCGGTTTACGGACCATAGTTTTACGTGATAACGTCATAAAGATGAACAGCGTGCTGCTAGAACTGGCTCGCGACACATCCGCTAACCACAACGCGCACGCGATGACTGGCGGGCCCCGGGCGGCTGCGGTCACAAGCCAACACTTGGGCCGATCGTGCCTCTCTATCGTTTGTTCCGCGCTCTCGCTTGCACGCGCAGTCTCAGGCGGAACGTGCACTTTTTCGTGCGTGCAGCCGGTGTTCATCGATTTATAAGACGTTACCACGTCAAAAGACAAGGTTTTATATTTAAATTGGCCCTTCTATTAGTAACATTTTAATAAGCACATAAGGTTTTTTAGGTGCCTCGAATTTGAACCCATGACCCCTTGGTAAATAATACATGGGCTCTAAGTGATAGGTCATCTGTCGTCACGAATCAATTATAATGTAACTTACAAAGAGTACAAACAATCCGACACAGCTGCCACAGCTTAGCAATCACACAGTGGAGAAAGATCGAAGCAGAGCAACAGGTGCCTTGCGGGAAGGCGGTACACATTCTCTTCATTTGTTGATTTGACTACATGATACAGGTAATAAAAACATGCCGTCATGATTTTATAAAAATGACGATATAAACTGAGTTCTGAATTAATTTATAGGATCAGTAAATTATCAAAAATAATATTATACAAGCAATTTTAATCGTTAGCATCATCATGAGATTATGTGTTCAGGTGGGGCGATTGCCCGGCACCGCTCGAAAATAAGAAATGACCAGTGACCAATGAAAAGACCAGATTAGACCAACAGCAGAGTATATTATATTGTTATAGCATTGGTTAGTGAAATGTCTATACTATGCTCTATCCACCGAGACAAGTTAATATGGAAAACATAGACTCGTTTGTGATTGGTCAGCGATAACCGTTAATGCAGTGTACAGACTACGTGTATATTTTAGTCTGATCGTGGTACCCGTACTGTGCAGACGCGCGCATATTTTATCCTTATCTATTGTTATTGTTCTGTGACCTGGCATGTACTTTGGACTGTTGGTGCATTCATTGTGACTTGGCTTGTGTATTGGACTCTGTGATCGATTTCTTTCTGACAACTTGGCGCTTGTGTACTGGACTTTTCGATGGCAATTTACGGACTTCGTACATCTGTAAGAAGTGCACGACCCATGGCAGTAGTATAGTGTTGAATTGCTTTGAAGGATCTTTAAGTAAACTTACCTTGCAATTTAGATTGCTTGTGGTACGATTCCCAATAAGAGCAGATCCAAGACATTGCCCGGGGTACCTAGTTACCTTCATCATCACTCGATACGATGCGATCGTGTTCGGATCCGATCGATCCGGTCACGATCCGATCCGATCCGGTTTTCCTGCATCCTGTATCATAATCTGAGGTTCTAATGGCGTCAGTGAAGGATTCTAAATAGATTTTTAATGAGTTTAAAATAAGTGGATCTACATATTATATAAAAGCGAAAAAATTACTACTAATAATTATATTTACAAAAAATACACGCCGTCCAAGTGATCGCTAATGGGCATGGTGCCCAAAACACTGGCGCTATTACCTCTCTGAATAGCGAGGCTAAGCCTTTGGGCTAAATAAGCGCCAGCTCTTTGGTCACCAGAGGCGTGGATCAATTTTTGGGACACGACATTTACAAAATTTTTCGTGTCCGATGACCATGGACCCAGAGTCTCAAAAGCAAGCGCCGCAAAAATATAATCCTTAGAAATGGCAGAGTATTTGCGGCGCTTAAGCAACTGAGCGGATTCGGCAGCTGCACCCGCCTTTTCCGCCAGTGAAGGATATATTGTAGATCCTAGGTTGATTGACATATTAATAGGACAACAGTACAGACAACCCCACTGTTGCACCTCGTACCACCAAATACATCAAACATACAATTGTACAGGTTCTAGGAGAGCTCTTTTAATTTGAAGCGCAACACCTTGTTGTCAGAAATCAACGTCAAGAACTGACTTCAGACTTGTCAACTAATAATAACTGTATAATAACTGTGTGTGTGTATAACTGTAACTGTGAAGTGGAAATGGGCGGGGCACATGGTCGATTAGACCTGATGGTCGTTGGGGTCCCAAGGTGCTGGAGTGGCGACCCCGCACCGGGAAACGCAGTGTTGGCAGACCCCATCGAACCGGACCAGACCGACGACATCGAACGAGTCGCAGGGAGCCGCTGGATTCCGGCGGCGCAAGAGCGAGGCTTGTGGAAGTCCATGCAAGAGACCTATGTCCAGCAGTGGACGTCTATCAACTGATAGACGTCCACTGCTTCTTCTTCTTTACCAACTGGTAAAGAAGAAGAATAACTGTGTGATGGCTAAACTGTGACACCACAGTGACCCATTGAGCAGAGATTACTCATATACTTCGATTTCGCAAACAATTTAATGCTATACCTATTGTAAAACATGTTACCACCGTACCGCTCCACCCATATTATGCACAAAATATTATAGTACAAGCAAAGATATTCGAAACTTAAGATCGAGAACATAGCGAGATTTTAACATGACATCAATTTTCATTCATGTATTTTTTTCATCCATGCAACATTTTTATGAGCATAGGTCCTAAACGATCGATTAAAAGTTAAAACATCTGTTTGGTTAAGACTAAAGAATAAAAAGACCAGCTACACATCTTATAATAGTATACTATTATAAGGTAAACCCATACCTTATAAATACCTTATACTATCGAAGTATAACGCTTAGAAGCGCAGAAGTCGTCACGGTGATAAGCCATTTCTAGTAAGCCTTTAAAGGCCGATTACGCAGTTTCGTCGCGTTTGTACTCTGTACGACGAGTTAAAGTCAGAAATTTCTGTTCTAATAGTTTTAGTTCGATGCCTTATACATACTTTAAGTAATTTATAAATAAACAAT
This sequence comes from Oeneis ivallda, assembly GCA_029955525.1. Classification (NCBI taxonomy): domain Eukaryota; kingdom Metazoa; phylum Arthropoda; class Insecta; order Lepidoptera; family Nymphalidae; genus Oeneis; species Oeneis ivallda. The sequence continues at coordinate 14,856,155 of JARPMR010000023.1, forward strand.
CAACAATTACTATGATGTAGGGGCAAGTGTTGTACCTATGGACGCTTGTACCTGTGGACACAATCGATTCCGTCGAAACTGGCAACCCTAAAATTCTAATTTGAACGCGAACTGTCAACCATAGACAAAGCTTTACGGTCGCGTTAAGGTTGAAGACAAGGGTCTGCCTGCGAAATTCAAATTTAATTTGGTTTTTCGCAATTTGTAAACTAATACGACAAAGTAGGCTTATGGCATTCTAATTGCGACAATGGCAGTATCATCTTCACAGGTTTATATAAAAAAAATTACTTGAAAGTGTCCAGTTTAAGAAATTAATCAAAATATCGACTAATTTGTGAGTAACTCACGTCCAACTCAGTATTTTGATTAATTTCTTAAACTGGTCACTTTCAAGAAAAGATTTTTATGTAAACCTGTGAAGATGATAATTCCACTGGCGCAATTAGAAGGCCATAAGCCTACTTTGTCGTATTAGTTTACAAATTGCGAAAAACCAAATAAATTTGAATTTCGCGGGCAGACCCTTGTCTTCAACCTTAGAATTAGAATTTTAGGGTAGTTAGTTTCGACAGAATCAATTGTGTCCACAGGTACAAACGTCCATAGGTACAACACTTGCCCATAAATTCAAATATTATCACACAAAGAACTTTCGTTGCTAAGCTGATTTGAGTCTGCCCTTTACTCCGTCCGCGAAGAGTTAGGTTTTTAAATATTCCATGGGAACCCTTTTTTTATATTTTCCAAGCTAAAAACTAACCTATTTTCGAATAAATTACAAAAGAAGCTATTCTTAATGATAAATTCTTGCTAATGTACTACTTATTATGTATTCTGTCATAATTTATGACAAAACTAATAACTAATAAGGATAAATTGAAACAAGACACCAAATTTTAATGTATGTAAATTCTTTCTAAATAAACGAAGTTTATTCAAGTGGGTATCAAACTATAAAAGGTTCCGTAGGTGTTTTAATTGCTATTTTTCCGAATAAAATAATATTAAAGAATGTCTTTTACATTCTTCATACACTACTTTAAAAAACTGCTTATAAACCATTTTGCAAAAATTAGTTATAACATATACATAGCAAAAGTATGTCACGCACTCTTTAAACATTTCTGTGGTGGTGTCGTGTGATGAGGGTTGTTGCGTTCCCTTAAATATGGTTGAGCGAAGCAATGGCTGGGTCATGCGTCATGCTCGTGAACGGGTGACACCGGCGGGAATGGGGCTACTTTATGTCTGCCCATCTTAAGATAGAAGTTAGTCGGTAGCGGTACGCATTTTTGGAACTTCCCTCATTGTGGAAACACTGCATATATAGCATAGTATTTACTGTAATGTAAATTTGTTTTGAAAAGAGCAACCGCCGAGTTTCTTGCTGGTTCTTCTCGGCAGGAAAGGCATTCCGAACCAGTGGTAGATTCATCGACTATTCAAAAGCACTTGTAAAAGTTTATTTGAATAAAAAATATTTCTATTCTATTCTATTCTCTTCATAATAATTCTATAAACTAATTTCGAAATTAAAAGAATAATAAAAAAAATACTTTTTATGGGTCACATCTAGTTTTAAGTTAATCTATGAACTGACTATTCAGTAGGTAACATAACCGCGGCTCGAATAGATCCTGTTGTGATGGTACCAAGCATTTGAATACCTACCCACATTATTTTTCTTTGTACTCTCCGTAATGCAATAATATTATTTTTGTAAAACCTGCTAAATTTAAGTCTCGTATAAGTGAATAGTATAATATTCTTTTTGAGACAGTAAATATCTTATCTTGTAAGTAATAAGTACATAACATCTCTTAAAAAGCAGTGATAGCCAAGTGGTTAGTCCCGCAGTCTTCTATTCAGCGGGTTGCGGGTTCGATCCCGGGCACGCACCACTGACTTTACAGAGCTAAGTGCGTTTAAGCAATTACATAAATCACATGCTTCAACGATGAAGGAAAAGATTGTGAGGAAATCTGAGGAAAAGGAAAGTTGTTTTCAAGGGGTGTCGTCTGCCAATTCACATTGTCCCAGCAGCGTGGTGGACTATGGCTTATAACCCTTCACAGAGGAGACCTGCGCTCAGTAGTGAGCCGTTGATGGGTTGCGGATGTTGATGATGATGATGATTATCTCTTAACTTTGGAAATTGCACCCTGCTGCGCTATTCTCAATTTTTCACATTAACTCCAGTGAAAACAATTGTAATTAAGTTGCTAACTTAACTAAAACAAGAATTGTCGTACCAGATTCTGTCATACAAAATTTGGGACAGTTTACTGACAGTTCTTAGTTAGCAACAATAGCCATTGAAAAAGAACTGATTGCGTTGATACTTGATTGAGTCCTTCAGTCATGCAATAGCGAAGTTACAGATCGACGTGGGTATTCGCTGGGTGCGTGACCCCAGCGCCATCTAACGATACAACTTACGGTGGCTCTTTTGAGAAAATAAACATGTACTGGATGTCAAATAGCTATTGAAAAATAAAATAAACTTGAAAAAAATTTTTTTTCAATGTTAAATGTGATATATTACACAGAGAGAATATTAAATTAAAAAAATTTATGTGGGTCAGCTAAAAACAGTAAGTAAAATAATTACAACAACTAAAACAAGTCTCAATAAGTGAATTAGGTTAAGCAGTGTTAAAATCTGTCAAAATGTTTATTGTAAAATTAATATTGAATAAAAAATCATTATTAATAATAAAAAACAATCTAAAATAATATATAAAATAACAAATAGCTCTATTTAACATAATTATATATTTAAAAATATTTGGAGCGTAATTAGGACTTGATTCAACATCTGATTTTTCACCGCCAATGAAGTGTTCACTGCATATAACATCCATAGGTTTTGGAGACCATAACGATCCATCAATACTTTACAAAAAAAAATAATTAAATTATTACTCCGTTTTCTTACAAGATATACACATGTATATGACATTATTCTATAGAATACGGTTGTAGGTTATAGTAATACTTACTTTTGCCTTTTAACAGCAGTTATCCATTTTTTTCGCTGATTTAATTTCCACTTGGCAACCGGAAACTTATAAAATTTACAATTACTATTTCTACTAGTATTTTTGCAATCGACTACACAACAACTTTGATGACCTATTTTATTTTATTTATTTAATTAAACTGACACACGTGTTATTTTTATAGTCATAGATAATAAAGAGCCACCCGTAGTTCTATATTGTCCGCAGCGGGCGCTGACATCACTTTTGTGTCCCCCACTATGCCTTACGCACCCAGCGAATAGTTGAGGACCTGGAGAGTGACATCGGTTACTTTTATCCCGAGAAAACTGAAAGTTCCCGTAGGATTTTAAAAAGCTAAGCCCACTTCATCTAACTTCAGGTAAATGTACAATTATGTACGGAACTCTAAGAACAAACAACATTATTTTTAATGGGTATAAACAGACAAAACGTAGCTATAACTAATCGTCTAATAATACAAAATGAATATTCTAAAACTCTAATATATCTAATAACACAATTAATCCATATTCATTCGTTATAACTATTTATTGCTATGATAAAGGACTTTTTGCAAATGAAACTGGGTTAAGGCAAAATTAGAACACAAATGGCTGGACCCGAAAGGTCGGCGATTCAAACCTCATCTTTTGCACAATAATTGTCCTGCCCACTTCTAACACAAGCTATACGCTTAATTTGGAGGGAAAAAGGGAATATCAGTCTTGTCAACATGGCAACTATTAATCCTTACTTTAAATATTATGTAATACCTTTAAACGAGCATTTCTTGTATATTTATATATTATATATAATCTGAATCTCGGAAACGGCTCCAACGATTTTCATGAAATTTAGTATGCAGGGGGTTTCGGGGGCGATAAATCGATCGAGCTAGGTTTCATTTTTAGAAAAGGTCGTTTTATCCGTGTTTTCCGGCAATGAAAAACCCCTTACAATAATATCATTAGAATACGAAGGAAAATTCCGCCAGCATCTAAAACGTTCCTATAGCTCGGAAAATCGGGCGGTCTCGTAACCAAAAGTCCCCGGTTCGAGTCCAGACGATTATTTTTTCCCCTAGAATTTTATTATTATTATTTGATTTTTTCTTTATTTTTTAAAATATATAATTTCCAAAAAACACGATTTACCAAAAAAAAAAAAATAACCACCCAGATATTAATATGTAAATGCCAAACTGAAAAGTGTACGTTTATGGTTTGTTGATTTGTTCTTCAATCACACAGCAACTGACCAACGGATCGACGTGATTTTTTGCATGGATATAGCTACTTTTCATACCGGAAAATAAAATCAGAATGTTCCCGCCATTGAATTATTATGTTTTCCCGCGGGATTTTTAAAAACCGATTTAAATCCACGACGAAGTAGCGGGAAATAGCTATTAGATATTATACATTGAATATCTATTCAACATAGTATACGTTTCACAAGAATGATAATAATTAATATATCATTGAGTGCTTAATTATAATATTATAAGGATTACAAAACGTATAGGTAACTTAATATGACAAAAGTTCTTTGTTGCTCTTTCAGTAATTAGCACTTTGATATATGCGACTCAGATATTGATGATGCAAGCCTGCATTGTGGAATTCCATTCGTTTTCCTGTATCACACACCTATTTTCTTACTCACACCAATTCAGGTTTCGATTAATTTTGTCCGAATAATTGAGGTCGTCATACATTTGTAATCCTCCCGAGCGAATCCGAGATTAGCCATCTGCGCGGGAGATATTATAGTGCACAGAGTGTGTGCGCAAACACAGGTGTACTCTCTATTCGCTCACTCTCATAATCCGATGAGACGGAAATCCGACACGACCGGAGAGGGTTCAGGCGCAGGACCGACGGCTTTACGTGCACTCTTACGTGCTTAGTACTGAGAATTTCTTGACAGAAAACCCAATACATTTTTTGGCCCGACCCGGGAATCGAACCCGGGACCTCGTCATCCGCAGTCGAACATGCTAACCACTAGACTAGAGGCAGTGGCAATAGGTGAGCGGTTGCCAGCTGGTGAACACGGGCCCTGAATGCTTTTTCAGGGGGTCGTGGGTTAAACTACCAGACCCTTTTGACGTTTCAATCTTCTTCGACTAAGCGTTATCCCACTAGGTGGGGTCCGCTTTCCACTAGCTAGCCCACTTTGCCCGGTCTTCTGCATCCGATTTTCGTAGTTTATTGGCTCTCAGATCAGCACTCACAATATCCAGCCAGCGCTTTTTTGGACGGCCGCGAGGTTTAGCTCCAGGGACGGCGATGTTAAGACATCTATTACCGACGTAATCTTTTGACGTTTCAATGATATATAGTAAATGCGATGAAAGTACCAGTTGGTGAAATCAGAGTGAACACAGGCCCTGAATGCTTTTTCAGGGGGTCGAGGGTTAAACTACCAGACCCCTTTGAAGTTTCAATGATATTATGTATGATTTAAGTAATTTAACTTTTGATGTGAAACATCTATAGCGGCACGTAAAACAGATTTCTCGCGTGGCGACGCCTCGCCACGGCATGCGATGTTATATGTATACTTAGTGACATTTAGTTCCTATCACAATCTGTTTAGTAGTAGTAGTAGTAGTAGTAGTGGTAGGGGTAGGGGTCGGGGTAGGGGTCGGGGTCGGGGTCAGGGTAGGGGTAGGGGTCGGGGTAGGGGTCGGGGAGGGGTAGGGGTAGGGTTAAGGGTAGGGGTAGGGGTCGGGGTAGGGGTAGCAGTAGGGTAGGGGTAGGGGTCGGGGTAGGGGTAGGGGTCGGGGTAGGGGTCCGGGTAGGGGTCGGGGTAGGGGTCGGGGTAGTGGTCGGGGAGGGGTAGGGGTAAGGGTAGGGGTAGGGGTCGGGGTAGGGGTAGGGGAGGGGTAGGGGTAGGGTTAAGGGTAGGGGTAGGGGTCGGGGTAGGGGTAGCAGAAGGGTAGGGGTAGGGGTCGGGGTAGGGGTCGGGGTAGTGGTCGGGGAGGGGTAGAGGTAAGGGTAGGGGTAGGGGTCGGGGTAGGGTAGGGGTAGGGGTAGGGGTCGGGGTTGGGGTAGGGTTCGGGGTCGGGGTAGGGGTCGGGGTAGGGGTAGGGTAGGGGTAGGAGTCGGGGTAAAGGTAGGGGTCGGGGTAGTGGTAGGCGTAGGGGTAGCGGTAGTGGTCGGGGTCGGGGTAGAGGTCGGTGTAGGGGTAGGGGTAGGGGTCGGGGTAGGGGTAGGGGTCGGGGTAGGGGTCGGGGTCGGGGTAGGGGTCGGTGTAGGGGTAGGGTTCGGGGTCGGGGTAGGAGTCTGGGTAGGGGTCGGGGTAGGGGTCGGGGTCGGGGTCGGGGTAGGGGTAGGCGTCGGGGTAGGGGTCGGGGTAGGGGTTGGGGTAGGGGTCGGGGTAGGGGTAGGGGTAGGGGTAGTGGTAGTGGTAGTGGTAGTAGTAGTATTATTATATGTATACTTAGTGCCTTAGCCGAAACAAGACGCACTGGTAATAAAATTGAAGAGCATGAGAACTTCATTTTCTGTTATAAACTGCACAATCCAGAGAAAAATGGCTCAAGTTGGAGGACGCCTTCACCCGCAGAGGGGTTCTTACAGAATAATAGATATTATGTAATTATACTATTTATAACCACGTTGGTAACATAACCAAAATTATAATAAAGATAAAACTGTAACTACTAAGTATTAAACTAAAAACAAAACTAATTAACTTGTAAAATGGCAGTCTTTCTGGAAGAAATAAAAGGCTTTTTTATTTTTATTTTATTGTATTTATTTATTTATACTTAGTGTCATATTTAGTTCCTATCACAATCTGTTCTTTTCTGCATATTACTTTTACAAAATAATGTCGATGTTTCACATCTACCAGGCGTCCCACGACAGCTCACAATTTTCTTTAACCTTGCTTGCTTGCTTTAAGCTTTTTTTCCTTAATCGTTTTGTACGCGGTATCTTTGTGGAACTCACTTATGGCGCTGAAACGTGGACACTAACAAAAGGCTTGATCCACAAATTTAAAGTCACTCATAGAGCTATGGAGAGGGCTATGTTAGGAGTTTCTTTTAAGGACAGGATTCGGAATGAAGAGATCCGTAAGAGAACCAAGGTCGCCGACATAGCTCATACCATTAGCAAGCTGAAGTGGCAGTGGGCAGGCCATGCTTGTCGCAAAAGCGATGGCCGTTGGGGCCGAAAAGTCCTAGAGTGGAGACCGCGAACAAGTAAGCGTAGTGTGGGGCGCCCTCCAGCACGTTGGACTGACGATATAAAGCGGGTGGCGGGAAGTGGCTGGATGAGGAAGGCTGAGGACCGGGTGTGGTGGCGTTCTCTGGGAAAGGCCTATGTTCAGCAGTGGACGTCCGCAGGCTGAGATGATGATGATGATGATCTTTGTGGAACAATAAAGTGCGAAGCCTCCCACCTGACCATAACCAATTAGGAACGCAGTTAAGCACCAGTCAATTTATTAATTGCGATCAGTTAATTTATTAAATGCGATTAATCCTATGTACCTATTTGACTGTTGTCAAAATGTTGATTGTACCTATTCATTAATCGAAAATGTTTAACGTATAAGAATGTCATTTTTGTACTTAATAAACAGAAAACAAATCGTTCAAAAAAACAAATAAACTAACTGTTTTACTGCGACTCTTTTTGTGTTTTCCTAAAACGAAGTTTTCTATAGTGTATGGAGCTACTTGCATGTGACGTCACACACCGGTAGCGCTCTCTCCGTCTTACAGGATACTAAAACTCTATTTACTTTAAAACGACTAGTTAAGATTTAAATAAAATCGGCCAAGTGCGAGTCGGGCCTCGCTCTTTTAGGGTTCCGTTAAAAAAAATTAAATAAAAATATTTCCATGTACCCATGGAAATATTTTAATTTAATTTTTTTAATTTAATTTAATTTTTATTATTTGTTGGTATAGCGGCAATAGAAATACATAATATGTGAAAATTTCATCTGTCTATCTATTACGGTTTACGAGATACAGCCCGCTGACAGACGGACGGACGGACGGACAGCGTAGGCTTAGTAATAGGGTCCCGTTGGTACCCTTTGGGTACGGAACCCTAAAAAGGAAAGAATGGCATTATGTTTATACTATTTAATATTTTCTTTAAAAAAACGCGTGAGTGTCGTGGCACACTCGGTTGGAACGAAGTTCCTTTTAATCATATTGTCATACTAATATTATAAATGCGAAAGTTTGTTTGTTGGTTTGTCCTTCAATCACGCTGCAACAGAGCCACGGATTGACGTGATTTTTTGCATGGGTATAGTTGAGGACCTGACATAGGCTATTTTTTATCCAGGAAAATCAAATAGTTTCCGAGTGATTTTAAAAATTAAATACACGCAGACATTAAATTAAATTAAATTTTAATTGTGGTACTATTTAAAAAATATTATGAAAATAATATTATCTTCTAATAATGAATACATTACCTTTTAGAATCAACGCAATCACTCTCCAAATGTTAGAAAGGGGCTCGTGACGGAAAATTCTTACATTTTTTTCGCCTAGGCCCCATCCGCCAAATCCGTACCGTGCGGTAAGTAACTTCGTTCCAATACAAAAATAAAACTGAGAGCTGGAATCAAACCCAGGGACTTCCAAATATAAGTTCACAGCCCTCACTATACTATGTCGGTGAGCACGGCATAAAGTTCTAAAGTTACTGCTCTAGTTATGCCCAACCAAAACCAGAAGCCGTTTGACAACTGACAACAAATTTAAACGCTTAGTTAAATTAATTATACCTGACTAATTTGAATGATTTACATAAATTACCTTTTAATTTATGATAAATATAGATATCAAATCAATGAAAGATTGATATCTATCAACTCTCCTGATTGTGTAATCGAACTATAGTTTTTTATTACTGAACAAAGAACCTTTCAAAAATCTATTGGTACACTATACTATTTCCTACAGATGTTCCTAAAGATTATTTATTTATTCGATGACAAGCTAGTCCTTGACTGCCATCTCACCTGATGGTAAGTGACGATGCAGTCTAAGATGGTAGCGGGCTAACTTGTAAGGGGTATGGGGTATGTACACGCCATCGTGCCGGAACGCTAAATCGCTTGGCGGCACGTCTTTGACGGTAGGGTGGTAACTAGCCGCGGCCAAAGCCTCCCACCAGACCAGACCAGAGACAATTCAGAAATTATAAATTCCCAAATTGACCCCGCCGGGAATCGAACCCGAGACCTCCCAGTTATAAGGCAACAGCGTTCACCACTGAGCCAGGGAGGTCGTCAAAAGTTCCTAAAGATTTAATTAACAATGTCGTATAAGTGGCACATCATTTACAGGTAAAGCAAAGACGCTGCCTCAATCCACCTTAACTAAATTGTGGCAGGTTGAGGCAGGTCGAGGCAGCAAATTAAGCAAAGACGCTCTGCCTCAACCCACCTCAACTAAATTGAGGCAGGTCGATGCAGCGAACTATGGCTCAAACTACCTCAACTAACAACTTCAAGGCAGGTTGAGGCAGGTTGAGGCACTTAGAGGCAGATTGGTGGCAACAAAGGCATCCATCTTTTTGAAAACTGAAGTAATTTTAAGTAATTTAGATTGTATATTCGAACCATCCCACCTCACTCGGACTAGGTGGACTAATGACATCAAACGAGTTGCAGAAACCCGCTGGATACAGGCGACGCAAGACCAAGGCCTGTGGAAGTCTATACAAGAGACTTAAGAGCGCGTGTAACCCCAAAAAAAAATCAGATTTCGCGATGAGATAAAACATAGCCACAACCTCATGTGAGGCGCGACAAAAGAAAGCGTTTTGCGCGGAATAGGAGTGTAGTAAGCGCCAAAATACTTTGTAACTCGTAAAATATTCATTTTCTTTTCAATTCGCTAGGCTACTCTCTTGATAATATAAATCGGAATTTAATGTAAAAATTTTGGCTCTGTAATATGCAACACATTGAAAATACTTAAATGAATATTGGTTAAAAATTAGACCTAACTTCGCGATTTTTTATTATCGAACAAATTTCATCATTTTATGTTTTTGCCCAAACACGTCTCTTGGCAGTATGATGTAATTCTTGCGTGTTTTTTTTTTTCGGAAAATTGAAACTTGATCTACTACTGTAAAAATCAAATCTGTTTACTGTTAACGAGCGCACACCCACTGTTAATATGTCCAGTAGTGGACGTCTATCTGTTGATAATTAAAAGAAGAAGATTCAAACTATTACAGAATACTTGCATTAAAAATGGGATCTAAATAACTGTACTTCAAAGGTGTTATATGAATGACCTAAAGCCACAGAATTTAATATAATACTACTACGTACTAATAACTAAAGCTTTGTACAATAAGCAAGAGGTACTTCTATCTTTAAGAACTGCGTAATTCGATACTTAACTAGCTCCGCAATTAACTTTACTCAGGTGCAATTTTCTGAATAGTTTACGAGTCATCATTCTAACCATAAATGGTTATATTTGAATATTAGTTTTTAGGGTTCGGTTACCAACGGGACCCTATTACTAAGCATCCGCTGTCCGTCCGTCTGTCAGCCTACTGTATCTCATGAACCGTAATAGGTACCGTAATACTTGAAATTTTCACAGAATGTGTATTTCTATTGCCGCAATAACAACAAATACGTAATAAAAAACAATAATGCTAATAATTTAATATAAAAAATTATTTAAAAAAAACTGACTTCAAACGCCCGCGACACTACAAAGTAGGTAGGTAGGTATTGGAGGTGGAACATTTATTGGTGATTTTTTTTAAACCGCTCGACCGATTTCGATAAAATTTATATGGAACCACCTGAGAAGTATATAAGGTCAAACAAAAAAGTATTTTCCAAATCGGTTCAGACGTCCTCGAGTAATCGGTGAAAATACATTAAAAAAAATCTTGAATCTTGTATAAGATGATACGGAACCGACTCTCACTTGGCTGGCTTTAAAAAAATCGTTCTGACATTTGATCAGACCTTTGACATATAATGTTGCATTCTGCACCATTATACACCTATCATTCCGGTCCAATTAAATTATTATTTAATTAGAAAATTATGATAGTAGGAATTTATTGAAAGCATTATTTATTTGATAATTATACGATAATTATTGCTTCCGTATTGATTTAATCTATCTTTTTGTTTCATTTTCGTCCTTACTAAAATTATAAATACGAAAGTGTGGTTTGGGTTTTTTGTATGTCTTTTAATTATCCAGCAATGGAGCAAAGAATCGACGTGATTTTTTATATGGGCGTAGTTGGAGAGAGAGAGAGAAACAGATGGTCCCGCAGGATTTTCAAAACCTATAACTCCATGCGGACAAAGATGTGGGCAAAATCTAGTTGAAGATTATTAGATTAGATTTGAATATTTTCATTTCAGTCCACCATGCTGGCCTAGCGCGGATTGGCAGACTTTAAACAACTTTGAGAACATTATGGAGAACTCTTGCACATGCAGGTTTCACGATGTTTTTCTTCTTCGTTAAAGCATGTGATTATTATATTTCCAAAAAGTCAGAGATGTGTGCCTATCAGTAAGTAATTGTGATGAGAGATATGATAACAAATTTTCGGAAAATATTCACGAAAAGACTAAGACTATATTCACGAAAAATTAATTAAGTAACAATCCATAATTACGTCATTATAATGACATACTTATTATTATATCGTTAAAAACTTTGTTTTTCAGCTAATCTACTTTTATCGGTTTGAAATTTCACGCTTATTTTAAAAATCAGATAAAAACATCTGTAACGCATAATAACTTAATTCAAGGTTAAAGATAAAATATTATGATTAAAATTAATGTGCAAATGTCAATAACGCATAGTACGAAATTGTTATATTTATGGAAATGTCCGATTCGCGTCGGCTTTCCAATAATGGGCTTGCGATGGGTGGATGTGATAATGATGAATGATGATGATGATGATCATGATCATGATCATCAGCAACCCATCAATGGCTCACTATTGAGCGCAGGTCTCCTTTCAGAGAAGGGTTATAGGCCATAGTCCACCATTTTTGACGACCTTCCTGGCGCAGTGGTGAGCGCTGTTGTCTTATAACTGGGAGGTCCCGGGTTCGATTCCCGGCAGGGTCAATTTGGGAATTTATAATTTCTGAATTGTCTCTGGTCTGGTCTGGTGGGAGGCTTTGGCCGTGGCTAGTTACCACCCTACAGCCAAAGACTTGCCGCCAAGCGATTTAGCGTTCCTGCACGATGGCGTGTAGAAACCAATTAGGGGTATGGGTTGAATGTTCACTGCCATACCCCTTCCAAGTTAGCCCGCTACCATCTTAGACTGCATCGTCACTTACCATCAGGTGAGATCGCAGTCAAGGACTAACTTGTCATCTAATAAAAATAAAAAATAAAAAATAATATGTTGGCCCAATGCAAATTGGCAGACTTCACACACCTTTGAGAACATTATGAAGAACCCTCAGGTGTACAGGTTTCCTCACGATGTTTTCCTTCACCGTTGAAGCTTGTGATATTTAATTTCTTAAACGCACATAACTTAGAAACGCCAGAGGTGCGTGCCTGGGATCGAACTTGCGACCCCCTGAATAGGAGAACACAGTACTAACCACTAGGCTATCAATGCTTCTTTCACTAGGCTATGTTATGATGATGATAATATTATAATTTAAGATTTAAGATGCAACCACAACTTAATGGTTTTTTAAATTAATTCTATGCCACGAATAGTAAAAAGGCAAGATCAAATTGGATCTCCAATCTATTGATCCCATAAGGATGCATTTTTATCTGATTGAAAAGAATAAAACTCATCTAGAACAGGACGATGCGACTTCGTTCACATAGGGTGCATAATTAAAACTGGTCCAGAGTCTCAGCTCTAATCAAGAGATTCGTCACTCAAGTTTCTCAAAAAGGGTGCAACTGGGTGCAATGGAGTGCATAATGAAAACTACGCGGACAACTATGCGTGTAAAGGCCTGTTCCAAAGATTATATAAAGTCGCATCTCCGATCGATAGATCCCAGAAGGATGCATTGTTATCTGATTGAAAAGAATAAAACTCATCTAGTACAGGACGATGCGACTTCGTTCACATAGGGTGCATAATTAAAACTGGTCCAGAGTCTCAGCTCTAATCAAGAGATTCGTCACTCAAGTTTCTCAAAAAGGGTGCAACTGGGTGCAATGGAGTGCATAATGAAAACTACGCGGACAACTATGCGTGTAAAGGCCTGTTCCAAAGATTATATAAAGTCGCATCTCCGATCGATAGATCCCAGAAGGATGCATTGTTATCTGATTGAAAAGAATAAAACTCATCTAGTACAGGACGATGCGACTTCGTTCACATAGGGTGCATAATTAAAACTGGTCCAGAGTCTCAGCTCTAATCAAGAGATTCGTCACTCAAGTTTCTCAAAAAGGGTGCAACTGGGTGCAATGGAGTGCATAATGAAAACTACGCGGACAAATATGCGTGCAAAGGCCTGTTCTAAAGATTAGATAAAGTTGCATCTCCGATCGATAGATCCCAGAAGGATGCATTGTTATCTGATTGAAAAGAATAAAACTCATCTAGTACAGGACGATGCGACTTCGTTCACATAGGGTGCATAATTAAAACCGGTCCAGAGTCTCAGCTCTAATCAAGAGATTCGTCACTCAAGTTTCTCAAAAATGGTGCAACTGAGTGCAATGGAGTGCGTAATGAAAACTACGCGGACAAGTATGCGTGCAAAGGCCTGTTCCAAAGATTAGATAAAGTCGCATCTCCGATCGATAGATCCCAGAAGGATGCATTGTTCGCGGATGCTGGGCGCATCGGAGGCTATATAAGCACTTTCACTGAACGCTCGCGCGAGTCGCGAACCGACGCACTCTGACCCCGTACCACGCGCGAAACGGACCCGTACGTCGCCTTATAGTGCTTGTGACTTGTGTCGTGATTATTTTTTTATATACAGGGTGAGTTAATCTTTAATCACTAAAACTATACTTAACCTAAAACGAAGTATAATTAAATGTAACTAATAGACAAAATATAATTAAATGGAACTTAATCGAGTTACATAATTTTACGCACCGACAAGATTTTTAAAACATCGGAAAAATTAAGACAGTTGTTTTTGGTGTATATTTATTATTAAAATGAATGAAATCAAATTTATTTTTAATGTTTTTTTATTTGAAAATCTTGCCGGTGTGAACCAAAATATTGTCAATATAAAATTGGCGGGAAAACAAGACGTCTATTCATTTCATTATACTGTATTAAATTATTGCTATAATGTATTTAGTGTAGAATTTGACCTTCAAGAATATTGTTATTTAAGTGGAAATTTCAGTGGGAAAATATTGCTATTTCTTGTTTGTAGGTATATTTAAAATTATTATTATTTATTATATATTATTTAGTTATAAATGGCTTTATACAGAACTACACATACAACTACATTAAACGTAAATTTACTCTAAAATTAAAACTAAAATAAAAACTAAATAAAATCTAAAACCCCATCCAAGTCACCGCAGTGTGGCATAGTAGGTACCCAAGATACTGGAAGCTTTACCCCTTTGGATGGCCAAGCTAATCCTTTGGCCAAATTAAAATAAATAAATTATTTAAAATAAAATTTTAATATTAATTCATTAATTAAAAAATATTAATTCATTTTTATGGTAAATATTAAATTAATTTAAATTGCTTGTTAATTACATCTCATTTTAATACCATCATTAAAGTAAAATCAATAAAATTAAGAAATTATTACTTGCCTATGTGGAATTTCCTTAATTAACCATACGCAATTTCAATTTTCTATAATTTGTAAGCATTAGCCATTTACACATAATGTCTGTTTACATATTGTCCTCGATGTTTGAACTTTACATTAACATAAAATTTTTGAAAGTGTGTCAGTTTGGCGTTACATATATTACGTTAGCTGCAAAAAACAATATAATAATATATTTGTGAATCTCTTATACAATTCTAACGTATATTTATTAATTAATGCCTATACGAATTGGTCATTATGTAAAACTTTACCTCGATGTGGAATTAGGTCAAAGATTTCTCGCCATTGAAAAGACATCAACGCGTTTCGTTAATGCGTTCTATTTCGTTGAACGTTCTCATTGAATTTAAATAAAAAATAAGATAATGATATACCTCTTTTAACTATTTTGAATGTAAGGTAAGAATGGAAAGAAGAAAAAAAATAAGAAGTCCTCAGTGCTTGCATACCAAAGTCTTCGAACAGTGCGTGTTGCCAGTGATGAGTTATGGATCCCAAACATGGTTGCTAAGTATGGGCCTCATAATAAAAGTTAAAACTCAACTCTCTGGGCGATGGAGAAAGCTATAGGTAGGTACTCGGAGTATCGCTGCGAGATCATATCAGAAATGAGGAGATCCGTAGAAAATTTAAAGTTACCGACATAGCTCAACGAATCGTGAAACTGAAGTGGAATTTGACGGGGTACATAGTTTGAAGAGCCGATGATCGTTGGGGTCCCAAGGTGCTGGAGTAGCTTAAAAATCCCATGGACGGTCTGAGGTGACTTACTGGCAGCCGCTAGATATAGGCGAGTCAAGATCGAGGCATGTGGAAGTCCATACAAGAGACGTCTATCTGTTGATAAAGAAGAAGAAAGTATCAATGCTTAATTTCATTTAAGTACCAAGAGTTCTTTTAAGAAAACAAATCATTATATTACTCGATGTAATATAAGTTGTCATATTACAGTAACTACAGTGAACATACATACATACTACTAAGCAGTGATAGCCTAATGGTTAGGACTGTGGTCTCCTATTTGGGGGGTCGCAGGTTCGATCCCAGGACCTCTGACTTTTCGGAGTCAAGTGCGTTTAAGCAATTAAATATCACTTGCTTCAACGGTGAAGGAAAACATCGTGAGGAAACCTGCACACCTGAGAGTTCTTCATAATGTTCTTAAAGGTGTGTGAAGTCCGCTTATTTGCATTGGGCCAGCGTGGTGGACTATGGCCTATAACCCTTTTCTGAGAGGAGACCTGCGCTCAGCAGTGAGCCGTTGATGGGTTGCTAATGATGAAATGATGATTACAGTAACAAAGATTTTAATAGAATAAGGCTTAATGCTAAAGTTCTATAGTCATTTAGTATTCAACTTAATAGTCGTGTAGAGTTGACGACACTTAAAGGTCGGCTGCAATGCGGTAACGCCATTTGCACACTCGTAGTACTCACTGGTTTTGATTAATTTTATATACTACGAAACTGTCAGGGTCAAGAATAGACGTTAATCAGACTAGCCATAGATAGCCCCTGGACACATGTGGCACAAGACCGAGACATGTACATGCACATTGCACATGTCCATGACTATAACATTATTACCCTGCTCAATAATAATATTATACTAGCTGATGCCCGCGACTTCGTCCTCATGGATTTAGTTTTTAAAAATCCCGCGGGAACTCTTACATTATCCGAGATAAAAAGTAGCTCTCCCGGTCTGAGGAACCACTACTACATCCATTACTATACCCATGCAAAAAATCGCATCAATCCGCTGTTCTGTTGCGACGTGATTGTAGGACAAACCAACAAACAAACACACTTTCGCATTTATAATATCAGTAATGCTTTATTATAACAGTTTTTATAATTGGTAAATTTTTTACCATACTTAACCAAAGACAAAATTACGTTTAGCTGTCATTTACGTTTTGTTATTCCACTGTCATTTTCGTTTTGTTATTCCATGTCAGATGCGTTTTCCTATACCACGTTTTATAGTGACTTGGCGGAAACGCGGTCAAACGGGATAAAAAGTATCCTATGTCCGTCTCCTGGTTCTAAGCTACCTCTCCACCAATTTTCCACCAAATCGGTTCATCTGTTCTTGAGTTATAAATAGTGTTAGTTACACTACACCACTTTCTTTTATATATATAGATACTTAGGGTGATTTTTAACTTTTCTATAAAAATATTCGATTTTCGATCAAGAAACGAGGAAAAAAGGAATTTTTGGCGTAAACGAAAACGCGAGCGGAGTTCCGTGCCTTGTAAGGACATCTTCACATTACGCATTACGCTCACAGGTTGCGGTTCACTGTGGTCTGTGAGCTTACTTACTTATGTTTGTGGCTAAATGTTCGCGGTCAATAAGCGTTCAATCAGCGGCTGATTTGCAATTTAATTAAGGGCGTGAAATTCAGTTGACTTCGTTAAGAGTTTGAACAAACTAGCTGATGCCCGCAACTTCGTCCGCGTCGAACTCTTTGATTTTCAGGGATAAAAAGTAGCCTATGTCACTCTCCAGGACCTCAACTATACCCATTCAAAAAATCACGTCGATACGTAGCCCTGTTGCGGCGTGATTGAAAGACAAACCAACAATTCAACAAACCAACAAACAAACACACTTTCGCATTTATAATATTAGTAAGGATCTAATTCAGTTGGTACGTTAATTTGCTTAACTACAGACTACAGTCAGTGTCTCATATATTTACCAATTTAAAACTGAATGTCTTGCCTAAGTTTTTTTGCTACCAGCTTAAACTGCAGACTGATTATTCTACGAATGTAAGCTGTCAGATTTGCGATTGCAGATGCAAAGTCGACCGACAGAAAATACGCGGCTGACTATACCTTACACTGAAAACAGCCTAACTTACTGAAACATTTGGGCACGTCACTTGAGTGCGGGCGAAATACCGAAGAGTTTCAGCCCCCGGATTCCGCTGCCGTTTTTCCGCTAGATTTGGACCTGGCCTTAAGTGGTAGTAAAAAAATATTCATGGATGATGATTATCAAGTTGATCGCATTAAATTTCGTAATACATGGGCAATTCATTAACATACTGTATTAATTAATATAACATAATAACGTTGTAATTATAATACTTATAGCCAGGGACGCGTCTTTATTTATTCTGCTTGTGCATCCACGCCCTATATGGGAGGTATTTAAGTCTTAAACAACTATAAGTACCTAGTATTGACGATTTCTGATTCCAGTTGCGTACTCCATTGTAAGTGCTGTTTTCATTATAAGGTATTTGTGATTTTACGTGTATTAATTAGAGGGGCAAAGTGCTTTAAATTATTCCTTTAATGAGAGGCTAATTTTGGCATCTTTTAGGCGAACGCTTTTTTAAGATGGAACATCTAAGGCCACATTAATTTTCCATTACAATGTGATAGTGGTCAAGGTTATGGTGTGATAGATGGTGTGTTATAAACACACGCTTGTTGTAAAACAACGATAGTAATTTAATATAAAAAAATATTTTTAAAACACCGACTTCAAACACCTGCGCCACTACAAAAATAAAATTTAAATGGGACTACTTGAGAAGCATACCCTTTCAAGCAAAAAAAAGAGTTTTCTAAATCGGTTAAGGCGTCTTCGAGTAATCGGTGAACATACATTAAAAAAAAAATTGATAACCTCCTCCTTTTTTGAAGTCGGTTAAAAATACAGTTTTTACCCGCCTAAGGAAAATTGGATGTTACGAGTATATCCAATTGATATTGAACGCCTTCATATTGATGCTGTTCCTGTAAAAAACCGATGTTACCCGGACCGCTATAACGAATCGATTGATAACTAGTTCAACAAAATCGACTCAGTAGTGTAGTCGTTACGGTGTTATATTCGTAAATAGTCGTAGTCTAGTCGTAATCGGGTAATCGTAGTCAGGTAAAAAAAAATTAAATCAGAGAGAATATAATTATTATTGAGCCGTATTCAATGGACATGATATGCGTTGTAAAACGATGCAGCTAGCAGTAATGCATGCATTCTCAAGGTCAAACGTCTCTTAAACATGATGCCATCTTATGTGTTATCTAGACCTAGAGTATGAGCTATCTCCGTTCCAAATTTCAGAAAAATCGGTTTATTTGTTGTGGCGTGAAGGAATATTATGGTGAACTAAACGGGTCCGCCCGCGAAATTCAAATTCAATTTGGTTTTTCGCAATTTGTAAACTAATACGACAAAGTAGGCATATGGCATTCTAAAATTGCGCCAATGGCAGTATCATCTTCACAGGTTTATATAAAAATCTTTACTTGAAAGTGTCCAGTTTAAGAAATTAGTCTGAGTATCGACTAATTTGTGAGTAACTCACGTCAAACTCGACACTTTGACTCTGAATCTGTGAAGATGATACTGCCATTATAGCGCAATTAGAATGCCATAAGCCTACTTTGTCGTATTAGTTTACAAAATGCGAAAAACCATATTCAATTTGAATTTCGCGGGCAGACCCGTTTAGTTCACCTTAAGCGAGCGAACACGCTTGCAGGTAGGATTTCTCTTTAGGGACCGTATTTAAAATAATAATATATATAATAATATTTTATTTCAGACTATCGTGTCCATATTTTGTTAGTAACAATTACCTTATTTAGCTACCTATGTTAGTAGGTACAGTTAATACTTCATAGTATAATAATACTTGTTCAAACGTTTACATTTAATGGATTACATTTATCAGATCGCCCTTTTGCCTACTCTTGACTTACCTATGAGAAATATTCTTATGATACTAACCTTAGATAATCTTACATTTGCTCGTCATAAGCCGTGATAGATTATTATTATTGGAGCATCAAATATCTGAGAGGTCACTTGTTCTAATCCCGGGTCTTGAACATTGTATGCCAGGTATTGCACACATTATATACCTACAATTTTTGCAATAAATGGATATACATATTTATTAAGCGTTTTGTTAATTTCATATCAGGGGACCCGCCCCGGCTTCGCACGGGTAAGCTACACAACAATCGCAACGGTACTTACAGCTGGAGTCTGGAGTCCAAGGATATATTAGTACATAATATTTGGTACCTACAATATGAATTTTATAAGCAGCATCAGGATTGAGGAACTGGAGTTCAATGGTGTAGTTTATTAATTATAAATGGTCAAGACCCTCATAAATATCTATGATATGCATTTAATAAGATCGTTAACTCTTATGCGATTGAACTGCTGCAATCCGTGAGGAGTTGCGTCCTCTATTGCCAATATTATTCATTAGATCTTCACCAAAATTAGGCAAAATATATGTGATTGTACAAACTTTCAAATAAAAAAGAATTATAAAAATCGATTTAGATTTGAAGGAGTAATGGAGCAAAATATACAAAAACTTTCACCCCCATCCCGGAGGAACCTTATTGTTTATAGGGATAAAACTATCCTTTATTATGTTGACTCGGAGTATCAGCTACCTCTATAACAATTTTCATTTCAATCCATTTAGTAGTTTTCGCGTGATGCCCGGGCATACAGACAGACAGACAAAAATTGAATAAAGGAAACAGAAATCTTCCAGTTACAGTTTTCTGCGGTCGACTTCGAGACTGCGGTCTCCTATTATATTATATTCGGGGGGGGGGGGGGGGGGGGGGGGTCCGCAGGTACGATTCCGGGCTCCGATCACGACCTCTGACTTTTTTGGAGTTAAGCGCAATAGACGACGCGGTGCTATGCCATTTTGAGTAAGCCTTGAAAGGCCGACTGCGCTAGTTAGTACGACGAGCTCTCAGAAAATTATTGAAAAATTACTATTTATTAAGTCCACTGTGCTGTAAAAGGGTGTCAAAATTCACCATAGCGAAACGTAATTATCAGTCCCAGTACCAGAAAATAATGACATGGCACTCACACATTCATTGGGTATTTTGCGCCTACGTTTGGAACGGAATTTTGTTAGAAACTTCTGTTCTAGCAAGAAAAGGTTAGAATTATTTTGCTATAATCCGCCAACAGAAAAAATCTGTATAATTTTTACACTACTCTCGACGCACGTTTCGCCCCGACACGGGAGCATCCTCAGGAGATGTTGACTCTACAACGACATTGTCGTTGTAGAGTCGAAACGTGCGTCGAGAGTAGTGTAAAAATTATACACATTTTTTCTGTTGGCGGATTATAGCAAAATAATTCTAACCTTTTCTTGCTAATCATGGACTTCCGCAAAGTAACGCCTGCTTCTATCCAATACTTCTGTTCTAAACGTTATTAGTTCGATGTGTACAATACAGAAAAGTGGATAGTGATATTGTTTTTTTATTATTATTAATTATAAAGATAAATGATAAAAACTAGCTACAAGTAAAGAAATATAACACGAAGAGAAATCACATAATTATGTTAATTTTAAACTAAGAATACCGAAAACATGTTCAGTATGCATACAATAATTACAAATTCGTTTGTTAGCCAGGAAAAATGTTAATGAATTCGTTTAAGATGTAAGAAATGTAAATTAGTGTCGTTTCGTTTCACCTATACTTCTTTAATGATAATGATAACTATGGCAAAATTTCGAGAGTGATAGCTGTGGTGATAGTAATAATTCGAGACCTAAAAATTAATATTGGAGTAGTTATAGTCTAGTGGTTAGGACTCCTATTCAAGGAGGTCTCAGGTTCGATCCCAGGCACGCACCTCTGACTTTTCGGGGCTATGTGCGTTTAAGCAATTAAATATCACATGCTTCAACGGTAAAGGAAAACATCGTGAGGAAAACTGCACACCTGAGAGTTCTCAACCAATTCGCATTGGGCCAGCGTGGTGGACTATGGCCTATAGCTCTCTCTGAGAGGAGACCTGCGCTCAGTAGTGAGCCGTTTATGGGTTGCTGATGATGATGATGATGATGAAATATTGGAATTCCCTATTCGTATGACTGATATATTCTATTAGGTTGATAGGTCCATTTGTTTATAAATTTTACAGCCAGAATAGAAGATAATGATGATGGCTTTAAATGATATTGATTCTAAAATTCTAGTTTTTTCTTTTCTTTTTTAATTATAAATTTTTTACTGGTTTTTTCTTAAAAAAACAAAAAAAAGAATGCCAGCCCCAAAATATCCCGTTATTACTTATTAGTCGTATTTATGTGTGGATAGGGAAATAATAATATTATTAATTGTATTAACAAAGTGGATATTATGGGTATAGTTTTAATTTCTTAACCCTTAAAATATTGATACGATGATTGATGTTTAATTGAAGATTTACTTTTAGGGTTCCGTACCTCAAAAGTTAAAAAAGAAAACCCTTATAAGATCACTCACTTGTCCATTTGTCCGTCTGACCGTGTGTCACCACCGATTTTCTCAGGAACGGGTGGCCCTAGCAAGTTGAAATTTATACCAGATACTGAGGTCTATAGTCCCTATTAGGTGTATAAAAATCAAGGTACTGAGTCAACACGATAAAAAGGTATGGGCAAATTTAGATTTTCGCGAAAACTTGTAAGTACCACAATTTACCTCAATTTTCAACTTTTTTTATTTTTCGGAATTTCCATTTACTTGTGCTCTAAGACCTTGCTTTTAACCAAAATTGACAACTAGTTCCCGTTGACCTAGAATCACGAAATTTGGCAAAAAGCAAGGTCTTACAGCACAAATAAAAGAAAAATTCAAAATAAAAAATTGAGAATCAAAGGTTGTCCCCATACATACATAGTTGACGCCAATTAAGATAGTTCTCTGAGTTGTATTGGCGCTCATAAAATTTAGAGGTCTAGCTTAATTGGCCCAACCTCAAATAAGGTAAATAAATAAAATTGTGCTATTGTGTGAAAGAAAATATTTATTTTGATATTGAGAATAAACCTCTAAAACCAAAAAAGATTATAAATAAGCAAATTAATATAATATAATATTATCGTTTTATTTGAATACTTTTACTTCTGGAGTACAGAACCCTCGGTGCGCGAGTTCGACTCGCACTTGGCCGGTTTTTTGAGTTATATTTTAAGATGGTTATGCTAAAATGTTCTAATTAATTATTATTTATTACCAAATTACCGTTATGGTTATAGGTCAAACAGGTTTTAAAAGTTAATATTTATTATTGATATCAACCGGATTAAATAGATACACCTTAATTAGTTTCCTTGAACGGAACAAAAGTTGAACTTTACGTTTTATACATTATTTAACTATGACTAACTAATAAAATAAATAATTATTTCCTTTGGTATTAAGCGTCTTAAGTATACTTTTAATATTATGTTAAAATTATGCAACGTATCTCTATATACATACCTAGGTTTTTTTTTTCACAAATAAAATATGGCGACAGGTTTTGAAGACATCCTTAAACGTTACATAAATAAAGCAATGTCGCAATAAATAAAACAAAAACTAATACTAGACTACTTGATGCTAAGAATAGATAAAGTCTGATATATAATATGCCATCCAAGTATTATTTTGGCTACTGTTTTTTGTCAGCGTTAAAAGACATGCCTGACATTTAAAGTATACGAACCTAAATAATAATGTTCTCCCGACTGAATCCGGTCACGGTGGCCAACCTCTTTAGAGATTAGCCATCTGTGCATTCTCTATTCCCTCACTCTCACAGTCCGATGGGGCGGAAATCCGACACGACCGGAGAAAGATCAGGCGCAGAACCGACGGCTTTAAGTGCTCTCCGAGGCACGAGGGTGTTACTTATCTATTACTAGCTGATGCCCGCGACTTCGTTCGCGTGGATTTAGCTTTTAAAAATCCCGCGGGAATTCCTTAATTTTCCGGGATAAAAATTGCCTACGTCACTCTCCAGGTCCTCAACTAACTATGCCCATGAAAAAAATCAAGTCAATCCGTTGCTCTGTTGCGGCGTGATTGAAGGACAAACAAACAAACTAACTAACAAAGACACTTTCGCATTTATAATATTAGTAAGGATATATTCTGTGCTTATGCTAAAACACGGATTATTATTATTGATTTTCATTTTTAACCATAAGCTCGTTAGGTATAGGTATCCTACTATGAAAGTGAAAGTTTGTGAGGATGGATGGACGGATGAATGTTTGTTACTCTTTCACGCTACAACGAATGATTTGGCTGAAATTTGGAATGGAGATAGCTCATATCCACGATGAAACACATAGGCTACTTTTTATCCCGGAAAATTACAGTGTTCCCACGAGAATTAAAATATCATAATCCTCGCGGACGAAGTCGCAGGCATAATCTAAATATATAAAAGGCAAAGGTGACTGACTGACTGACTGACTGACTGACTGGTCTATCAACGCACAGCTCTAACCACTGGACGGATCGGGCTGAAATTTTGCACACAGATAGTTAGTAAGACGTAGACGTCCGCTAAGAAAGGATTTTTGAAAATTCCAACCCCAAGAGGGTTAAATGGGGGTTGAAAGTTTTATATAAAAGTCCGTCATTTATCAAATTATTTTTCAAGTAATATCCATGAAACTTTAATTTTTGGGCTTTCGATAAAAAAATAAGAAATATGTGTTTCGCAAATTTTGAAAATTCCACCCCCAAAGATTTCAAATAGGGGGTGAAAATTTGTATAAAAGTCCAGATTTTTAAGTTAATTTTCAAGTAATATCCATCAAACTTGGTACTTTAGCTTTCATCTAAATATATAAAAGGCAAAGGTGACTGACTGACTGACTGACTGACTGGTCTATCAACGCACAGCTCTAACCACTGGACGGATCGGGCTGAAATTTTGCACACAGATAGTTATTATGACGTAGACGTCCGCTAAGAAAGGATTTTTGAAAATTCCAACTCCAAGAGGGTTAAATGGGGGTTGAAAGTTTTATATAAAAGTCCGTCATTTATCAAATTATTTTTCATGTAATATCCATGAAACTTTAATTTTTGGGCTTTCGATAAAAAAAATAAGAAATATGTGTTTCGCAAATTTTGAAAATTCCACCCCCAAAGATTTCAAATAGGGGGTGAAAATTTGTATAAAAGTCCAGATTTTTAAGTTAATTTTCAAGTAATATCCATCAAACTTGGTACTTTAGCTTTCATCTAAATATATAAAAGGCAAAGGTGACTGACTGACTGACTGACTGGTCTATCAACGCACATCTCTAACCACTGGACGGATCGGGCTGAAATTTTGCACACAGTTAGTTATTATGACGTAGACGTCCGCTAAGAAAGGATTTTTGAAAATTCCAACCCCAAGAGGGTTAAATGGGGGTTGAAAGTTTTATATAAAAGTCCGTCATTTATCAAATTATTTTTCATGTAATATCCATGAAACTTTAATTTTTGGGCTTTCGATAAAAAAATAAGAAATACGTGTTTCGCAAATTTTGAAAATTCCACCCCCAAAGATTTCAAATAGGGGGTGAAAATTTGTATAAAAGTCCAGATTTTTAAGTTAATTTTCAAGTAATATCCATCAAACTTGGTACTTTAGCTTTCATCTAAATATATAAAAGGCAAAGGTGACTGACTGACTGGTCTATCAACGCACAGCTCTAACCACTGGACGGATCGGGCTGAAATTTTGCACACAGATAGTTATTATGACGTAGACGTCCGCTAAGAAAGGATTTTTGAAAATTCCAACCCCAAGAGGGTTAAATGGGCGTTGAAAGTTTTATATAAAAGTCCGTCATTTATCAAATTATTTTTCATGTAATATCCATGAAACTTTAATTTTTGGGCTTTCGATAAAAAAATAAGAAATACGTGTTTCGCAAATTTTGAAAATTCCACCCCCAAAGATTTCAAATAGGGGGTGAAAATTTGTATAAAAGTCCAGATTTTTAAGTTAATTTTCAAGTAATATCCATCAAACTTGGTACTTTAGCTTTCATCTAAATATATAAAAGGCAAAGGTGACTGACTGACTGGTCTATCAACGCACAGCTCTAACCACTGGACGGATCGGGCTGAAATTTTGCACACAGATAGTTATTATGACGTAGACGTCCGCTAAGAAAGGATTTTTGAAAATTCCAACCCCAAGAGGGTTAAATGGGGGTTGAAAGTTTGTATAAAAGTCCGTCATTTATCAAATTATTTTTCATGTAATATCCATGAAACTTTAATTTTTGGGCTTTCGATAAAAAAATAAGAAATACGTGTTTCGCAAATTTTGAAAATTCCACCCCCAAAGATTTCAAATAGGGGTGAAAATTTGTATAAAAGTCCAGATTTTTAAGTTAATTTTCAAGTAATATCCATCAAACTTGGTACTTTAGCTTTCATCTAAATATATAAAAGGCAAAGGTGACTGACTGACTGACTGACTGGTCTATCAACGCACATCTCTAACCACTGGACGGATCGGGCTGAAATTTTGCACACAGATAGTTAGTAAGACGTAGACGTCCGCTAAGAAAGGATTTTTGAAAATTCCAACCCTAAGAGGGTTAAATTGGGGTTGAAAGTTTTATATAAAAGTCCGTCATTTATCAAATTATTTTTCAGGTAATATCCATGAAACTTTAATTTTTGGGCTTTCGACAAAAAAATAAGAAATACGTGTTTCGCAAATTTTGAAAATTCCACCCCCAAAGAATTCAAATAGGGGGTGATTTGTATAAAAGTCCAGATTTTTAAGTTAATTTTCAAGTAATATCCATCAAACTTGGTACTTCAGCTTTCATCTAAATATATAAAAGGCAAAGGTGACTGACTGACTGACTGACTGGTCTATCAACGCACAGCTCTAACCACTGGACGGATCGGGTTGAAATTCTGCACACAGATAGTTATTATGACGTAGACGTCCACTAAGAAAGGATTTTTGAAAATTCCAACCCCAAGAGGGTTAAATGGGGGTTGAAAGTTTGTATAAAAGTCCGACATTTATCAAATTATTTTTCATGTAATATCCATGAAACTTTAATTTTTGGACTTTCGATAAAAAAATAAGAAATACGTGTTTCGCAAAAATTTTAGTTTTCAAGTAATATCCATGAAACTTGGTATGTTGGCTTTTAACGGAGATATATTTTGGGTTGGATTTTAATTACCAATAAAAATCTAACTTAACGTGAGCTAACCAACCGCTAAGGAACCATTTTTGAAAATTCAACCTCTAAGGGGGTAAAATAGGGTTAAGGAAAGGTTAAGGATAGGGAAAAATCGAACTTAACGTGAGCGAAGCCGCGGGCAAAAGCTAGTCTAGTTATAAATAGTTAATTAATGATGAGTTGCTCCGTAGAGCTCTGGTAGTTAGTCTATGTTTCTAAGCTCTTCCATAATAGGTACATGCGTTGGTCTCTGGTTGGTCTTAGAGCCTATGTGCCTCTCCAGGTTCTCAACTGTACCCATGCAAAAAATCACGTCAATCCGTTCCTCCATTGCTGGGTGATTGAAGGACAAACCAACAAACCAACATACAAACACTCTTTCGCATTAATAGATAGCATAGTATTAGTAATCCAAAGTCAGGATTCCGTTTGCCATTTTGCATTATTACTTTTCCATTCGTGAGCCTAACGACATTATAGCAATACCTTAGTGTAGTGACATGACAGGCAGAAATGAAGACCTCACAAAAGACGTGTGAATGATAAGAAGACACGGATTGAATAGAGAAGGCGGCAGGGTTAAAGTTCAATATTATAATCAAGTTACGTCATTATGTAATAGAAGGTATTATAGAAGAAATAAAGCAGAGGGGTTTCCTTTTGAACGCCCATTTAATGGTAATCGTGTAAATAGCTTTTATCTCGATCTAATTTGATCAAACGTAAGTACTTATCCGCTTTGTAAGAAAATACTCTCAATTAATTATTTATTTATTATAGTGTAGGCATACTCTAGCTACTCTGTGTTTGTCTTTTCGTAAAAATATAGGTATAGTTTGAATGTTATATCCCGAAGAAGGCAAGTATGCAGCATTTTTTTTGTAATAGGTAGGTTTAAAACGCAAATAGGTAGACTACGTGGTGAATTTTTCTATCCTTTACTGGGAGACTTGGTTACAGTTATGATTTTGCTTGCCAATAATTGCAGATAAAGTATTTTATCATCATCATGATTAGCAACCCATCAACGTCTCACTACTGAGCGCAGGTCTCCCCTCAGAGAAGGGTTACAGGCCACCACGCTGGCCCAATGCGAATTGGCGGACTTCACACACCTTCCAGAACATTATGAAGAACTCTCAGGTGTGTAGGTTTCCTCACGATGTTTTCCTTCACCATTGAAGCTTAGAAGCTTAGAAGTGATATATAATTGCTTAAACGCATTTGACTCCGAAAAGTCCGGGATCGAACCTGCAACCCCCCCGAATAGGAGACCACAGTCCGAACCACTAGGCTATCACTGCTTAACTGCTATAACTGCTAGTATATTCAATCTTAAAAGAATTACTTGTATGCCACTCATTACAGTACCTATCCTATGCTATATTATGAACATCGATGCATATGAGTCACCCGGCGCTCCTTGTATACTTAAGCAGTTTTACACGGATTCAAACATAAGACACTGCTACTGCGGCGCCTTACATAGAATAATCCGAAGTAAACCATACAGTGCGCTGCCAAATGTCACTGATCACAAGACAACACTTTCAACGCCATAATAGCTCCGTGGAATACAAATCAATACGTTGCAGCCGTGTCATACCGTTTGGCATCGACACAAAAATGTATCGTTAAGTAACGGTTGATCATTTACATCATCATCAGCAACCCCTCAACGGCTCAATACTGGACGCAGGTCAGGCTGAAGGGTTATAGGTCATAGTCCACCACGCTGGCCACATGCAAGTTGGTAGACTTCACACACCTTTGAGAACATTATGGAGAACTCTTAGGTGTGCAGTTTCCTCAAGGGCATTAGTTGACAACTTATAGTAGACTAGCTGATGCCCGCGACTTCATTCGCGTGGATTTAGTTATTAAAATACCTTGGGAACTCTTTGATTTTCCCTGATAAAAATACCGGGTAGCCTATGTCACTCTCTAGCTCCTCAACTGCGGTGCGTATTAGCAATGAGGAAGCTGGTTTTTGAATTTGGTACTTCCTACGTCCCTATATTATTTAGTTCAAGAGACACTCGTATGTCAATAGTGGCGCTTCAAACTGATCCATAATAATTTAAGCTGTCATTATTAACAGCTGGCTGTCATGGTATCTGTGACAGCCAGTCCAGTGTTAATCACAGATTAATTTTAGAGGTCAGTGGGTATGTCAGTCATAATTAAACTCATTAGCCCTCATTTGTGTCTACGCGAATGCTACGTCGATCGGCGGTAAATCTTTGTCGGTAAAGTAACTAGCCTAGACATATATAGCCTAGGCAAATCTTTGTCGGTAAAGTAACCAGCCTAGACATATATAGACTAGGCAAATATTTGTCGGTAAAGTAACTAGCCTAGACATATATAGCCTAGGCAAATCTTTGTCGGTAAAGTAACCAGCCTAGACATATATAGACTAGGCAAATATTTGTCGGTAAAGTAACTAGCCTAGACATATATAGCCTAGGCAAAGCTTTGTCGGTAAAGTAACCAGCCTAGACATATATAGCCTAGGCAAATATTTGTCGGTAAAGTAACTAGCCTAGACATATACAGCCTAGGCAAATCTTTGTCGGTAAAGTAACTAGCCTAGACATATACAGCCTAGGCAAATCTTTGTCGGTAAAGTAACTAGCCTAGACATATATAGCCTAGGCAAATCTTTGTCGGTAAAGTAACCAGCCTAGACATATATAGCCTAGGCAAATATTTGTCGGTAAAGTAACTAGCCTAGACATATATAGCCTAGGCAAATCTTTGTCGGTAAAGTAACTAGCCTAGTCATATATACCCTAGGCAAATCTTTGCCGGTAAAGTAACTAGAAGCAGTGATAGCCTAGTGGTAGGAATGTGGTTTCCTATTCGGAGGGTCACAGGTTCGAACCCGGTTACGCACGTCTGACTTTTCGGAGTCAAGTGCGTTTAAGCAATTAAATATAACTTGCTTCAACGGTTAAGGAATACATCGTGAGGAAACCTGCACACCTGAGAGTTCTTCATAATGTTCTCGAAGATGTGTGAAGTCCGCCAATTCGCATTGGGTCCAGCGTGGTGGACTATGGCCTATAAACCTTCTCTGAAAGGAGACCTGCTCTCAGTAGTGAGCCGTTGATGGGTTGCTAATGATAATGATGACCTACATTTTGGTACTTCCTACATTCCTATATTATTCAGTTCCAGAGACACTCGTATGTCAAATGTGGCGCTTCAAACTGATGCATAATAATTTAAGCTGTCATTTGTATCTATGACAGCCAGTCCAGTGTTAATCACAGTACACAGGGTATGGCAGTCTTAATTTAACTCATAATCGTAAATCTTTGTCGGTAAAGTAACTAGCCATGACCGAAGCCTCCCAGACGAGACAAGGATGATGGAATTAAACTGAACCTGCTCGGCTTAACTAGGTATGTCCACTGCAT
This sequence comes from Oeneis ivallda, assembly GCA_029955525.1. NCBI lineage: Eukaryota > Metazoa > Arthropoda > Insecta > Lepidoptera > Nymphalidae > Oeneis > Oeneis ivallda. Next base: position 14,886,405 of record JARPMR010000023.1, read on the forward strand.
TAATGTCAAAGGTTGCGCGAAAGCGATGTTACGAGATGATTACATAACCTCTCACATTACATTGGGTAAGGCGGTTATCCGAACAAATCTATGATTTTGATGATTCACATACCGATTCTGAAGGATATCGCTTGCTTATTGTAAATTCCGTCGTTTTATCATCGGGTGCCACCAGCGGCAATGGCTACTTTCTGTCTGTCCGTCTTAACATGTGTTGAATTATAATTAGATATAATTACGTATGCTTTTGTGGAACTTCCCTTCATTGTGGAAACTCTGTATACATAGCTTAATATCTATTAGGTATATTGTAAAAGTATTTTGAAAAGAGCAACTGCCGAGTTTCTTGCTGGTTCTTCTCGGCAGGAACGGCATTCCGAACCAGTGGTAGACTCATTGACGATTCAAAAGTACTTGTAAAAGTTTATTTGAATAAAAAACATTTCTATTCTATTCTATTCTATTCTATCAGACAAACTCTGTAGATTTTCGTGAAAACAATCTCAAAGTTATAAAGTCAGCGTTAGACCAACCATAGACCTAATATATTTTACAGACCACCTGACAGCCGCAAAACGCGTAACCGATTTTGATTTATCAAACTTAGGGCCGATTTCACCAACGTAATATACGTCTTATACGAGCGTCATATTGATATTTTGAGATGACATGGATCTCTAGTGTGTCAACTCATATAATGTTGAAAAGTGGGCCCAGGGTTCATACAGAAATGCTCATAGTCCTTTGGAGAAATATTTCCCGTAACAAGGAAGTAAGAAACTTACCTAGTTACCTATCCACCCTAGAGGTGTGAAAATAAGAGTTTTTAAATTCCATTTAGTATAGAGATGCTGTATGAAAAGCATTTTGTTTTTAGGCTTCCGTACCCAAAGGGTACCAACGGGACCCTATTACTAAGCCTACGCTGTCCGTCCGTCCGTCTGTCAGCGGGCTGTATCTCGTAAACCGTAATAGATAGACAGATGAAATTTTCACATATTATGTATTTCTATTGCCGCTATAACAACAAATAATAAAAATTAAATTAAATTTTAAAAATTAAATTAAAATATTTCCATGGGTACATGAAAATATTTTAATTTAATTTTTTTGTAACGGAACCCTAAAAGAGCGAGGCCCGACTCGCACTTGGCCGATTTTTAATTAAACCTAAATCCCAACGAAAAAAGTCGTAGGCGTCAGCTTTTAACCTTTAAGAATCTTTATTATGATAATAAAATTTATTAGACCTCGAGGCGTTAATCAAGGCTAAAAATAATCCGAAAATAAAACAGAATTAGGAAACAAACCACACTGGTAACAAAATAAATCGAACACCTAACGAATGGACTCAGTAATGCTAGTACGAGTTTACCGAACTCTACTATATTTCGAGTATCGAAAAATTATGACGTCAAAATAAAATGGATCTTTGTTTTAAGGTTCGAGTTCGTCAGTAATTTTTCTAAAGCCAGCGCCACAAATGGAAATTGTTCAAAAAATCTATGGTGGTGAAGATATTCGGAATGCATGTCATTTAAACTAGTATTATAATATTATATTTGTTAGCATAATATAGGAATATACTGTTATTAAATAACTGTTGATTGATGATTGTTGTACTAACCTAAAAAGTTATCGGACTTTTTTTTTATGTTATTTGATTGATACTTTTGAGCCTTACTTTTTTGATTTAGTAGCTACTTCTTTTATTTATTTTAATAATGTGATATATTATTATGTTTGTAATTTTTGCATGTCGAGATTTTTTTATTTTTATTTATAAGCCTTTCTTATTACATTGTTATTATTATATTTACACATGTTAATTAATTTTAATTACAAATCATCCCACTGCTGGGCAAAGGCCTCCCCCTTCTTCTTCCATTCTTTCTTGTTATGGGCTGAGCGGGCCCATAGTTTTCCCTCGAATGTCTCTAGTTCATCTCTCCACCTTAGTACTGGTCGTCCTTGTTTCCTTTTTAAGTATCTTGGTAGCCAAGTTGTAGTGCTGTTACTCCATTTCTCAGTTCCTGCCCTCGCTACATGTCCCGCCCAGTTCCATTTTCCTGTTTTAGCTATCCTCACCACCACACCACATCCAACATTAACATATGGTTGCCAAACCTGGGCACTTAATAAGAACCAAGTTAAAAAATTAAAAGTAACGCAGAGAAACATGGAGAGGAACTTACTAAAAATAAAACTCATGGACAAAATTACAAAAAAGGAAATAAGACAAAGGAGTAGGCTAAAAGATGTGGTGAGGATAGCTAAAACAGGAAAATGTCGAGATTACTTTGTGGTAAAAAATACATTCCCCGACCAAAAACACCTTTTAATTAATGTTTCTGCAAAAAAAGTATTATGATTATAATCATTAGGTTCCCTTTACTGTTACGATATCGATGCTCGTAATCTATCAGTGTTGGTGAGTTGTTTAAACTCATACTAGGTGTACAGAAGTGTGCAAGTGGGTCGGCCGTCTTCCGTGAGAATCCTCTACAATGCCAGATAACATTCAACCTCGGTTAGATCTGCATTTCCAGAATGTTGAAAGCATTTTGTTTGAGTATTTCAATTAATTGGCTACACTGCTTTATCTCTACGTCATTTGGCACAATTCAATAGGGTACCGCCTACAATATTGTGCATGTAATAAGTTTTTATAATGACATTTCGAACCAGTGCAGTGGTAAATTCACTTGACGATTCAAAGGTAATAAAGGTTGTAAAGATTTACTTGAATAAAAACTATTCTATTCTATTTATTTTTAATTCATAAAAAAATCTATCACATATACATGCATAATGATTATTTAAAACTGCTATTCGATATTCGAACGATTTAAACGTCACCATTTTTCCGCGTCAGAATCTAACGATTGTGATTGGTTGTTGACTTACTTTTCTTACTTACATTTTCTATGACGTCATATTTCGTTTCAACCAATGAGGTATGTTTTGCAATTGTCAATTGTTAGCCCCATACCTCAGAGAGTACGTGTAGCTGGACCTTTATTCGTGTCTAATTTCCATACATCCTCCATCCATCCCATCGGATGATAGAATGAGTAATACAGAGAATAAAAGTACTTAGACAAACAATAAATAAATAAACTTTAAGTACAATTTACTATTTAGGTCCACAACAAAATAATGCTTAATTTAATCGGACAAAATACTCACTATACTGCTTTCAAAGTTGGTTTTCTTTTAACGAAATAATTAATAACGTAATTAAGGTAGGAATATTTCATGTTGCTCAACATTTGGACATGCATATCATGCAACAGTATCATCTCCAATTAAATGATTATTTAAGGCCAATAGGTAGCGTTGCGAATGTTACAATCTCCTTCGTTATAAACTGTATGCCATCACCCATTGCCATATTTTATTCTGTAGACCAATCCATCAAGATTTCAATGGTTATACTATTCGTAAATCTTGGCATTAAGAAGCCACATTTTCATGCGTCAACTAAAAGAGTCTTACTGCTGCACTCAGATACGATATAATCGATTCTCAAAGATCTCCACAGATTTAAAAGTTCACTTTCAGAGCCAGTTAATTCTTCCTTAGTACAAATAGGCACCAAGCACTAGGAAAGCCCGTTTAAATTCCACGATCCACCGCACGGCACAATAACTTGCGGTGACTACTCCGAGTGCCATAATTTATGTATTTCTATGGACCGTTTACTCATATAACGACATCTCACAGAAAAAGAAATATTATATGGCGTATGGAGTCGTCACCGCAATGTATATTGTCAAACGGTGTAAAGAGTTTAAGATGTTACAGCGCCACTATGTCTAGAAGTGGGCCTGCAAAGGGTTGGAATCATGAAATAGAATATTGCCGTCCAATGCAAGGTAGATGCAGAAGAAATGGTGCCATCAGGAACTATGTTGTATTCAGAGGTTGCACTGACCGCGTTACTCATACTTAACGTAAACTTGAGAAGTTGTTTCTTAAAATAAATATTATGAATAAAATAAATAATTTTTTATTAAAGCATTTAACCAACTGTCAAGGTGATGGATAAAACTCAACGGCTTTTTAAAAGCACAGGTATATATTTCAGGAAATTAAATGTGTAGTGCTGCAGTTTCTGAACTTATAGTGTACAGTACATTTAACCAGCATTAAGGCAAACACTTTAATTAATTTGAACCATTTCGTAATTCTTTTGTCTTACCTAACCTTTGATAGCTTTTCGACAGATGCAAATTACCGTTCGTAAATTAGTGTCGGACGAGATAAGAAGTATTTTTCAGTCTAAATAACGCGAATGGAGCAACGCCTATTATTTACGAATTAGAAATAATTCTCACGCTTGTGTGGCGACTGCGTTTGTTTCACGTACACTTCCCAAATTGCTTTGTTTAAGAATCAGGCTCCATTTAACCATTGAGAATGATCATTCATTCAAGAAGTTATAGAGTTACTTTTCGCTTAAAATTGTATATAACATTCAAGTTACAAATAATGTTAAAAATAGGAATATTGCAACTGGCATTTCACAACTTGTAATTCAAAGAATTGAATTGAATTAAACCACAATATTCCTGGAATAAACTTACTTAGACTACTCCCTGTTTATGCTTGGATAATCTCATAAAATCTGTTCAGCTGTTCCAAATATTAGCCCTTTCAAAAATACAGACAGAAAAACTTATATTTGGATTATGGTATGGGTATCTTCAATCAATCACACGAGCTTAATAATGCAGTTATTTTAAAAATATAATTATGTACCTATTTCGAAATATGAGTAAGATATTAATTATGAAGACAGACACCTTTATTCATATGTAATATCAAAGAATTTTAACTACCATGTTATTTATGATGCATTGGAAACGCAACGCTGTGATGTTGTCTACGCATCATAGGTAATTATGTACAATCCATAATACATCTTTACAATTGCTCATAATATTGTGTCATATTCTAAAGCTACGAACTCTAAAGCCACACGAATATTATTAAAAACTAGTTGATTGCCCGCGACTTCGTCCACGTGGATTCAGTTTTTAAAATTCCGCTGAAACTCGTTGATTTTCTATGCCTTGCCTTATACCTATACCAAGCAAAAAACACCTCGATCCGTAGCTCTGTTGCAGCGTGATTGAAGGACAAACACAAAAACAAACACACTTTCGCATTTATAATATAAGTAATAAGGATATGAAAATTTATTTGTTTATGGGTTTGTTAGTCCTCTAATCACGCTGCAACAGATCTACGGATCGATGTGATTTTTTGCATGGTTATAATAATTGAGGACTTACAGACTGACAAAGACTAGGTAGGTACCGTTTATCCCGACAGAGGATAACAGAGAGTTCCCGCGGGATTTAAAAAAAAATACTCCACTCGAAGCCGTGGGCAAAAGCTAGTATACTATAAACAAAAACAAATCGTAGAAGAGACAAGTGTCGGTGTAGACCTACCTTAACCAAACATATCTAAATGTGACTCTTGACAATGTTCATGTCGGTCAAATGTCAGCACTAAAATAAAAGTAATTACAGTTTTACCATTGATTTAAACACCGGCAGTCGATAATTTAGCGAATAATCGATAGCCTGACACGATTACGAAAATGATGAGACGATTATTATAAAGCGAAATATTACAAACCCGTCTTCAATGGGCAAGCGATGTTGTAACTTTTTGCCATTTTAAGTAAGTAATATATTTTTATTACGAACTGTTACCTAGAGGTAAACTATATGAATATGAATTAATAAACAAGTGTAAATTAAAATTTTTATTTTTAAATGCAAGCTTTTAGTAGCTACATCATTAGACTCTGGATATCATCTAGGATCAGAGTACTTGTTATGACGAATCAAAATAGCCCAATCTCGATGGGGTTACGTCGTTTTATTACAGAGTTCCGATAGCCATCTTCCGTCTCCATCATCAGATCAGCTCCATGTCACAATAATATTGCATTGTCATCCGATTTACACATACATGCAAAATTTCAGCTCGATCAGAAACCGGGAAGTGGGTCTAATTCATCTTGCAAGATTTGACTCAAACAAACATCGCAAGTTAAATAAAAGCTTGTAAGTATAGTACACTAACTTGCTCGCGACTTCGTCCGCATGGTTAGCAGTTAGAGATAAGAGAGGTACTTATCGGAGGGTACCGGTGACACTAAATTGCACTTACACGGGTTTTTAAAATTTGTACATATTATAAATTGATATGTGTTTAGTCATAGGTACAACATAAGCAAGTGACAAGATTTAACCGGGCAACAGTATTTTTTATACTATTAATAAGCGTTAGTATTTTTGCGCTTATTTATATAAAGTAAATGTAAAATGCAGCAGTGATAGCCTAGTGGTTAGGACTGTGGTCTGCTATTCGGGGGTCGCAGGTTCGTTCCCGGGAACGCTCCTCGAACGAACCTCTGACTTTTCGGAGTCAAGTTCATTTAAGCAATTAAATATCACTTGCTTCAACGGTGAAGGAAAACATCGTGAGGATACCTGCACACCTGAGAGTTCTTCATAATGTTCTTGAAGGTGTGTGAAGTTCGCCAATTCGCATTGGGCCAGCGTGGACTATGTCCTATAACCCTTCTCTGAGAGGAGACCTGCGCTCAGTAGTGAGCCGTTGATGGGTTGCTAATGAAGATGAAAAAATGATGAAAAGTAAAATATGTGAAATTAATTACATATATTAATAACTAGCTTTTGCCCACGGCTTCGCTCACGTTAAGTTCGATTTTTCAAACCCCTATTTTACCCCCTTAGAGGTTGAATTTTCAAAACGGTTTCTTAGTGGTTGGCTAGCCCACGTTAAGTTAGAGTTAAGATTTTTATTGGTAATTAAAATCCAACTTAACGCGATTCGTATCTCCGTAAAAAGCCAACATACCAAGTTTCATGGTTAAAAGTTGAAAAACAACAGACCTAATAACAATTATTCACCCTCTATTTAACTCCATGTTGAACATTTAAAAACTGTCAAACGCGTACTTCTTTATTTTCAATTGAAAGGCAAAATACCAAGTTTGATGGATATTACTTGAAAATTAGCTTACAAATCTGGACTTTTATACAAATTTTCATCCCCTATTTGAAGTCTGGGGGTGGAATTTTCAAAATTTGCGAAACACGTGTTTATGATTTTTACCGAAAGCCCAAAAATTAAAGTTTCATGGATATTACATGAAAAATAATTTTATAAATGACGGACTTTTATACAAATTTTCAACCCCCATTTAACCCTCTTGGGGTTGGAATTTTCAAAAATCCTTTCTTAGCGGACGTCTACGTCATAATAACTATCTGTGTGCAAAATTTCAGCCCGATCCGTCCAGCGGTTAGAGCTGTGCGTTGATAGCCCAGTCAGTCAGTCAGTCAGTCAATCAGTCTGTCAGTCAGTCAGTCAGTCACCTTTGCCTTTTATATATTTAGATAGATGAAAGCTAAAGTACCAAGATTGATGGACATTACTTGAAAATTAACTTAAAAATCTGGACTTTTATACAAATTTTTATCACCTATTGAAGTCTGGGGGTGGAATTTTCAAAATTTGTGAAACACGTGTTTCTTATTTTTTATCGAAAGCCCAAAAATTAAAGTTTCATGGATATTACATGAAAAATAATTTGATAAATGACGGACTTTTATACAAACTTTCAACCCCCATTTCAACCCCAAGAGGGTTACTCTTGGGGTTGGAATATATTAAGATTGTAAGGAGACCCTTTTAATGTAAATTGTAATTATTTTCATAAAAATTCGGTGTGACAACAGCCATTGTGGCAAAAATGTCTGTCACCTTTTTAAAAAACATACAAAAAATACCACACCGATCTTATGTTTACAATTTAAATACAAAATTTGATAAAGTGTAAGTGCAATTTTAGTGTCACCGGCTCCTCAAACTTATCTCTGTCGATAGCTCCACGAATATTTTACTGTTGAGCTTTTTCCTGCGACTTCGTCCGCGTGGATTAGGTAGGTTTCTTAAAAATCCCACGGGTTAACCCTTTTTATTCCGGGATAAAACGTCCTATGTCACTATCCAAATGAAGATTTAGATACTCGTAGTCACATAGGACTTTAACTACTCGTGCAAAATATCGCGTCGATCCGTTGCTCCGTTGCCGCGTGATCGAAGAACAAACCAACCAACAACTCTTACCTTGTGGTAATTTATATGAATATGTATTAAGTATTTAAAGTAGGTTTATATATTATTATAACGCATAGCGCATCAGTAAATTTAACCATATGTCATGGTCATGCTACATAAAATAATATGACTATTAATTTTACGATATTCAACTAATTTAGATTTAAAAGTATCGATACTCAAGAAAATTTAAATTTATAATTTATTTATACCTAATATAAATTCATTAATTTTTACACACATTACATAGAATATTAGAAACAGGAAGTATATTGTAACAAAAAGATTAGGGAAATAGCATGTGCAATAGAAAATAAAAAGAAACATCGACAAAACTTTGTAATTTTTTTGCGTGTCTTTTTAAATGTTCTGCGTCATGTAGGCCACAATTTTTTTTTCCCAACTACGGAAAAGGAAGGGTTATGATTTTAGCTGTCTATGTATGTATGTATGTATGTGAGTGATTATTTACGAATATTCCACCGTAGCGAATAAACTATTGAGCCGATTTTGATGAATGAAGTGTCAATCGATTTGTTATTTTGGCTCGTATGACATAGGCTACATTTTAATTATATAATCAATATTATATTCTATATTATGACGGATTTAACATCCTATTTCTCGTTGCCGGTTATAGTTTGTATGCTTTTATCCTTTTAATAAAGCTAAACTGTAAAAAATACATCTAAATTAATAATGTCTTATAAAAGTCGTAACTCTACCTAGTACGTCCTAACTTAAGTAATACTTACTTTAATAGCATTTGCTCAAGTATCGATTCAAAGTTTACGTGGTTGCCACTTGCCATAGTCGATAACATCGATTAATTACATGCTTGTCATCGATATTGTTAATCATGATTAGTAGAAATTATCGTCCTATTAGCAAACTTGGAAACTCTATTTTCACGGAATCTCTGCAAATCGACACTGTCGTAGAACACTGTCGGATATGAATATAAAGCGAAATATTGATTTTGACATTATTGGCTTTTATAAACAATTCGTAACATCACAGGAAAAAAAATTATATATTCAGTAGTTTTGGAGATATTCAATCGGACAAAGTCGTATTTGATAATCATCCCGAAGAAAAACGTCGCTTGTAAAGAAGCGCTGCTGTCGCTAATTTGTCAAATTTCGGCGGCAGCCAGTTGATTGTCACTTGCGATGTTGTTAGTTGGAAAGCCGTCGCGTTTCGTACGTTTTAATTTTAATTAAAAAAAATACTTTAATAAGAAATACTCAAAAACCATGTCGTATAATATGAACCAACACTGTTCTACGGAATGCCGAGAAAACCAAGTTCAAAACTTTAAACTGCTCTCCTGTAAAGTAGCAATTTTGTAGAAGCAACTTTGTTCTCGAAGGTGTGCGAAGTCCGCCAATCCGCATTGGGCCAGCGTGGTGGAATATGGCCTATAACCCTTCTCTGAGTGGAGACCTGCGCTCAGTAGTGAGATGTTGATGGGTTGCTAATGATGATGAATGATGATGAACTTTGTTCTATGACAGTATCGAAATATGAACTTTGGAATTCTTAAGTAAAAATTAACTGGAGCAGTTTGGGAGTATACGTGTTAACACTCCGGTCCACCTTCGATGAGCACCTACCATTGGTCCTGCAGCTTATTTCACCCGACATCCTGGGGAACATTTCGGTTTTGGCTGATATGATACTTACCCGCGATTTCGTCCGCGTGGATTTTGTTTTTAAAATCCCTCCGGAACTTTTTGATTTTCCGAGATAAAAATAGCAGTCACCCTCCGTGTCCGTACTATACCCATGCAAAATATCATATCGATTTGTAGCACCGTTGCAGCGTCATTGATGGACAAACGAACAAACACACTTTATATACCTACAATATATTAGTATGAGTATCTCTCCGGTCGTATCGGATCCCAAAAAACTAACAAAGTAACCTTTAAAGTAACAAACAATAAGGTTTATTATTAACTTTATGTGTTAGCAAGGAAAAAAATACAGAACAAACCCGGATTTTGATTATTTATTCATTTATTTTGTCATAATTAAATACCACATAAATAATATACTAAGTGTCATATAAAATGGTTTTGCATTACAATACCTAATAAAAAAGATGTACCTATAATTATTTTTAAAAAGAACTAGGTAATTAAATTAATTCACTGATCACCTAGGACGATTGTATCCGTATAAATTATAATTATTAATAACCGTTGTAAGTAAAAATAAAACAAATAATGGTGACTCATTTTTTCCTGTCTGCTCTAGGCAGACTACAATTATTAACATAGTTAAATTTATTATTAATTGATTAATGTTTATTGTGGTAACCGACATCATGTGTAATTATTTTATTAGGTTGGGATCTTTTGTTTGTAAAACGTTTAAACTATTTTTGATGGTGTATCAGGATACTGATAATAATCTGCCTAGCAATAGATTAAATACCTAGATTTTAGACGAATCGAATGACTCAGCATCCGACCGTCGTTGTTGGAGTGTTTCGATAAATCTTATCAAGCATCCCACTATTACCAAACATCAAGTTTTCGCGTCTTCAGTTATTATAGTCTCTATATAATATACAGTTTTGGACCCAGAACCTGATGATGAAGATGATACTGAAGTTATTCTGTCTTCAGGGGACACCACCTTGCTATCCACGTATAAAAAAGAACTGTAAGCTCTCCAACGCGTGGACGCCACATATATTATAGTGCCCGCGTACAGTTTAGAGTTCGAGGCCTGACGCTCGAGTCAGGAGATTGAAAAAAGGGGATCCCAACACTACCCTATTGAACCGAAAGGTGGCGGTTCTATCCTTTCCACCAACAAAAGCATTCCCAAAGAGGGTTGACTTCAGACAGGCGGCCGGTCGTGTAAAATGTCATGCCGAACCACTTACAACATGGCTTACAAGACATGTTGTGCCGACCCCACATAGCGTGGGACAAGGACAAGGAAATGATGATGAGTTATTATAGTCTCTATTTTCACGCATACTGCTGCGGGGTAGTTGCAAACACCTCTTAGTAGTAGTACACTCGCTATTAGTTAAATCTTTAAAACGCATTGAAGCAGCAATACCGCCATACAAGTAATTCAACCAATCAGTGATGATTACGATCGCCACACTGATGCAATAATTTTTATACAACCCCGCAGCTGTCTTACCTACATTCGGATGAATAAAATATTATTTATTAAATAAAATATTATTTTTTAAATAAATAAATTTTTACTCATCATACATGTTATTATAGAAGCAGTGATAGCCTAGTGGTTAGGACTGTGGTCTCCTGTTCGGGGTGTCGCAGGTTCGATCCCGGGTACGCACCTCTGACTTTTCGGAGTCAAGTGCGTTTAAGCAATTAAATATCACTTGCTTCAACGGTGAAGGAAAACATCGTGAGGAAACCTGCACACCTGAGAGTTCTTCATAATGTTCTTGAAGGTGTGTGAAGTCCGCCAATTCGCATTGGGCCAGCGTGGTGGACTATGGCCTATAACCCTTCTCTGAGAGGAGACCTGCGCTCAGTAGTGAGCCGTAGATGGGTTGCTAATGATGATGATGATACATTTTATTCATACATTTTATTTATTTATGCATTTAAAGCTGGTACTAAGTTCTGAATTGTCACATTTCCAAGTATCACTTTCCTGGAAGCTACAATAGCCTTGTTTTTGTGTAGTAACACCGTAGTGGTCATTACGTGTGTTATTACTGGCAAATCACACTTCGTGCCAAACAAACAAACGCAATTCGTTGCGGGCAACGCTCTTTGAAAGCGAAAGTCTCGAAACGTTAATATATTTCTGTAGTACGTTTTGTGAAAATGTCATATTCTATTCTAACAAAGATGCACGGGTTAAATCAGCTTGCCATCCAGCTGCCCACAAGATAGTATAAAAACTTATTACAATGTAATAGCTACTTATTAATATTGTAAAATGATTATTTTGAAAAGAGCAACTGCTGAGTTTCTTGCCGGCTCTTCTCAGCAGAATCCGCTTTCCGAACCGGTGGTAGAATCTTGACGTGTCATAAGAGCCACAGGTTGGCCTACATGAAATAAATAATTTTGAATTTGAATTTGAATTTGTGGTGAACTCCCTCAGCTGACACATTAGGTGGCATAAATATTACACCTTAAAATAAATTATCCTACTAATATATATATTTTTTTTTTCAATTGCTTAAGCGCCGCAAATACTCAGCCATTTCTAAGGATTGCGTTTTTGCGGCGCTTGCTTTTGAGACTCTGGGTCCTTAGTCATCGGACACGAAAAATTTTATAAATGTCGTGTCCCAAAAACTGAGCCACGCCTCTGGTGACCAAAGAGCTGGCGCTTATTTAGCCTCGCTGTTCAAAGAGGTAATAGCGCCAGTGTTTTGGGCACCATGCCCATTAGCGATCACTTTGACGGCATGTATTTTTTGTAAATATAATTTTAGAAGTAGTTTTTTAATTTACTTTTTCTATAATTTTTTTTATTATGACGGATGTTGTAGGTTTTTAATTAATAAAGCCCACACCACCATAAAAAAAATATTATAAATGCGAAAGTGTGAGGATGGATGGATGGATGGATGTTTGTTACTCTTTCACGCCACAACGAATGAACCGATTCGGCTGAAATTTGTTATGGCGATAACTCATACCAAGATTAACATCCCTTTACATTCCCATGTACATTTTATCCCGGAAAATTAAAGATTTCCCACGGGAATTAAAAAACTTTATCCCACGCGTACGAATTCGCGGGCATCATCTAGTTCTAGTATAACTATAAACCTCAATAGCCCAACGGTTAAAGGTGCGTACTGAAAACTGAAAGATTGCAGGTTCGATCCCCACCCGTTGCACTATTGTCGTACCCGCTCCTACCAAACAAAAGCTTTCCGCTTATTTGGAGGTGAAAGGAGAATATATTTCAGTTTGCCATGGCCATGGCAAATATTCTTAAAAAATTCAGGGTACCAATTGTCTAAAAGTTATTCCATTGATCGTATTCGTATTCGATGACATTAGCCTCAAAGTAAAATAATCCTTGATTGTATTGATTTAAAGTCACAAATTCAGTATAGCCGATTTTAGCATGGAGTGTTATCACACGAGTAAACATTACTTTATTACTCGTGTGGTGCTATGGAGCTTATCGTACATACTTAAACGTATTCTTATACGTTTAAGTATGTACGATAAGTATGCATACAACGAAATTGAGCTCTAATTCAATGCTGCTATTGTTTATTTTATTTTGACGCTAATCTCATCGAATACGATTACGATCAATGGAATAAACTTCAGACAATCGCACCCACATCAGACCTGTTGCAATAAATGAATGAACGGTGAATGAAATAGTTTTGTTTGAAAACGATATTTTTAACGACACGTTTAAGTTTGTACGATAAGTATGCATACAACGAAATTGAGCTCTAATTCAATGCTGCTATTGTTTATTTTACTTTGACGCTAATCTCATCGAATACGATTACGATCAATGGAATAACTTCAGACAATCGCACCCACATCACACCTGTTGCAATAAATGAAAGAACGGTGAATGAAATAGTTTTGTTTGAAAATGATATTTTTAACGACGCGACGCGAACGGAAACGGCATATTGTGCGTTTTGGCGTTAGTTATGGTTGGTGATAAATAATAATTATGGTTTAACTTAATTAAGCAAAATAGTTCTTTATCTTTTGTACGGACGAGACATGGATAAAAAATACGTGTGGCACTCGGGGACTGACTGCCGCGGTAAAGCTATTGCATAGCATTTTTTATCAACTTATGCAATTATTATCCGATTTCGGAGCAGCTCGTCTCGATCCGTGGGAGCTTCGTACAGTCTACACGCATACGTCTAGTCGCATGCACACAAACACCGTGCCGAAGTCTGCCGAACTGAAACGACGTTAGACGATGCACGGCTTTCAACGCCGCACCGCTGTGCAGGTCGGAGTGGGGGGTGTTAGGTTTATTTTCGTTACGGAATTTCTTGATTCGGTCGCCGTGCTCAAAGCCCGCGATAAAAGCTATGCAATAGCTTAAAATTATTCACATTGTTTCAATTACTAAGAACACGTGGTCGTCAAATATAGGCGTAGGTACACTCCGACGTGTGTCTTTTATAGATACTTCCACATGTCGCGGTCTTGGGCTACCTGTATCCCCATTCCCCGTCTCGCTGCATCCCCCTTATGTCATTGCTCCACCTAATGGGGATCTACCAATACTGCGCTTTCTGGTGCTATGTCAGAACTCCAGAACATTGGGACCCATCGACTATTCTTCTTAGTTCTCATAGTGCTTTGAACTATGTGGCCCACTGATTGCCACTTAACTTTACGACTTAATGAACTGCTATTTATGCTAACAACACCCACGCAAAATTTTCTTACGTGGGTTTTTTTTACGTAAAGTTTAAGAGGAAATCCTCCGCAACTTAGCGAATAGAAAATGTCAGAAATAATATATTATGCAATATTTTCTTACACGCAAGATTATTGCCCAAATATGTCAAGCTGACTATTGAGTATTCCACCAAAATAGCTAATTTTTTACCTACCTACTCCAACAAATATGTGAAATAAAATATTTTGTGACGTCCCAATAATGGATTCGATTAATTATAATTTACCTATTAGTAATCTATATAAATAAAAATGGATGTTGGTAAGCGCATAACTCAAGAATGGATGGAACAATTCGGGTAATTTATTTTTTTGTATGTTCCTTAAGTTCCACGGAAGGTTTTAATACAAAAAAAAAAACAAAAACTAAATTCACGCGGACGAAGTCGCGGGCATCAGCTAGTTATGAATAAAAACCCATCAGTATAGATATTGGCTAGTACTTCGATAGTAATATTTTAATTATAATTTGATACGAAAGCAATTTTACGGGCTATTTTAGGAAAATTTCAATGTTTAGAATAAAATAAAATGCGTGAGTGTCGTGGAACATTCGGTTGGAACGAAGTGCCTTTTAATAATAAATTAATGATAAAAATAAATAAAATAAAATATAATACTTAATCTGAAGTCGAACCCCCGAACCGATAGTTTCACTGCTTCGTTTATCCGCTACGCCACCAAAGCTATAATGGAACGTGTGTAATAAGCGAAGGCAACAACTGTCGTGACGGAAAATTCTTACACTTTTTTCGCCTAGTGTCCATCCGCCAAATCGTCCGAAAAGGAACTGCGTTCCAAAAATAATATTCTGCAAAATAAATCAAAAATATCATCTAACCACTACCTAAGTATACTTAACGAGCACTATGTGTACAGAACCCTGGCTGTTACCTCACTGAATGGCCAAACTTATATGTTGGCCAAGAACTCCCCAGTGGACTGTATGAGACGCGATCACAGATCCAACGAGGGATTTTGAAAATAAAAGTCATACTGATCTCCTTATGAGTATCTCGCATGACGCATCTAAAACGGTACCTACCGTTCCATTTTTTTTATTCGATGACAAGCTAGTCCTTGACTGCGATCTCACCTGATGGTAAGTGACGATGCAGTCTAAGATAGTAGCGGGCTAACTTGGAAGGGGTATGGCAGTGAACATTCAACCCATACCCCTAATTGGTTTCTACACGTCATCGTGCCGGAACGCTAAATCGCTTGGCGGCACGTCTTTGACGGTACTCGAACCCGAGACCTCCCAGTTATAAGGCAACAGCGCTCACCACTGAGCCAGGAAGGTCGTCAAAAATACGTCGTCGTCGTTAAATATACTGACTATTACTGACTGACACATCTATCAATCGTAAATGTAAAAGGTCAAAGTATGAAGAATTGTAAAACCATAATAGACAAGCATTGGATTTTCAGCACTCGTCGTAAAATACGTATTACTAATTTTAGAAGGTTTGGGTTTTGCGTAATGTTTGTACATAGTTGAGAAAACCTGCGATTGTCTAAAACTATTGTTAAACAACAGTGTTATGTATAAAGTTTTATCTACCGTAGGTAGTATATAAATACATATGTGCATGTAAAACCCAACGCAGACGATTGCATTTTGCTCCACTCACTGTTACGTTAGCGCATCTTCTTATTCTATTATTTCATCATCATCAATAGCCTATAGCAGTCCACTGCTGGGCTAAAGGCCTCTCCTAACGGGAGGGTTTGCCCATAATCACCACGCGGGGCAGACGGGTTGGTGATCGCAGTAGATGGTAATAGTAGCACAGAGGACGCTGCTGCCCGTTCTCCGTTATATTCCCTTAGTCGCCTCGTACGACACCCGCGGGAAGAGGAGGGGTGGTGACAACTGTATTCTGATCTGCCGTCACCACACGGCACATATTCTATTGTTTAGTGCCGTTTAAAAAAATAGGACCGGTTCGGTGAAAATTGGTCATAAATTGATAAAATCTTTTTCTTATTGAACGTGTGTAAGGTATTCAGAATGACTAGCTGGTCGCAAACGCATTAATCATTGCTACTGTCTGGTTTTTGGCTGAATTCTCGAGTCTAGTATTCTGACTGCAACAATGCGTTTTAGCCGACAGCCAGAGAGAGTAGCTACACCAATCAAAGGAGATTGCGACTGTCAACATTAGCAATAATTCTAGACAACCCCTCACCTGTTTTGCAGACTTTTATCGGACCGTCTTGTATTATTTGTCGGTAGGGTGCGTTTCACGTGACTACCAAGTAGTATAGGTACTACGGCCCTATAAGATGTAATAACGCAGACTTTCAATTTCAAAAGTTGACCTTGACTTTCTATACAATATTACAAGGTCAATTACATGGCTATTTATTTATATTGTAGAAATAATTGCCTTGAAGATATTAACTTTCTATGAGGATAACGTAAACATTCTTCGTTTCTATCGCCGTAACAAAATAAACAAGTAAGTAATTGGTAAGTATATTATGACCATTTATGCGATGACTTAATCACAGTATCCGATGTCAATTTTAAGAGCATTCCTATACTGATGCAATCTATGAATGGCATAGTTGCTAAATATACACTGACTATTCAGTAATTAACATTATAATGCACACTACGCTAGGATTTCTGCGTTCCATACTACTTGTGTATCGCATTTACTTGAGCTATTTGAATATAATTATAATATTATTTGCCTTATTTGGTAGTGCCGCGTATACCTACTTGAATTATATAGGTAATAATTATTATGGCTCGGAAAGGGACGTTTAAATCATCTCAATCGATCCACTGCTGGAGTCATGAAAAAAATTTCTGAGCACAATTTTGGCTCTGTACAGTTATGAGTATCCAAGCAACTAAAATAATTGAGGGCACTAGTTTATAGTACTTAGATACTTTTTGGTACTTCCTGCAACCCCTATAATATTTAGTTCCAGAGACACTCGTATATCAAATGTGGCGCTTCAAATTGATCCATAATTTAAGCTGTCATTTGTACACGAACGCCAGTCCAGTGTTAATCATAGATTGATTATTGAGGTCAGTGTTGGGACGCCAACAGCCATCGGTTCATCGACCTATGTAAATTGTGCACCCCCCCCCCCATGCCACTTCAACTTTTTGCCTCCTCCTCCTTCTTCTTCAAACTCCTCATTATGCGGAGCATGGGTGTGTCTTCATCGCCCACTAATTATTGACCTCAAGTCTTCAGATGAACCCATTCGTTTCGGATACATTTTTTTTTTCACTGACTGTTTAAAAAGGCTGTGTTCCTTCCTAAAAAGGCTTTAAAAAAAGGGTTAAAGTTATAATAATTAATTATTATCTTATACTGAGCAAAACATACCTAATACGTAGCTATTGAAATATTTGTGTAATCCCTAATCATAGAGTACACTACCCATACTAAAGCAATATTTAATGTGCAAATAAAATGTATGTCACCTGATAATTACACCACAAATTAATATGTTCGTTTCTCAGCGTTTGGCAATGAACTATAAAATATTATGATAACATTTGGCGATATTCCTTCCTTCAAATTCACCGATGTACAAAAATTTCATCAAAAATATTTAGGTACCTAAACTAGCGGCACGCTATGATGGCCGGTTTGACGTTTGTCCGCTCATGAAGTTCCGTATTAATTGATAACGACTTTGAAGGAAATAATTGTATTACTTTATTGACGATAGTGATGTGCAGAGATTCATAAATTTTATCGAATGTAGTTTTAGGTTTAGGACTCAAAATTTATTTATTAAATTGATTTCTAAAATGTATACAAGTGTAGAAAAATCAGTTTGCACCATTTAAGGGGTGAATGTACTTGTGAATATGAACAATTTTCACTATGTGGACAAACCTCTGAAATCGCAAAAAAATATCAGCTGTTTCATACAAAAGGTAAAATTTTTATTTTTATATGATATATACCACAACTCGGCATTTGGTTTTCTAAATTGAAAATTTTTAAAAATGGAATCTAATACGATCGTCACATAGGATCGCTGGCTAGCACAACTACTACCTCCGGCAAACTCGCGTCAATGCTCAATGCAAAACAAAGCAGTTTCGAATTGACGTTGCTTCGAAAAGTATAAACTGTCAGTGCAATGCGATTGTGATATAGTTTTGACCTGGCTTTGGATTTCAAATATTGATACTGCATTACTGTTGACCCTTGCTCGTTAATTTGGACTCTGTTCAAGCCCTTTGTTGTGGATTTCGTCGATATGACCGAACGTACGCAGAGAACTGTTCTAAATAGTCAGACACGTGAGTTCGTAATACGCCTTCGTAACTATTTCGATCGTGAAGCTCAAAATGGAGGGCCAATTTTACCTATAACGTCAGTGGTTGAACGCGTAGCTGATGCGCTTAATATTGGACAACGAACTGTTAGACGGATAACTAAAAAAAAATATGGCGAGACTGGCACAGAAGAAAATAAACTTCACACACCAAAAAAGAGAAAACGAGCAAAACCAGTCGTAGGCATCGATAGCTTTGATGCCGATGCTATCCGAAGACATGTTTACGGCTACTATTTACAGAAGGAGTATCCAACAAGAAAAAAGTTGGTGCATTCACTGAAGGAAGCTGGATTATTCTTCGGTGGGGAAAGTTCTTTAACGAAGATTTTGAAGACCATTGGATTTCGATACAAAAAATGTAACAAACGCAAAATATTGATGGAAAGATTTGATATAGCGATGGCAAGGTATACTTTTTTACGGCAAGTGAAAGAAATCAAAAAT
This sequence comes from Oeneis ivallda, assembly GCA_029955525.1. Taxonomy (NCBI): domain Eukaryota; kingdom Metazoa; phylum Arthropoda; class Insecta; order Lepidoptera; family Nymphalidae; genus Oeneis; species Oeneis ivallda. Next base: position 14,905,769 of record JARPMR010000023.1, read on the forward strand.
TGGCAAAATGTTGTGTTCTTGGATGAAACATGGCTTAATGCTAACCATACTGTAGGCCGTTCTTGGAACGATGACACAGCAGCATCTACTTCCAAAGTTCCTGTAGGAAAAGGATCGCGACTTATAATTTGTCACGCCGGAACCATCAACGGGTTTGTCGAAGGTTCTCTCATGGCTTTTGCGTCAAAAACCACTGGAGACTATCATGAAGACATGAATGGAGAAAAGTTTACTGAATGGTTTACCTCAGTGTTGTGTAGCCTCCCTGAACCATCTATTATAATTATGGACAACGCCCCATACCACTCGATGCAAATTGACAAGCCACCTGCCCAATCCCAAAAGAAAGCTGATATCGTCGCATGGCTTCGTAAAAATGGCGTAGATGCAAACATGAATATGTTAAAAGCGGAATTAGTACGTCTTTTAAAAGAAAACAAACCAACCAAGATCCGATACGTCATTGACGAAATAGCATTAGAACATGGGCACAGAGTTATACGGTTACCGCCTTACCATTGTGAGTATAATGCGATTGAGTTGGTGTGGGCTCAAATTAAGGGATATGCTGCAAGACACAATACAGAACCCCCATTTACCACAAAAAAAATGCTAAAAATATTAGAAGAAGCTTGTGAACATGTGACTAAAGGAGACTGGGAAAAGGTTGTGAATAGAACTGTTAAATTAATAAGGGAAGATTATGAAAGAGATGTGAAAATAGATAATATTATAGAAAACGAACATATAATTATTAATGTAGGTGATGATAGCAGTGACGACAGTGAAAATAGTAGTATGGACGAATCTGATTAATTATGGCCTTTTGTGGCACCTTTTTTGGTATCTTTTGTATTCATATGTTTCTTGTGTGCATATAAAGTATGTATATTCATTTTCATTCAAATATTCAGTTCGTTCAAATAAATTAAAGAAACATATACATTTTTGTTTTATTAAACCTATTTAATCAGGTACAAAAACAAAACTTAATTGTTTTTTGTTCGAGAATAAATTGACATTCCACATCACTATTGTAATGTGTCAAACCGGCCATCATAGCGTGCCGCTAGTTTAGTTCTGTATTTTCTTAATTTTTGTCTAATATATTTTTATTCGGCATTTATTTAATGTTTAAGGTAATTTAAGTTATGTTCATTTGTTAGTGTAAAACCCCATTAAAACGAATAACTACAATTCGAAAGTATCTATTATGAATATTTCGCTCATTGACGATCTCTCTGGTGCAGAGGTGAGCGCTATGGTCTTTTAAGGTAAGGGCACCTAATTCCGAGGGATTCTAAAATTGGCACCTAATTCCGATGTATATAGAAAAACAGCTTTTTCTACCCATTACCAAGCTCATATGCACTGCAAGCTATTTTAATCAATTGATAGTTTATCGTTCCGTGATTGATTGACAAAAAGGTTGGTTTTATGTGTGTAAGTTTTAAATTATCCGATAAATTTTGCGGTAGCAGAAGGCCCGAACGCACGCTTCATACATTCTGAACCTTGTGCACGTGAGTACCTAAATTTTTTAAATAGTGTTTATTCGTTAATTTTGTACAGTTTTTGTTTTTGTTTAGGTTAAAATATTGGAAGGATTACATTTTTTTATCGAAAACGCTTAACATTTGTAAGGTTTTGTAAAGAAATGAAGTTGAAAATGAATATTAAAAATAACACAGCATTAGGTGCAAAATATTTTAGCCGGTTCCTAATGCCGAGGTATACCGCGGAATAGCAATTTCATAGGCCTAAACATTTTTTCAATTCTTAGAGCCGTTTTTATGATAAGCATTTCTTGCTTTGATTTCTAATACTTAAATGGTCAATCAGCATAAGAACACCTTATTCCGAGGTACACTTTGGCGTCGAAATCACTAATTATAGCATATCAAAGATTATCTATTTTGGTAATTCATTAACTGATCGTATGGGAAAGTTAAGATAGGAAAATTAAGTTCATACGTATTTCGATGCAATGTTGAGAGAGTATAGTATATTTTTGCGAAGATATTCCAATTGAGAAATAATTTATTTATTTACTGTGGAAAAAGCTTTTCTTTTTTAATACTCGGAATTAAGAAACATGTTTTTTGTTATAAAACGCTATTCCGATGTATATACATCGGAGTTAGGTTCTATGAGCACCTTATTACGTGGTATAAACAGAAGTTAAATACAGGATGTTCACAATATTACCGCTGTGTGTATGATTTCAGTGTATTATATTTGCCATTTAAAATAACATTCGTAATCTAAAATGTTTATGTAAAATTTGCAAATACAATAATGAAATAAGGGGTACTTACCCGTGGTACTACCGGTGGTACTACTGGTAGTACCACAAGAAATCAGGTCCTACCAGACACGTTGGTATTACCACGTGCAAAAAAATCACCCGTAGTTTTAAATAGTTAATTTTATAAATAAAGTTAAAAGTTTTTATAGAAAACAATTAAACTTAAACGACACCGCATGAAAGTAAGAACTAATTTACACCAATTAAAATTCAAAATTATTTATTTGATCTAGGCCAATCTGTGGCTTTTATGACAAGTTAAGACTACCACCGGCATTGAAGTATTATGTACCTCAATGACCACCGGCACCTACTTAACGGTTAACAATTAACTGTATTAGCATCCACCTTGTTGGTTTGGAAAACAGGTACCAACATCAACCCTAACGGAAAACTAACGGGAATCAGGTAAACGGACAGGCGCCTTCCCACGTTGACTTATACCGTCATTACTCGCTCGCTTTATGACTTATACTCACGGTAACGGTATCCCATGATTATTCATTCAATCGATACATAACGACAAAAACTGACATTATTATTATGCCCGTTTTCACTAAACATACCTAAATCATCCCCTAAGTAGGAATCTCTTGACGTAGGTATCTCCTAAATACAATCCTAAGTCATAACATCCGTCCCAATGTCCTTTTAGGTGTCCCGTACAGGATCGTGATAAAGAAGTTGACAGAAATCATCACCTAACATCATCATCATAGGTAGTCCGTAAAGGTTAGGGAACATTAGTTTAAAAAAAAATATTTAAAAAAAATTAAAAAAATATATTTTTGTACTTTGTTCAAAATCGTCTTTAAAAAGATATATCGCGAACCTATGAAAAGCAACAAAAAATATTTTCCTTCGCATTCACTTCTATGAGAGCCCCCCTGAAACAAAGATTTTTATAATTTTTTATGCAATATTCGGCTGAAGGCCATCAGTTTACATTTTATATCTAAAGTTGAAGTAATTACGTTCAGTAATTCTTAATAAGTTATAAGGCTCTGACAGACGGACGGTCGGACGGACAGACGGACGGACGGACAAGTGCAAATTCACTCAAGTAGACTCTGAGACCTCGCTCCGCTCGGTCAATAACCGGTCATAAATATTAGTATTTTTTTTTTACCGGTATCGATAACATTGGATGTTATTTAGGAGTAATAATTTATTATGGTAATTAATATTACTCACCATAAGAATATTATTAATGGTAGATTGTGATATCATTTTACTAGTCATCTAAGAAGACAGAGACTAGGCTGATTTAGAAACCAAATTTAATAAATGCAGTTGGCTTTTAAACACCCTGTAGTACTCTTTCTACTCCTTTTCCTTTTGTATTTTGAACACTCGGAATTAGGTACCAAATGCATCGGAATTAGGATTTTTACATCGGAATTAGGTGCTCCGGACTATTTTCATATTTTATTAAATTTTACATATAAATTAAGGTTTAATTATCAAACTTTTAGCTTATTTCAAGAGTAAGTCAAATAACACTTCAGATAAAAATAGCCAGTCCGGTAGAAAGGTATAGTGAATGCTTAATTTTTGATGATTTTTCAAGTTTTGATGAAAATACCGCGGAATTAGGTGCCGTTACCTTAACTTGATTCTCGGCACGGCGATTTGGGAATTTATAATTTATAAATTGTATCTGGTCTAGTCTGGTCGGAGGCTTTGGCCGTGGCTAATTACCACCCTACCGTAGCGAGCTATCGTTCCGGCACAATGGCGTGTAGAAACATATTAAGGGCATGGGTTGAATGTACACTGCCGTACCCCTTCCAAGTTAGCCCGCTACCATCTTAGACTGCATCGTCACTTACCATCAGGTGAGATCGCAGTCAAAGGCTATCTTGTCATCGAATAAAAATCAAAAAATAAACTACTTCAACAGGACCAAAATTAGACCATAGTACATAACTACTTAAAATAAAACTTCTTAAAATTTCCATGCACGCGCAAAGTATGTATTGTAAAAATAATTCAAATAGTGGTCTGTTTTAATAAAGCCTTGATATAATATTATTATTATGGTTGACATTTGGATATCCATTTTTGCATTCAATAGGATATTAAATGATACTTAATACGAGGCAAGGTGACAAAAAATATGTGACATTATAGACAAATACAAAAAGTCGCGAATTTACAGCATCCTTGACATAATAAGCATCCTAGACAGAAATAATTCGTCATTAAGATGCGTACCTTCTCAAATCTGATACAAGTCCGGTATCTTTCATCTTAGTACGTGCTACATGTACGGACTACTGACTAGTTCATTTGCAATGTTTGCATACATTGATTTGTTTAACGCGTCTCTACCTCTACCCATTTTGCAAGTAAACAGTTTCAAAATGACAGTGGTGTCATTATGTGGGGGACGCTAATAGATCGGAGTGGGTGTAAGGACGTTCGATTAGTTGCGAGAGATTTTTTTTTAAATATAAATAATGTGTCAAATTTTTACGTTTTTGTTAGCCTGTCTAGCATTGAAGTGTGAATATTCTTATGGCAAGCACATTATAAAAAGTAATTTATGAATAAGTCAACATCATCATCATCATTAGCAACCCATCACTGCTCACTTACCCAAGATTTTTTTCCTTCACATTTTAAGCATCTATATTTAATTATATTATATTTAATTTTTTTATATTTAATTATATTAAACTCTATATTTACAATGTGATGATAGTAATACCGGAACCATAAAAATATGTAGGTACCTACTTTATTATCACTAAGTGTTTATTAGCATGATAAATTTGAATAAATTAAATTACACATTATTCTATAAAGCCTAAAAAAACATACAAAAAGTTTGAGATTGATGACAAATATTTTTCTCTCAGAATTCAATAATAAAATTTTAATGATTTAGAATAAATTATTTCAAGAACATTTTATTATTATCTAATAGGTACAGGTCACGTTATACATTAAATTATTTTCAAATAGTTTATTATAAAAAATTCTTCTTAAAAACCGACTTCACACTCCCGCGCCACTATACAAATTTTATAATTTATTGTTGATATTTTAAAAACCGTTCGACCAATTTCAATAAAATTTATATATATAATTTATAACCTGGGGAGTATGCCCTTTCAAACAAAACAAGAATTTTCCAAATCGGTTCAGGCGTCTTCGAGTAATCGGTGAACTAACATAAAAATAAAATAAATAATTAAGATTCCGATGAATTGAGAACCTTCTTCCTTTTATGAAGTCGATTAAAAACTGGATGCTATTTATAAGTATTTCGAAATAGGTAGGTAGGTACTAAAGTTTAGCTTATATTCTTAGATAATAACTCAGATTAAATACTCATAGATCTTGGGGCCAAATATTGATGAATATTTTTAACACGATTAATATTCATAATTATGTACTTATATCGAAATGTAATAAAACTCAGACCGAACTAAATATTATAAACACAAAACCGGACAGATGGGCGGAAATGGTGAAATTTAATTCGTAGGAAATAGGAATATATCCAGCGAAGTACTCCGGAATATCGTAAATGGCATAACTGCATTTACAACGATACAACAAGAATATTATCCGCACAAACTTACTTATTAATATTAATTGATCCGAACATTAAAAAAAAATCAAAGCACACTTCGGTCTTTTACTCAACTGAATGTACTTTTAAGCCCATATTTTATTAAAGTCTATAAATTTTTCATAATTATAATAATAATTAATATAGATGGTTTTAAAGAGCTTTCTAGTTAGGGGTAGCATGGATGACGTCACAAAATGTTGGCGATTGAAACAAAACGTGGTTTTCTTTTGACACCAAATGACAATTAATGACTTTAGTCACGCAAAATCATCGAAGTTTCATGACCACTATCATGGAAGTAGGTGGACTTTCACGTGCAAGAAATATAATCTATAATAATATGTAGGTAAGTAATCATTTTTAAAAAACTGACTTCAAACGCCCGCGCCACTGCAAAGTATACAATTTACTGTTGATTTTTTAAAAACCGCTCAACCGATTTCGACAAAATTTAAATGGAACCACCTGGGAAGTATCCCCATTGAAACAAAAAAAAGAATGTCTTCGAGTAATCGGTGAACATACATAAAAAAAGGATTCCGACGAATTGAGAACCTCTGAGAGGTTAAAAACTGTTACGGATGAAATGTTTTCCCCAACAAGCTTAAATACCTACCTAACATAATCTTCTTGGTTGATCCGTTAAAGGTTGACCCCGTAAGGTTCATAAAGCCTGTGATTACCTGCAGAATGTCAGGACATTGTCATTCTGTTCAAATAATAAAGGGATCAATAATAAGATTCCTAGACAATCATAAGTAATGGTTGTCTATAGTCAATTTTTTATGGGCCTCATAAGAAAGCTCAGGGTCACCCAGCGAGCGATGGAGAGAGCTATGCTCGGTATATCCCTGCGAGATCAAATCAGAAATGAGGAGATTCGTAGGAGAACTAAAGTCACCGACATAGCTCAGCGTGTCGCGAAACTGAAGTGGAAATGGGCGGGGCACATAGTTCGAAGAGCTGATGGTCGTTGGGGTCCCAAGGTGTTGGAGTGGCGACCTCGCACTGGGAAACGCAGTGTTGGCAGGCCCCCCACCAGGTGGACCGACGACATCAAACGAGTCGCAGGGAGCCGCTGGATTCAGGCGGCGCAAGACCGAAGCCTGTGGAAGTCCATGCAGGAGACCTTTGTCCAGCAGTGGACGTCTATATGTTGATAAAGAAGAAGAAGAAGATAGTCAATTTGCCATATACCTGTTTCCCACGATGACGAGCTTTCTCATCGTGATCGACTGTCTACCTCGATCAAGGTACGTCACACAATCGAGCGATGCTATTTCCGTAAGGCTCAATCCTGACGTAGTCGTAAGACTGCAAATATGCATAATCAAACACGTGCTCGTTTCCTGTCACTAACTTTTACCTCAGAATTAGTTTTGAAAAAATATCCGCGGGAACCCTTTGTTGTTTCCGGTATAAAAAACAGCCTTTGTCACTCAAAATTTAAAATTATTACAAAATTCAAAATTATTTATTTCACGTAGGCTAACCTGTAGCTCTTCTGACACGTCAACCATCGGTTCGGAAAGCGGATTCTGCTGAGAAGAGCCAGCAAGAAACTCAGCAGTTGCTCTTTTCAAAATAATCATTTTACAATATTATTATGTAGCTATTACACTGTAATAAGTTTTAAGCTATTGCATAGCTTTTATCGCGGGCTTTGAACTAGGACAAACAGTTTGAGCGCGGCGACCGAATCAAGAAATTCCGTAACGAAAATAAACCTAACACCGTCGTTCAGTAAGCGTTCAACATTTTAGAGGTTCACAAGTAGCTCTGTTTGGCGCAGTGGGCGAGCGGTCGCAGGTTCGAATCTCACTCGCGAAGTAGTGACAGTGCGCTTTTCTTGTTTGTTTGTTTTGAATTTTTTTTTGCATAATTTTTATTGTGCAAAAAAAATATTGCATAAATATTATAATTGCATAAGTTGATAAAAAATGCTATGCAATAGCTTTACCGCGGCAGTCCCCGAGTGCCACTTAATTTATTTTTTATACTATCTTGTGGGAAGCTGGATGCCAAGCCGATTTATCCCATGGAAGTTGCAACTTGATAGAATAGACTTATTCCCTATTATTCCACAATGAGGGGAAGTTCCAAAAATGCGCCCTACAATTCAATACATGTTAAGACGGTCTTCAACTGTTCCATGCCAAAAATCACGACAATCCGCTGTCAGATTGTCTAAAAATAATTGCTAGACGATCGCAAAACGCCTTGTAGCAGCTTGATTGAAAGACAAAAAATATATAGTATTTTTGACTGACTGATCTATCAACGCACTGCTCGAAAACCACTGGACGAAAATCGGTCTCAAATTTGGCATTCAGATAGCTATTATGATGTAGGCATCAGCTAAGAAAGGAATTTTGAAAATTCAACCCCTAAGGGGGTAAGATAGGGGTTTGAAAAATTGAACGCAAAAGCTATGTGAGTTATTTTATATTTTTGAAGCAAAAGCTATGTGAGTAAGGATAAGTACGGATATTTTTGAAAATAATAACCGGCTTTTTGAAGTTTTACGTATATATGTTATGGTTGTTGTTTGGTCAACACCTTAGTATCTATGTGTTCTCCACTTTAACTCCACCATTTTAACTCGTTTTTCTGGTCACGACGACGTTTTCATGTTAGCATTTCGCTTTCAATGGCGATCATCATAGGACTTGTACGACTATATGACGTAACTTTTATTTGTCTTGCCGGTGCCATTTGACAAACAGCCAAGTTTAGTCAGTTTTGCCGTACGGACTGGTGACCTAAAATTTTAAATACAGTGTTATAGCGTTATCTAATAGTAATAATATATAGACAAACTCCATGGCTCAGTGGTGAGTGATGTGGTCTTGCAAGTGTCTCGGGTCCAGTGTCTGGTGGGGACAGTTTGGAAAATAATTTCTTAATTGTCGCTGGTAGGTATGGTCTGGCGAGAACTCCATGGAATTTTATTTATTTTATTTTTATTTATTAAGTGTAATTGTACATAAGTAAGAGATAATACCGACACATAGCATGTTACACTACTAATTTAATTGTCTACAACTAAATAAATTGGGTGGAACCGTACATAATAATATGATAATTATTGAATATAATATCATTTAATGTCTCATGAAACCATTTTACGCTAATTTCACTACATACCTAACAATATTTATAATGTTTGAAAGTTTATTACTATTATTATATTTTAAATTAAAGTTCGGCCGTTCAGAGAATGCGTTCCTGACACCTGTCAGTTTGCCATACAAAACAAAAATATCCGGTTGACATAACCTTGTAATAGCGTAGTTTAGATTTAGAAAAATATTGTTTACCAAGTTATTTGACACTCAGTTTGGCACAAAAATATAACATTAATTGATTATTGATATAATAATGTTGTTTTAATGCTCATCAATTGTTAAAACGGTAAACAACCAGCAATAATATTTTTATCGTAACTGCAACGCCATTACAAAGTTACGTCGTCAGTTCAATCGCGACGTGTCAGGAACGCATTCTCTGAACGGCCGAACTTTAATTAGGTATTTTTCAAGGTCTTATTAATCACATTACTGCATAAAAGTTACGCATGGTTATTTACTTAAGAAGTTAATATGCATAAAATAAAAATAAGAAAACTATATACCTAAATCATATTAAGCTAGCAATAACTACTAACTACTACTACTACTACTACTACTACTAGCTGTGCCGTGTGGTGACGGCAGATCAGAATACAGTTGTCACCACCCCTCCTCTTCCCGCGGGTGTCGTACGAGGCGACTTGGGAATATAACGGAGAACGGGCAGCAGCGTCCTCTGTGCTACTACTACCATCTACTGCGATCACCAACCCGTCTGCCCAGCGTGGTGATTATGTGCAAACCCTCCCGTTGGGAAAGGCCTTTAGTCCAGCAGTGGACTGTTATAAGCTATTGATGATGAATAGCTACTAAATAATAGGTTGTTTCCGTTTGATTTGAGATGATGATGAGATGATGAATTCGCGGACATCAGAGCTGTAGTAAAAGATAATCCGTGAGCCCCTTGACATTAAAAAGATTTTTTTTTATATAAAGAATATCAGCTCAAGTAGAACCTGACTAATATTCTCCTCTCCCCTCCAAATAAGCGTAAAGCTTGTGTTAGGAGTGGGCACGAAAATAGTGCAACGGGTAGGATTCGAACCTGCGACCATTCAGTTTTCAGTGCGCACCTTTAACCTTTGGGCTATTGAGGCTTCAAACTACATTCTATGTACTCATAATCCCATATTGTGCAGTTGTACAGGCGAATGACACACATTAACCACTTGTTTAGCGGCGGATAATAAAATCATAGTTCACAAACACAAAAAGCTCACTCAATCAAGTCGTCAATAGCTCATTATCCATGTTATATCACACGCGCACAATGTGGTGCCATTGCGCCATTTGAATAACTGATTGGTATTTTAACCCGCTTCAGGGAGAGTGTTTGAATAATTTATCGATAAGTCACAATAAAGAACTGGGAAATTTATCATAATATCTAATATATAAATAAATATATATTATATACCTATAACCTATGTATCGACACTGTCGTAGAACACTGTCGCATATGAATTTACTGCGAAATCTTGATTTTGACATGACTAACGGCTTTTATAAACTATGCTTAAACACCTCAGCAAAAGAAAAAAAATGTCGTTTTGGAGATATTCAATCGGACAAAGTCGTATCTGAAACTCATTCCGAAGAAAAACGTCGCTTGTAAAGAAGCGCCGCTGTCGCTAACTTGTCAAATGCCGGCGGCCGCCAGTTGATTGTCACTTGCGATGTTGTTAGTTGGCAAGCCGTCGCGTTTCCTATGTTTTAATTTTTATTAAAAAAATACTTAATTAAGAAATACTCAAAAACCATGTCGTATAATGTGAACCAACATTGTTCTAAAGAATGCCGACTTTAAACTGCTCTCCTGTAAAGTAGCAATTTTGTAGAAGCAACTTTGTTTTTATTTATTTATTTATTTAATCGATATGCTAGCAATAAATTGGAAATAAACTTATGATTTTGGTTAATTAATGCTAATGCTGTTACAAATTACCAATTATAGGCATATTCAACATTGCCAGGGTGACTCCGATCAAAATTTTAAATAATTAATAAATATTTACAATGTCATAGCTAGTAAGATACAGTTATTAAATATATACAATGTCAAGGCTAAGGAATAAATGTTATTAATTTGAATTAGATGAAATTTACATAAATTATTCATGTTCTACGACAATGTCGATATTATATAACAATTTTCTGGGAAAAGTTTTGCTTTCAATGGTAGATATTGCGTACCTAGTTGGATTTAGAAATGTAATATTATATTTCTTTGATCCATAGCTGTGTGAATTAGATAAACAAACGTACCAACAAACCGACACAATTTCGCATTTATATAATTATACCTATATTTGTAGGATTTACGAATATCAAAGTATATTTATTGTAATTAAATTTGGATTAGCTCAGCTCATAATAAAATTAATACTTATGATAAAGAATTGCGAATCTCATCGATATTTCATTACCTGTGAAATATCACACTCACGTTGTATTTGCAGTCTTTCGAATTTAATTATATAGTTCGTGAGATATTTCAAAGCTTTACCTAGTTGCATTGCGTTGACCTTTGACATACTTTTAAACATTTACATAGTTTTTGTGTGTAACGAATACAAAATACGACTTCACAGGAATGCTAGTGCTTCAAACTTAAAAAATTTTAATTTCATATAGGCCATTAAGTCGGCCAATAAGTTGGCTCTTAAGATAATTTAGTCAAGACTTTAAAAAACTTTGTAATATTTTGAGTGTAAATAGATTTTATGGCGGTCAGAACTCATCTTTAACTGATTCTCTCTATTGCAAAATTAATTACACTTATGACCTTTTGCGCTTGTAATGTTTACGATTTATATTAGCGTTCAAATGATTGGACCGTTTGCTAATGCATATTATTATAGTGTAAACGATAAAAATGATATATAATATTTCAAAATAATATTAATCTGTGTTGTTTTTTACAACAGTGTATGTATTAGCACTAATTTTGGTCGCTTTATAAGGTATAAGTGATACCTAATACGTAATAAATTATGTAAAAGTAATTTTTTTTCGTTTTTCGTACTGGTAATAATTAACGGCAAACCAGAATATATAGTTGTCACCACCCCTCCTCCTTGCGCGGGTGTCGTACGAGGTAATTTGGGTATATAACGGAGAACGGGCAGCAGCGTCCTCTGTGCTACTACTACCATCTACTGCGATCACCAACCCGTCTGCCCCGCGCGGTGATTATGGGCAAACCCTCCCTTGGGAGAGGCCTTTAGTCCAGCAGTGGACTGCTATAGGCTATTGATGAATAATATCTGCATAATGTTAATGAGTATATGGTTACTATCCACGTCTACTTTGCTATATTATATAAACAAACGTCTCGCTTGGTAACAATAATTATAATACAGGTTTTGGACTTTATTATGTCTACGAAGTTCTTTAAGAATAATTTATTAACGTGTTATATTTACTCTAGGGTTGGGATAGCAAATAAGAACAAATTACTTTTTATGTTCCTTATCCTTCGACCTTGTAAACTATTTAAGGATTTAGGTAGGTACATAAAATCACATTGTTAAAAAAGTTTAATATGTACAACAAAGCACTTGCTTTCAACACAGTATTATACTTGTAAATATAGAATTTTTCTTTAAAAAGCTTTTCTCATAAAATACACGCACAAAATATTTTGGTTCAAATATCTAAGGGAAGATCGATTTAAATCGATCTAAGATCGGATTAATACCTATCTCATACATTGATCCAAGGCAAGATAATTTAAGTAAAAGGAAAAAAATAATCCCTTACGAGGCTTTTAAAGTACGTCAATTGGAAATTATTCATAATAATAGTATGCTTGTAAGTATAAATAACAATGTCAAATATAAAACAGACAGGGTTATATTTAAAAAGCTTGTTAATCAACATCAGACTATCATGTTAACGCGAAAATGTTTTTTATAAGTTTGCTTCAATCCGCAGCAAAAGATAGACTTAATTTTTTTATCGATAATATAATTATAGACTATAAAAAGTGACAAGCAGTGATAGCCTAGAGGTAAAGACTGTGGTCTCCTATTCGGGGGGTCGCAGGTTCGATCCCGGGTACGCACCTCTGACTTTTCGGAGTCAAGTGCGTTTAAGGAGTTAAATATCAGTTGCTTCAACGGTGAAGGAAAACATCGTGAGGAAACCTGCGCATATGAGAGTTCTTCATAATGTTCTCGAAGGTGTGTGAAGTCCGCCAATTCGCATTGGGCCAGCGTGGTGGACTATGGCCAATAAACCTTCTCTGAGAGGAGACCTGCGCTCAGTAGTGAGCCGTTGATGGGTTGCTAATGATGAAAATGATGATATAAAAAGTATTCTATGTCACTCATATTAGGTCTAATGACTTAATATGAGTGACATACTTACATACTAGTACATACTAGTGGATATACTACTACATACTACTTTTTATCCCAGGAGAACAAAGGTTCCCTGTGGGTAACTCAACACGAATGAAGTCGCCTTGAAAAGCTAATATGTAATAATAATTACCTAATAATCCACACCCACATCCGCCTTAATGACAATAATTTTATTTATTATATTATAAAAAACATGGCTAGGTCGTAAATTCAACATATGTCAAGGATACCTCACGATGCGACCTGTTCCATGAATGACCATTTTGCTTTTTAATTGAAGCAACACCGACGGTTACTAATGTAAACTGGTCAAGTGCGAGTCGGACCCACATACGAAGGGTTCCGTACCATCGTACAAGATTTAACACAAGCTATTATTAAGATGGAGTAAAAACAAAAGTTTATAGTAGGTATCGAGATTTCGAGACCTTATTTGCGACTTCTCATAAGATTCGACTTGTCCTGCCACGATTTGGTCTACATAAAAAATAATTTTAATTTTTTAACACATCCTGTGAAACTTTCAACTAAGTATCTACCTATTATGGTTCATGAGATACAGCCGGCTGACAGACGGACGGACAGCGGAGGCTTAGTAATAGGGTCCCGTTGGCAGTTTGTACCTTTTAGTACGGTACCCTACTTAAAATCTTTATATTATTTGCTTTTACCCATATAATATAATATTTCAAGGTCCATTGTTTTTTTTCAGCGTGATAGTATCGTATTAAAAAAGCTTATGTCCTTTAGAATTGTTATTATTTAAGCAATATTAATTAATGTAGAATAATATAATTATGAACATTTTAGTGGAGATGCGGGTTGTTAGTTGTTACGTTCCCTCAAATATGGTTGAGCGAAGCAATGGCTGGGTCATGCGTCATGCTCGTGAACGGGTTCCACCGGCGGGAATGGGGCTACTTTATGTCTGCCCATCTTGAGATAGAAAGAAGTAAGTCGGTATGCATTTTTGGAACTTCCCTCATTGTGGAAACACTGCATATATGTATAGCATAGTATTTACTGTATTGTAAATTTGTTTTGAAAAGAGCAACCGCCGAGTTTCTTGCTGGTACTTCTCGGCAGGAAGGGCATTCCGAACCAGTGGTAGAGCCAGACGATTCAAAAGCACTTGTAAAAAGTTTATTTGAATAAAAAATATTTCTATTCTATTCTATTCTATTCTATTGATCGTTAAAATTAAATACTATTGTTTTAGTAGTACGGTCTACGCGGGAAGGTACTTTGGGTTAGATTATTTGAGTCTTCATTTACCTAATTATGCTCTTACCTACTAAAGGCTCTCATAAATTTAAAACCCCGTCAAAAATTAATAATAAATAGGTACAAGTTACCTAATATACAACTAATATGTAATTTTTGTTAAAATAATAGAAGGTAAAAAATACTTAGATTTTGGGCGGACAAAAAATTCTTAAACTTAACTTAAAACTTTATTGGTTTAAAAAAACACATAAATTCTCAGAAAGGAAATATATAGCTTTTCTTTTAACAAAAAATTACGATGTACCTATAATAAATAATAATTAAGTAGTATACTTTAATATGCTATATCTACGCTCAGACTTTTGTAACGGTTGAATATAATAATATTATACTTAGTACACAATAGTAACTACTTATTATTAGTAGAAGCGAATACAATATTAATTTGCGAGGTAAATGTATACCCACCAAAAACAATTTCATGTAAAAAGTTGCCGAGACGAGACCATAATATTATAGCACTGTCAAAAAGTTATCAGATCTCATGTAGAGTAAAGCTTCTAACTCTACAAGCCCTTTCTTCACAAACTCATGTGGCTTGGTCGCTGGGCTCGTCTCGGCGGGGACACTACCGTGTCCCCTACTTTATACATGTAGATATAGATACAGTGCGACAAGTATAACTTGGTGCGGCTGTGCGCCACTGTGCTCAACATTACTATTGCCATTGTATAAAAGATGAGACTAAATTTGGGAAAAAAATCATTTTTAATTTACACAATAAACGCAACAGTACACAACGAGATCCAATAGTGAATTTTCAAGA
This sequence comes from Oeneis ivallda, assembly GCA_029955525.1. NCBI lineage: Eukaryota > Metazoa > Arthropoda > Insecta > Lepidoptera > Nymphalidae > Oeneis > Oeneis ivallda. The sequence continues at coordinate 14,921,214 of JARPMR010000023.1, forward strand.
CGGCCATGGAGTATAAAAATTGGATGACCGAATTAGTTCCTCAAAACGCCACCGCCAACTTATACTTGTGGCACTGTAAATGATAGTTAAAGACTAAAGATTAGTCTTTATACTATCATTTATCTATACTTACGAAAATATTTATTCATCATACATATTAATGTTAGCGTATTATATCACGGGTGACCTTTTGATTTTTGAGGATCGTGCATCATGAACCTACTGACAGGTAGTATTCAACAATAGGTGATTATTTCAACGTTTGCGGTAATCGATAGTGATAATAAATTATCAAATAGGTATATTCATATATGCGTGTATATTCGTAGGTATCACACTAATGATTTTCTTTTAAGGATGATTATACGGGTCTGCCCGCGAAATTCAAATTTAATTTGTTTTTTCCCATTTTGTAAACTAATACGACAAACTAGGCTAATGGCATTCTAATTGCGCCAGTAGAATTATCATCTTCACAGGCTTACATAAAAATCTTTACTTGAATGTGAGCAGTTTAAGAAATTAATCAAAATATCGACTAATTTGTGAGTAACTCACATCCAACTCGGTATTTTGATTAATTTCTTAAAATGGTCACTTTCAAGTAAAGATTTTTATGTAAACCTGTGAAGATGATAACTCCACTGGCGCAATTAGAATGCCATAAGCCTACTTTGTCGTATTAGTTTACAAATTGCGAAAAACCAAATTAAAGTTGAATTTCGCTGGCAGACCCGTGTCTTCCACCTTAAGGCCCTCGTATATCGAGTTTGATGTCATGTGTTGGATTGCAATATATTATAATGTTGTTCATTAATGGCTTGTTTGCACTTGACCACGTTACCTCTCGACTACGATTTACTCGTAGGGTTAGTAGGGTTAGGGTTATCAACTTAACAACTTAATACCTACTTAACGTTTCCTAAAAACATGAGAAAATGAAAAGAGATACAGATGAGGAGATATTACTAGTAAATGGGTCGAAAAATTTTCTGTATGTACCGAAACAAGTTTCAATTTACTGTTTTTAACCGACTTCAAAAAAAGGCGTTGAATTGAGAACTTCCTGATCTCAACTCAACGCGTTTTTTTTGGCGATGTTATACATACAAAGTATAAAATAATTTTTGTTTGTACACGTATATTGAAGTCAGGCGGGCCTTAATAGAAACGATGAAACCAATGCGTAAAGCTCGCCCGACTTCAACATACGTGTACAAACTAAAATTATTTTTCTCACCTCCGGGCGGAAAGCGTCAATTTTCCTCTCGCTGCGCTAAACGAAAATGTCGCTTTCCGCCTCCGTCGAGGAGAAAAATAGTATACACACCACGGGCAGTAAATAAGAAAGCCTCAGATCACATGTTTATTGACCTCGGACAACAATTACATGTGATCTGAGACATTTCTTATTTTACTGCCCTAGATGTGTAATATACTATTGTACTTGGTAGTGGCGTTTAAAGTCGGTTTTTTTAAAAAGGTTTTTTATACACTTATTGTGTTTATGAACGAAACCGAAATTGGCCAAAACCGGCTTGAAATATTTTTTATCCGATTTCAAAAAAGGAGGAGGTTCTCAATTCGTCGGAATTTTTTTATGGATGTTCAACGGTTACTCGAAGACACCTGAACCGATTTGGAAAATTCTTTTTTTTTTAAGAAGGGTATACTTTCCAGGTGGTCCCATTTAAATTTTATCGAAATCGGTCGAGCGGTTATTTGGTGGCCTCTTGTTGCACAACCGAATGCGCTAGCCACGAAACAAGGCAGTTATGAGTTAGAACCATTATTCTAAATCTTTAGTATGTGGGAATTTTTTCAAACATCAAAATTTAAATGTGACCGCATACCACGAGGCTACCGTCAAAACCCGCAAGAGTTTCACCGAGGGTCTAACAGTCTCACGCAGGTTTTAACAATCAAATTACATGTGCAGTACAGTGTCAGTTGCATCGAAGAGCCTAATGTGACCTCTTTTGACCTATTTTTACGCGCCCATTACTTTTTGGATGAAATGTCAAGATAGCCTATATCTGCGATCTCAGCTGAGCAAGTTAGTGACGATGCAGTCTAATATGGTAAAGAGCTTGCTTAGTTGTACGGCAGTCTAAATATAACCCATATCCTTAAACGGTTTGTTTACGTATCGGTACGCTAAATCGCTTTGCGGCACGTCTTTGACGGTAGAGTGGTGACTATAGCCACGACCAAAGCCATCAGACCAGATCAGAGACAATTCAGAAATTATAAACTCTTAAATTGCTCCTGTCACGAATCGAACCCGAGACCTCTCACTTACGAGTATATAACACAGCGCGTACCACTACGCCCGTGAGGTCGTCAAAATATTGCAGTAATAATATGTACATACTAGATGATCATATGATGACATAATAGATGAAGCAGTGATAGCCTAGTGGTTACGACTGTGGTCTCCTATTTGGGGGTCGCTGGTTCAATGCCGGGTTACGCACCTCTATCTTTTCGAAGTTAAGTGCGTTTAAGAAATTAAATATCACATGCTTTAACGGTGAAGGAAAACATCGTGAGGAAACCTGCACACTTGAGAGTTTTCCATAATTATCGAAGGTGTGTGAAGTCCGCCAATTCGCAATAAGCCATCGTGGTGGACTATGGCCTATAACCCTTCTCTGAGAGGAGACCTCGCTCAGTAGTGAGCCAATAATGGGTTGGTAATGATGATGATGATGACTAGATCCGCGTGGATTAAGGTTTTTTTAATTCCCGCGGAAAGTCTTCAATTTTCCAGGGTAAAATGTAGCCTATGTGTTAATCCTGGGTATGAACTATCTCCATTCCAAATTTCAAATCAAATCAAATCGGTTCATTTGTTGTGGCGTGAAAAAGTAACAAACATCTATCCATCCATCCATACATCCATCCTCACAACCTTTTGCATTTATAGTATTAGTAGGATTTATAATATTTATAAGAATTGTCACTTGCATTTTCAGTACATTGAAAACGCTTCTCATCTAATCTTGCGGTTGTATGCGGTCTCCTTTACAGACAGATGATATATCTTGTAATTTCAAGTCAAGGGCGGGTCTATAAAATATATTTCTGTAAAGTTGAAACAATGGTCTCGTATTGAGTAACGCAGTGGCGTCGCATCATAAATTCGCATTGGACAATGGAATGTACCTTCTCACAAACTGCCCAAAAACTGAAAATGGTTTATTTGTGAAACTTATAGGGTCTCAGGTATCTTGACTCACAACCGCACTTTTAACAGGTTTCCTGTCCAGACAACAAACACAATAGTTAAACAATAACCATGAATGATATTATGTGATCATATTACAGGAAAGGGTCGTTGGGGTTGCCGTTGTATCAGATTCCTTTATGCCTTAATAATTTGGAATGAAAAAGAGCAGTCTTATTATTCTTTGCTTACAATCGAAGTAATACGAACCGGTGGTAGAGTCATGACTTGACATAAGAGCCACAGGTTGGCCTACGTGAAATAAATAATATTGAATTTTGAATTTTTTTGAATAAATAAATAAATAAACATTTATTCAGCTTTTAACAAGAAGGTCTTTAAGAATAATGATATACAGACAAAAACTTAATCACTAAATAATTTAATAATAAATTGTTCGTAAATGTTAAAGCTGAAAGGCTACTGCCTCAGCATAATGCTGCAACATTAAAATGTTGAGCGCTGATTTTCAGGCATAGCCTTAAATGAAATCGCGAGCCAACCACGAGACTACGTAATTAAATGAAATACTTTCGAAATAATAAGGACATTGTTTAAACAATAAGCCCACACTAGCAACTTCGTCCGCGTTATTTAGGTTTTTTTTTTTTTAATAGACATAAGTACATATAATATTTTCATGGGGTGTGAAGAATTAACTTGAGCTTAGCTTGGATATTTGGGTTATTTTTTCAGATAGTTTAGTAGTTAGTACCATAAACATAGTATTACCTCAGACCACAATATAAGGAGAGATCCTAAGAGATTTATCTAATAAAATTAAAAGGTGACTGACTGACTGACTTATCTATCAACGCATCGTACAAAGCACTGGACGGATTGGGCTGAAATTTGGCAAACAGATAGATATTTTGACGTAGGCATCCGCTAAGAAAGGATTTTTGAAAATTCAATCCCCAAGGGAGTAAAATAAGGGTTTGAAAAATTGAACTTAAAGTGAGCGAAGCCGCGGGCAAAAGCTCGTATTACATACTACCGGTTTGTACAACTTGGTACAACTTAACTTAGTAGATAAAGCTTGCAGAAAAGTCAAAAGATGGCACTCATTACTTAATTTTTAATTTAAAATAGACATAAATCCACGCGAACGAAGTCGTGAGCAGCAGTTATTAAGTAATACTTAAATTAATTTCTAACAATACATAAATAATTATTTACGAACAAGCGTGGATCTTGACGCAACCGGCTATCTGTGATATGAGCTAAGTATGCAGGTATGTTTATTGTACATTACTAAAGAACCTTCTGTTCTCACGACTCTTCATTAAGTGAATGCATTTGCTTGGGTTCTTTAGGTCTTGCTCATCCGATTTTATTCAAAGGTTACGCTTTGCGGTCGTCAACTATGAAACATCAAAGGCTCGGTAATTTTGTTACGCTTTAAATTATAAAACGACCTTTCTGTTGCAACGGTTTTGCCATTTTCTTAAATACATTAGGGTCCACAGTTTAGTTCTCGGTTGGGTCAAGTTTGATGATACGTAACGAGTAGCTGGTGGGTAAGTAAGTACTTGCCTATGCACGCGACTTCGACCGCATGAAGTTAGGTTTATCAGGAAGCTTTTTTTTTAAATTATTTTTACATACTTTTGCTTTATTATAACATAGCTTTTGGTAGCGACTTAGTCCGCGTGGAGGTAAGGAGGTTAGTTTTGAAAAATCCTGCACTCTCCAAGTCCTCAACTTATGTACTTTTTAGGTACTTATCTGTGTTATTTAAAAAAAAGATACCGGTCAAATTGAGAACCTCCTCCTTTTTTGGAAGCCGGCTAAAAATACAACACAATTTTATTTTTATGTCGCTCTAAGCTATAAATATCTATATCTATAAATAGCTATATATAAATATATTATATCCGTCATGCGCTGTAGATATATACACATTAAAATCTTATTAGATCGAGGCAAATTACTACTTTAATATCGGTTCGATCTTTTTAACATAAACCCTATAGTACTAAGTAGTTTCGATGAGCAACTTTAACTTTATCTGTTACCTAACTTAGCCGTCTGACGTGTTACTGACACTAAGCCTTGAAGTTAAGCCTTTGAATGATTATTTGATTTTATACGTGTTCTTGGCTTGAGTTAAAACATAATCTTCGGAAATTGGCCTAACATTTTCGCATTAGTGCCTGTCTATTAGATGAGCTAGTAATTGTCCGTGTTTTGATTATAATTATTGTTTGATGATTTGTTATCTAGCGATTGTTTTGAAGGATATTATGTGTTTTGAACTTTACATCAAGGTGTAATTTTTAATGTTAGACCTACGTTTTAACATTTAGATATACTTACCTAATATTTAATATAAATCTTGATTAAAAATGAATTATCTTTTTACCCACGGCAGAACGGAGACGGTAATTATATTCATTAATTCAAATTTGAAATAATCAAAGAGTTCCCGCGGGATAACCCGATAAAGTCACAGGCATCATCTAATAGAAAATATAATTCGTACTACGATTATATTAATAGGTAGGTATAATCTCCTGTGTTTTTACATTTTCTCGACTCAACCTTAACTGTAACCTAATTTATCAAGGTATTAGTAGTACTATTATATATTCTGTGGTATTAGGTAGTCGCCGTAAGACTAACTAAAACTTTTAAGCTATTGCATAGCTTTTATCGCGGGCTTTGAACTAGGACAAAACAGTTTGAGCGCGGCGACCGAATCAAGAAATTCCGTAACGAAAAAAAACCTAAGACCGTCGTTCAGTAAGCGTTCAACATTTTAGAGGTTCACATTTAGCTTTGTTTGGCGCAGTGGGCGAGCGGCCGCTTTCGCTAGATGTTGCAGGTTCGAATCTCACTCACGAAGTAGTGACAGTACGCTTTTCTTGTTTGTTTGTTTTTCATTATTTTTTTGCATAATTTTTATTATGCAAAAAAAATATTGCATAAATATTATAATTGCATAAGTTGATAAAAAATGCTATGCAATAGCTTTCCCGCGGCAGTCCCCGAGTGCCACTTAATTTTTTTTTAATTCATTTTGCAGTAGCGTCACTTCAAAAATCAAATCATACTTGGAAAGTGTCGATTATCGTAAAAATATCTAATCTTCGTCGCATATCATATATGAGTGTTTTCTACAACTAGGTACCTATATACCTAGTTGTAGAAAACACTGACCTGACCCATTTGAAAACATCGAGAACTGAACCTAGAGCCCTTCTTAGCGAACTTTCCCATCGCTGAGTCAGAGTTGCCTTCAAGGTGCATACTAGTAATGCCTACGTATATTATCTAAGATCTTAACACTGTTATTTTTATCATGTTAAGTTGCTCATGATGTGTCCCAAGAATGCTTGACTCATCGAAAATAGCTTTTATACGAAGAGATTACGCGTCCCATTAAAATGTTAATTGAGACGTGGTGTACATACCGATGTCATTTAATTGCTATGGGCTCGGCATCTGTATTTTACGACTTCATCCTCAACCCATGGTCTACTACTGGGCATACCCTATATAATCAGAAGGGTCATAGTCCACCACGCTACCCAAATGTGAATTGGCAGACTTCACATACCTTTGAGAACTTTATGGAGAGCTCTCAGGCGTACAGATTTTCTCGCGATGTTTCCTTCACTGATAAAGCAAGTGATATTCTATCGCTTAAAAGCACATAACTTAGCAATAGTTAGAAGTGCGTGGATCCCCCTTAGGAATCATACTAATATTATAAATGCGAAAGTTCGTGAGGATGGATATTTGTCACTCTTTAACGACACAACAAATGAACCGATTTGCTTGTGGAATGGAGATAGCTCATACCCAGGATTAGCACAAAGGTTATTTTATCCCGGAAAATTGAAGAGTTCCCGAGGCAATTAAAAACCTTAATCCACTCAGACGTAGCCGCGAGCATCCTCTAGTAACAAATACGGCTTCCTGCAGCTCATTATTCAAGAAAAATGGTTGGCTGAAGACCTGGTCTGAGAAGAACATCTAGGCTTAAAAACTTGCCCTAATGGTACGGGAAAAGTACCTGATTCTTGTTCCGTGCAGCGTTCAAGGTGCAGATGCTAATGGTTGGCAACCTTCGACAGGAGATGGCAATAAAAAGAAGGACTCCCTAAAAAGGAAGCCGAAGTTAACTTTAGATGAGTAATGTCAGAATTCTGAGTATACCTTCGTCACACAAAACTTTTACATTCCTCAAGTTAATAAATCGATTCCTACGTTACACAATGTACGGGGCGAGTCGAGAGGAGCCCTTAATTGCGCTTCTGTCTCTGTGCCCGAATCTCGGTAATTGACCCTTGCGCAACTAAGAACTTCATGACCCTGGCATATGAAATACTAAGTTCATAGGTAGTTCTTCATTCACAGTATGATACCTAGCTATTACTCGGAAAATCAATGGATCTAAGGCTCGTTCAAATTTTTTTATTCAGGAAAAGGGCAAATTTTACAGTCCTCAAGTTACACAATGTAGGTCGGGGCGAGTCAAGAGGAACCGTTAATTGAGCGTCTGTCTCTGAGCCCGAATCTCGGTAATTGCGCCTTGCGCAACTAAGGGCAACGGGCGCAATTTGCTCAGCAAGAACTTAATGACCCTGGCATATAAAATACCTAAGTTCATAGTTAGTTTTGTTAATGTAATTTCGTTGTTTCGGTAACGTGTAATCATCGTTGTAATTTTGGTATGTAAATTTATATGGAAATATTTTTTTTTTACACCCTTTTACACATAATACAATACATAAAATGCAATTTATAAGATATTAACTTTGTATGTAAAATCATATTAAAGTAAACACGACATGCGCTATTTTAATATTTTAATATTTTGAACGAAAATTGTAATTTTACTACAAAACTTTTCAATTTTATTTACCTTAGGAGGTAAAATCATTACGCGGATGAAGTACGCTTTTGGCCGCGGCTTCATCCGTGTGGATTCAGGTTTTTAAAAATCCCGTTTTTTGCGGGATAAAAGCACTATGTCACTCTCCATGTCTTCAACTTTACCTACCCATGAAAAAATAACGTCGACTAGCACTTTGCGGCGTGACTGAAGGAAAACCAACAAATTCATCGCGTTTGCATTTATATTACTAATTAGTAAGGAAGAATTCATAATATTAGTAAGAAAGAAAGAAGTAGGGACATCTGTTACTTTCCTCAAAGTTAAAGAACAACTTAACTAAAATAACTTGCATTATGATAAATATCACAGAATATACTATAATAGTACAACTATTTTAATAATATGCAATCACAAAGTTCAAAATCACACCATTAAACGTTATGAGTGCTACTTAAAATTACTTAATACGTTCTATTAACCTATCACCTAATATATGTAGATAATAATTATGGGACTTCTGTATGAATTCACTAAAATTATATTTTTGCACTGCAACATTACGACTTTTCAAACAAAAAATAACTAGTCGTTCGCCCCGAACTGAGACCTCGCGGTAACGGTATCCCATGATTATTCATTCAGTCGATACATGACGACCAAAACTGACATTATTATTATGCCCGTTTTCACCAAACATACCTAAATCTTCCCCTATGTAGGAGTCTCTTTACGTAGGTAGCTCCAAAACACAAACCTAAGTCCTAACATCCGTCCCAATGTCCTTTTAGGTGTCCCGTACAGGATCGTGATAAAGAAGTTGACAGTAATCATCGCCTAACTTATCATAGGTAGCCCGTAAAGGTTAGGGAACGTCAGTGAAAACATTGAATTATTATGTAGGTACTAACGAGTGAAAACGGGTTAGGGGCATCTGTACAAATCGTCATCTATCGACGCGAATAGAAAATATACAAAATGCAGCAATTAATAGTTTATTGAAGTTTGATATTTAACTAAAGAATAATTTTAATTGAATAATATGTTATTAATTATTATATTATGTACCTAAATAATAATGCTCGACGCAAAACTGTTTTTGGGATAGATCGTAGTCGTAACTCTTAGTTCCATGGAATAGTTAATGACTGCGCCATCTATTAGCATTATTGTGAAGCTATGTGAAAATTACTGATGCTCATTAAAAAATAAATAATCTCGTTTCTTTATAATATTCATATAATTTTAGTATTTGTTGTTCAAGTACAGGATACAAGTGAAGTAAAAAAATAAGTACATGTTGAAAATATATAGCCGATTTTCCCAGAGAGCGTCTTCAAGCGAGCGTATTAAATCGCCACTTTGAAAGCTCCCCATTTCGTCAATTTTAGGAAAAAAAAAATACGTTTGTACTCTTTTCCAGATTGTCTTTAAAATGATATACAGAAACCCTATGAATCGCAAAAAAAAAAATTTTACTTCGCATTCGCTTCTATGAGAGCCCCCCTGAAATAAAGATTTTTTATAACTTTTTAAGCCATTTTCGGCTGGAGGCCATCGGTTTACATATTATATCTAAATTTGAAGTAATTACGTTCAGTAATTCAAAAGTTATAAGGCTCTGACAGACGGACGGACAGACGGACGGACGGACGGACGGACAAGTGCAAATCGCTCTAGTAAACTCAGAGACCTCGCTTCGCTCGGTCAATAATAATGTATTTATGTATTTTGTCATAAAATTAATGCCAACAGTTCCATAAAAAAATGAACACAAATCTTTAGACTAATAGCCTCACAATAAGTCAAAGTTGAAATGGATTAACATATAAATTATAAGTATAATATTATTGTTATAGCCTTCCTTGTTATGTATAATGTTGTAACATTGTTAAAACTTGACACAGTTTAGTTAGCATTAATATTATGTTCATTATAATTTAATTGTTGTGTTTATTGGATTTCCTTATGGTCATTTTCATCTTCCCACTAAATATTAATAATCAATAACAGATCTAATATTATATTATATTTTTATCAAATAAATTAGTTATTGGATGAAAAATTGGTTTTCATAACTACTGAAGTAATTTTAATTGAGTTATTTTAGTGCTTTTTAGTTAAGGTTGAAGACAAGGGTCTGCCCGCGAAATTCAAATTTAATTTGGTTTTTCGCAATTTGTAAACTAATACGTCAAAGTAGGCTTATGTCATTCTAATTGCGACGATGGCAGTATCATCTTCACAGGTTTATATAAAAATTTTTACTTGAAAGTTTCCAGTTTAAGAAATTAATCAAAATATCGACAAATTTGTGAGTAACTCACGTCCAACTCAGTATTTTGATTAATTTCTTAAACTGGTCACTTTCAAGTAAAGATTTTTATGTAAACCTGTGAAGATGATAATTCCACTGGCGCAATTAGAAGGCCATAAGCCTACTTTGTCGTATTAGTTTACAAATTGCGAAAAACCAAATTAAATTTGAATTTCGCGGGCAGACCCTTGTCTGCAACCTTAAGATAGAACACTTTAACGATTGTGAATTGCACTGGGCCGTTTGAATCCGAAAAATTAAAGTTTCATTAAGGTCTCAAATATGATAAAAAATATTAATACTAAAGGACTTATAGAGATGAATTAAGGACCACTTTTTATCCTGAAAAATATTATACTATCTACCACGTAAAAATATGTGAAGCGGTTTCCTTTTCGAAAAATTCGAGGTTCGATCCCTGGCAAGAACTTCTAAGTTTAAGAAATTTTAAATATTACATACTTTATCGGTGAAAGAAAATATCGCAATTAAACTTGTAGGTACATGCCTGCGAGTTAGGCCTTAACCTTTTTCATTCGAGAGAAGACTTCTGCCCTGTTTTGGGTCCTGCGATGGGTTTACATGAATGAAAGCTAAGTGGCTGGCAACAGTTAGTAAATAAGTAATAAATTTTTTTTTTTAATAGTAAGTACATATTTAATTTTAATTTTGACTTTACACTAAAATAATACACAATTTTAATAATAAATTACATCTAAAATTAAAACAGTGATAGCCAGTGAAGCAGTGATAGCCTAGTGGTTGAAGCAGTGATAGCCTAGTGCTTAGGACTGTGGTCTCTTATTCGGGGGGTCGCAGGTTCGATCCCGGGTACGCACCTCTGACTTTTCGGAGTCAAGTGCGTTTAAGTAATTAAATATCACTTGCTTCAACGGTGAAGGAAAACATCGTGAGGAAACCTGCACACCTGAGAGTTCTTGAAGGTGTGTGAAGTCCGCCAATTCGCATTGGGCCAGCGTGGTGGGCTATGGCCTATAACCCTTCTCTGAGAGGAGGCCTGAGCTCAGTAGTGAGCCGTTGATGGGTAGCTAATGATGATGATGATGATGACGAAAATTAAAACTGATATGAATCTAGAATATATTATTTTAAATTAGAATCTGAGTTTTATGTTTCATATAAATATGTGCAATTTTGCCATCAGATGTAACCTTTAGCATTATTCAGGTCGGCATGACATAAATGTAACCGCGAGTCGCAGTAAAGATCAAACATTAAACGGAATGTTTTAACATGATGCATAAAGCATGTTTTAAAAGTTAAATTAAGTTGTTATTAAAATTAACAATCAATCTTTTTAATGTATACAAACTTCTCAATCGTCAAGCATGAATGAAGCACGAATGGGTTGTAATAGTGGAACCGACAGGCTGACCGTAGCAGTTTTCAGGAGGTCCTTAGGCATATATTTTATTTTTATTTTTGATATGATTATATATTCGGAAATTTTTTTCAGGTTAGGTAGGTTCATACTAGTAAAGAAAAATATCATCATCATCATTAGCAGTCCATCAAAGGCTCACTTCTGAGCGCAGGTCTCCTCTCAGAGATGGGTTATAGGCCATAGTCCACCACGCTGGCCCAGTGCGAATTGGCGGACTTCACACACCTTCGAGAACATTATACTATACGTATATAGAGAACTCTCAGATGTGCAGTATTCCTCACGATGTTTTCCTTCATCGTTGAAGCAATATTTAATTGCTTAAAGAAAAATATAAAAGGAATGAATTAATTTAATTTTTAACTTATTTCAAAAAGGAGGAGGTTCTCAATTCGACTGTTTTTTTGTATGTTTGTTACGCAATTATTCCGCCAATTATAATTCAAAATGAATTGATTTTGACGATTCTTTTTTGTACGATTCAGTAGGTCATACTTCAGAGGTGGTCCCGTATAAATTTGATCGAAAGTGATTCAGAACTTTTTGAAAAAAGTCTTTATACTTGTATAGTGCATTTTTGAAGTCAGTTTTTTGAAAATAATTTTTCGTTTTATATTATTTAGTGTTTACTTTTGGTGTTGCTTACATCTCACAGGTCTAGTTTAGCCAAGATTAGAATAAAATGCTGACATTACTAAAAACTAAGATAATGCTAAGTTTACAAAATATTTATTATGCATGCGTCTGTTATGAAATGGTTATGGATTTCACATAAAAGCGATTACCTGTGAGAACACTAACATATCATAAGTTTAACTAAAGTTCATCTCATAAATACTCACGAGAATCGTCTGTTATTGGATTAAATGTTAGTAGAATAAATGCAAGACTGGCGAAATAGCATTGTATCGAGTTGACAATAGTTTTTAGCCGACTTAAAAAAGGAGGAAGTTCTCAATTCGTCGGAGTCTATTTTTGTATATATGCTCACCGATTACTCGATGACGCCTGAACCGATTTGGCAAATTCTTTTTTTGTTTGAAACGGTATACTTCCCAGGTGGTCTAATTTAATTTTATCGAAATCGGTTGAGCGGATTTTAAAAATCAACAATAAATTATATACTTATTTTGTAGTGGCGCGGGCGTTTGGAGTCGGATTTTTAAAAAGAAATTTTTATATTAAATTATAGTGATTTCAAAATAACAAGGATAAAAGTTTAAAAACTTACCCGACTACGGAAAGTTGGGTGTGGCATCCGTCATATCGATTTTGTTCGTCGCATAAAATGTAGCTTCATCAGGACTACGAATCGCCTGTGAGAGCACCTATGTTTGCGCACGCACTTGTACACTATAGTATCTCCAGCGCAGATGGCTAATCTTTGGTTGGTCGCCGTGACCGGATTCGGTCGGGATTGTTATTTATTACTAGCTGATGCCCGCGACTTTGTCCGCGTGGATTTAGTTTTTAAAGTCCCTCGGGAACTCCTTGATTTTCCGGGATAAAAAGTAGCCTAGATGTTGACCCGAGTAATAAGCTACCACGGTATAAAATTTTGTAGAAATCTGTGCGGTAGTTTTTACGTGAAAGAAGGATAAACAAACAGACAAACAGACAAAAAAAATTAGCTTCTGTTTTGATATCTGTATCTTGAACACAATTAGAAGCAAAAACCCTTTTTTGAATCTATTTCATGTACAGAATTGGTTTCATTTCTGTTTTATTATATGTATGTATAGATTACATAGTCCTATGCATAGGTACCTATTACGTTCGACTAACATAACATCTTCGGCAGTCGAAGTCGTCACTCAAATCCATGGGTGAATGACACTATTTTGCTAATAATTAGATAGTTTTCGAAGGCTGAAAAGACTTAAGTATAGGAATAATTTATTCAAGTAATAATAATAATAGAGGAATCAATTTTACCTGTCACATGTGATTCTATGAAGAACCGTGAGAAATCGTACCTAAATGGTGTTTGATAGAATTAATAATATTATGAATTCCTTAACGTTTTATACGAATACTTACACATAATTAATCAAAATAATTTTTAACTTAAATGACGTTTTGTTAAACAAAACATTAAAAAAATAATTAATGTACCAATTTGGATACATGAAACATTAGGCACCTATGTACGTTTAAGCAGTTAAATATCACATTCTTGATCGGTGGAGGAAAATATCGTGTGGAAAACTGCACGACTGAAAGTTCTCCATAATGTTCTCAAAAGCTATTATTTAAGGAGACAGCTCGGTAGTGAACCGTTCATGGGTTGTTGATTTAGTTAGATGATGATAATGACGATATTGTGTGTATAAGTGTGTATGGAAAATGGTTAATGAACCCTTTACCCTTTTCACTGCAAGCACGGAAGCAAAGCTGAGTGTGTTGACCGATGAGTTATAGTACCTACTTATAGTTTACATTATCTCAAAACGCCCACTAACTCAATATTGATTCAGCCCATCAGTTACAGAGAGCATTATGTCAGGTTATATAACCTGCGGTAATGGGAGCTTCTCACTACTTTATACGATAAAGCGCAGGGCACACTGCGAGCTAAGCTAGCTTCGTTTAGCTTAGTTCACATAGCTGCGGCATCTTCTCATACTTCGGTTCACATCGCGAACTACAAAGATAAACGAAGCAAAGTAGCTGAACTATGTGAGCTAGCTTACCCGATGATGTCAACTAAGCTAACTAAGGGGATGAAGGATGGCCCCCGCCCATTACAATCTATCTAGCGTTGTTTTATGTTGTCACCCGCGCGTACCCAGCTAGCTGTCTTAAAAGGTAAACGAGGGGGCTCGCCACTGACCTATATGATCAATAGATACATGATTAACACTGTCATTCTTTTTCGGACCTACAAGTCCTTTCGTGTCCAAGGAAATAAAATTAGTGAAAGCACTAGTTGACGACTGATAGTAGATACTTTTTGGTACTTCCTGCATCCCTTTATTTAGTTCCAGAGACACTCGTATGTCAATCGTGGCGCTTCAAATTGATCCATAATTTAAGATGTCATTAATTGTATAGACACAGCCAGTCCACTAATCAAAGATTATACAGGTCAGTAGGGCACTCGCAGAAACGCCTAAGTGACTCGCTAAGCACAGCTGATAGAACTTACTTACCACTCTGACAAACCATGCTAAAAGTGAAAAATCAAACTTAAGAACGCTGTAAGCGTCGCACGCTCGGCGTTTCTCCCAATTTTTTTTCTGCGATTTCTTTACCATTTAAAACATCTATGGAAAAATGGATTATAGCTTGCTTACCTAAGCTATGTGAGTTGAGCTAATCCACGGAATACACATTAGTGGCTAAACGAAGTTAGCTCAGCTCGCAGTGTGGCCTGCGCGTTATTCGGCAGACCCGTCTAACCGGTCCCACAGACCGAGGGTCTGCGCGATTGTGATGTCACTTGGACCATGGCCTACATATTCCCAAACTGCCCAATCCCACATAAATTTCGATTTCATTCAGTATTATTAGGCGGGTAATTTCTTTTTTCGGTCCAATGTCACAGTAACTTGGCATCTTCATTTCGTAACATCTCCTTAAAGACTTTTGCGAATTACGTATAGTAATACTTTGGTGTCTTTTATAATATTTTATGTGAAAAAATCTTATGATTAAGGATGTGTTGAATGTGTTGGATGTGTTATAAACTTAAAGCATGTAATGCTTAATCAGCAGATTTTTTCACATAAAATACATAGTAAAATACAGATTCCGACTAATTGAGAAAATCCTCCTTTTTGAAGTCGGTTAAAAACAGTGGCACGGATCTTTCTGTAACGCAGTGGAATTGGAAAATTCAACCTTTCGGACGCGCTATATAAAATTTTCGTGCGCGTTGTCTGTTGCATTTTCTTTGTATTGAACTTTCTCGCTCAACATGTTCCCCACTAGGTGAACGATGTCATGAAACTAGTCGCAGAGAGCCGCTGGATTCAGGCATGTGGAAGTCCATGCTATTGCATGACCTTGCATGAATAGACCTTTGTTCAACAGTGGATGACAAAAAGTTGATACCTATATGACGAAGAAGAAGAATTTTCTTGCTCATTTTCGCAACAATACGCATTGGGCAGATAATGAGATCAGTTTCATAGCTGCGTTCGCTTGCTCGATACATTTTTCACGAGTTAGGTTAGTTAAAGTCTGTTAGACTTTTGCAGTGTATTTTTACCACTAAAAAAGTGACAAAAATTTTGATATGGGAACTCCACAAAAAGAAAACAGAAATCTTTGGAACAGAAATCTCTCCCTCTGATTTTCTCATGTTGCAATGACAAAACTTACGTTCGTAGGTATTACTTTAATCTGGCTATTTGCTAAAGATAATTATTCAACCGCATATGAGTAGAATTGTTTCTTAATGCCAACAGTGTATCTGCCTTTGCATAACTCAGGTAATGATAGGAATCTTCGGTCTGAACCCAACTCAAGCTATGTTTATACTCCGCCCATATATCTACAATAATTATTGTGTCCTCACTTTCTTACTTATATATTAAGTGCGTAAAAAAAGGTAATTAGGTATATCATGAGGTACCTATACAAGTATACATACAGCATTTATAATTAATTACTAATATTATAAATGCGAAAATGAGTTTGTTTTTTAACTGTTTTTTGGTTTGTCCTTCAATAATGCCGCAATTCAGAGCTACGGATCGACGTGATTTTTGGCGAGGGTATAGTTTAGGACCTGGAGAGTAACATAGGCTGCTTTTATACCAGTTAATGAAGGTGTTCCCGCGGGATATTTAAAAACTAAATCCACGCGGACGAAGTCGCGTGTAGCGAAGTGTAAAACTGATGCAACTTAATTTTTAAAAAATGCAGTCGCAAATTAAGATCAAAAGTACCTAATTCTATATACAAAAATAGCTTAGCTTTAGTTCGAAGTTCGCGTAGTAGTGTAGACTGTAGTTCGCATTCATCCTCGTGAAGTTAGGTTTTTAAAAGTCCCGCGGAGACCACCTGTTTTTCCGGGATAAAAGGCAGTCTGTGTCTGTCCAAGTCTTCACATCCAAAATTCACATCGCTCCGTTGCTCCGTTGCTGCGTGATTGAAGGATAAACCAACAAATCAAGAAATAAACACATTTATAAAAAGCATTGTAAATATATTAACCTTGAACTTTATCCTGATTAACACATGGAAATATTATAGAACTTTCAATATTTTCGCAATATTATAGTCCCTGTATGACAATTCGCACCTACCAACTATTAATTATGTACAATACCGCATTAAAGAATTAGGAATTTACATTGTCATAATAGATACCTTACGTTCAAACGGCAAAAAACATGGGAAAGTTATTATAATTATTGTTCTCCATAATTATTATTACTGGCTGCTGTAATATGTCTCATGGTTTATTATACTTTAATTAACTTCACCGTACAACGAAATACTAAAAACATATTTTTCATATATTTTTTATTTTGGAACGAAGTACATTTTCGCAAGGTTTTGCGAATGGAGGCTAGACGAAAAAAATTATAAGAATTTTCCATCACGACCCCTGCTTTCGTTTAATACACACATTCCATCAAAGCTTTGGTGGCATAGCGGCTAAGCAAAAAAGTGAAACTATCGATTTGGGTGTTCGAATCCTGACTTGAAATTATTTCTTTGGTTTTATTTTATTTTTTGTAACGAAGTTTTATAGAAGAGAACAAAATATTTGCGGCCAAATATACTAACGCCATCTATTGTGAGCAGCGTAAATTTGCTTGAACTTGATTTAGTATCTGTTTATTTTTTACAAGATATAGTTAAAATCATCTCGTATATAATATGTTTTTTTGTTTTAGTTTGAGTAAACTAATAAATAAATATAACATAATAAATAAATGAACAATTCTAAATTAGTAGTTCCAAAGTGACCTTCAAAGACCAATCAAACGTATATCCTCTATCGGTATGCAACACGTTTTTTGATGCACGTGAAACGTTTAAAAAAAATCGAAGATGGGCATATTATTTTGTTTTAAATGTCGGGTCACGAAGGCTTTAATAACTGTGAGACCATCGAGGATTCGTGAGGTCAGGCGGCGTGATCCCGAGCTATTTCCGCGTGTATTAACTATTTAGTCAGCTAATATGTTACAAAATGACCCTATTGTTTGATAGTAATTTACGAAGCATGTATTTCATGATTTTTTGTTTGTTACTTAGATATTATATTTAAGAGCTTTAAAAAGTCTCCAGCGTTGGTTTTTTTAAAGAATATAAGCATTTAAACATAGGTATTAATATTCAAATGCTAACAGGTAGGTACGGCTTGACACCTCGATAATAGGATTAATAGAATAGAATAGAATAGAATAGAAATATTTTTTATTCAAATAAACTTTTACAAGTGCTTTTGAATAGTCAATGAATCTACCACTGGTTCGGAATGCCTTTCCTGCCGAGAAGAACCAGCAAGAAACTCGGCGGTTGCTCTTTTCAAAACAAATTTACAATACAGTAAATACTATGCTATATATGCAGTATTTCCACAATGAGGAAAGTTCCAAAAATGCATACCGACTAACTTTTATCTTAAGATGGGCAGACATAAAGTAACCCCATTTCCGCCGGTGGCACCCGTTCACGAGCATGACGCATGACCCAGCCATTGCTTCGCTCAACCATATTTGAGGGAACGTAACAACCCGCATCACACGACACCACCACAGAAATGTTTAAAGAGTGCGTGACATACTTATGCTACCCATGTTAAGGCATCGAATTGAAAACTAATATTCAAATGCTCATTTTAAGACATCACTTAGACACAAATAAAGTAGAAACACTGAATAGGTAATATTGCTACCAATTAAGTTGTGAGTAAACAGACTCTGTTTGCGGAACCGTTGGTAAAGTCTTGACTTGTCATAAGAACCACAAGTTGGCTTAATTGAAATAAAGATTTTTTCTCCCGCGGGGATCCCTCTTTTACTTTCCGGGATAAAAAGTAGCCTATGTCACTCTCCCGGTCTTCAATTATAACCATGCAAAAATATGTTTATCCGTTGCTCTGCTGCGGCGTGATTTAAGGACAAACCAACAAACAAGCACACTTTCGCATTTATAACATTAGTAAATATAGTAAGAATATTATGTAATTACATGACGAGTAAATCTATCCTTCACACATTTTAGTTAAAATGAGTTTGTTTGCAGCGGGTTTTCCAAGCCTCAAAACATTTGACATTATCAAGCAAAACTTACGGCCGATAAAAATCACCTGCCTGCACGATTTATTCCGACGCGAAGACCCTTCCAACTTTGTTACATTGACCTGTCAACCGATGGAAATAAAACGGCATTTACTTATTTGCTGAGTCGTGACAAATCACAGCTTGTGCAATGTTACGACATCCCCAAGCTTCTATTGAAGAAGACTCTTGACACTAATATGTCGATTGTCGAATGTTTTTGGATCTTTATTAAGTTATTTTATCACTTAGCGCTGACAATACAGACTGCATTGAATATTATTATTGTAATATTTTTGAAAGCTACTTATTTTTGTGCTTAATTTATTGAATAGATTTGCAAATGGCAATACCTTAAAGTTAAATAATACAAGCAAATTAAATAAAAATTTTATTTGAGCCTATACCGCACACTTATACCTACGTCTATAGTTGTGAATTATGATCAATATAAAAAAAAATAGAACGATATTGTATTATTTTGTTTTGAAAGGAGCTTCTGCTGAGTTTCTTGCCGGCTCTTCTCAGCAGAATCCGAACCGGTGGTAGATTCATGACTTGTCATAAGTGCTATAGTCTCGGTATTGCGCCTCCTGAATCCAGCGGCTCGTTGTGACTGCTAACGAGGCTCTGACAACCGACAAATGACGGTATAGCCAATTCATACTGGCTAGACTGAATAAATGAAACAGGCCGGTGTCGGGCAGCAGCGACACCGGTGCGATCAGTCTAGCCCTGCGATGACCAACACGCCTGCCCAGCGTGGTCATTATGGGCAAACCTTAAAACCTTAAAATATTACTTTTAATATTCATCATTCATCATCATTAGCAACCCATTAACGGCTCACTACTGAGCGCAGGTCTCCTCTCAGAGAAGGGTTATAGGCCATAGTCCACCACGCTGGCCCAATGCGAATTGGTGGACTTCACACACCTTCGAGAACATTATGAAGAACTCTCAGATGTGCAGGTTTCCTCACGATGTTTCCCTTCACCGTTGAAGCAAGTGATAGTTAATTGCTTAAACGCACTTGACTCTGAAAAGTCAGAGGTGCGTACCCGGAATCGAATCTGCGACCCCCAGAAAAGGAGACCACAGTCCTATCCACTAGGCTATCACTGCTTATAATGTAAATATTACTTTTAAGTATTTAATTTTAATTTGTTTGTTACAGGGCCCCATGAAGCGACTGTCATGCGCATAGCGGCACTGATTGCACTCGTGCAGGTAATGTTCATTTCGAGATTCTCAACAGTAGGTATCTGCTTTCCGAACCGCTGGTAGATCCTTGACTTGTCATTAGAGCCACTGCATTAAATAAATCTGTATGAAGTAACAATATAGCTCATAGCCGCTTTAATTTCTCAGCGTCGAATGGCTTGTAATAAGGCGAAATAATGCGTGTGATGGAAAAAATGCGCATTGTTCGACTCTAACAATAATCTCACAGATAGCTTGATAACAGCATGGCCGGCATTACAACAATAAATCTCATAACTGAAGCAGTACAAGTGTAATTTTAAAATAATGAAGATCTATTCGATAATGCATTTTTTTTTAATAATAATAATTGTAGTGGCCAGCTCGGTTAGAGGGTTATCGAGTCATGAGAATCAGGCGATCGGATTCGCTGAGAAATAAATATTATCTAAACTATCCGTATTATCTTATTTCATAGGTTTTTACAAGCTTTTATTAAAAGCCGAAACAATGTTTAAAAATAAATCAAAAATCCAAAATGTTTTACCGTAATTTTTGACGTGATAACGTCTCATAAATCAATGAACACCGTCTGCACGCACGAAAAAGTGTAACGTTCCGCCTGAGCATGAGCGTGCAAGCGAGAGCGCGGAACAAACGATAGAGAGGCACGATCGGCCCAAGCGTTGGCTTGTGACTAGAGAAAGTTGTAATTTTCAATTAACTCCTTCTTTGTAGTAGACAGAATAATGATAATTCAGTGATAATAATTCAATTCAATTCATAAAAGTATGCAATTTTTCAACAATGTTTCTTTATGACGTTATCACGTAAAACTATCGTCCGTAAACAAACTTTACAGACATCCAATTTTTGGAAAGTAGTTCCTTATCGCGCGGTACGGAAGGGGGCTAGACGGAAAAAATTAAGGAACCGACACTCGACACATTTTTGAAACCGACACTTTTTTGTTGAATGTGAATTTTGCATTGTGTTCAGTATTTTCGCCATATAACACGGCGTCTGCATGGCCTAGTGGTTCCGGCAGTCGCCTAAAAGTTCAACGTCGATGGTTCGAATCCCAGCTTGACAGACTGAATTTTCTATTTTCAATTTTATTTTAAATAATTTCTACATGTGGAATTTTTCCCTAATTTTTTATTGTATAAATTGGATAAAATGTTATTGTACAACTAACGCCATCTGTTAAAAAACCAGAGTAACTCTTTGGTTTTGTAACAGTGCAATAGAAATAATTCATCGTTCAACTAAATATAATTCAGTTCGTAGTTAATCAATTTAATACTAGATGACACGACACCACTAGTTTATTACAATTCCTTCACTAAAATTAATCGAAAGGAACTACGTTCCACCCGGGTGTCCCTTGACACCTCTCAAGTTTTTTTTTTTCATAGAAACGGGAGCGGCGTTTAGTGACGTTGTGCTAATAGCTAGTAAAATCAGTTACCTATTATAGTGTACCTTTTGTACCTTTTTCGTGCGTGCAACCGGGTGTAAGGTGTTCATCGATTTTTAAGACGTTATCACGTCAAAAGATGTGCAATATGGCGTAGAGCTACGTTATTGATATATTCACTCGAACGTGTTATGTAGGATTAGTAAATTAAAAGCTATAATTGCTGTAGCTGTCGCTCGCTACAGCTGTTCCAGATGTTCAAACGCTCACGGCAGCAGAGTTGAACCTCCAACTGGGAGGAGAAAATGCCCTGTCACCGTTCTTAGAGGAGACCAGCGAGGAGGCTGGGGTCACCTTCGTGAGGGGCTCCAGAGCCGTCGACTCCCCACTCTCCCCTGACATAGACGTCCAATGTTCGGCAGATTTTATCGAAGTTACTGTGGAATTCCCCGATGTATTCGATGGGATAATTTACAGCAAGGGATATTTAAACGACCCTAAGTGCAAGTAAGTTACCATTTTTATACTTATTACTTACTAGCCGTTGCCCGCGACTTTGTCCGCAAGGAGTTTGATTTTCAAAAATCCCATGATTCACATCCTGTGTTTTCCGGGATGAAAAGTAGCTTTTCAAATCACGTGGATTCGTTGCACCGTTGTCGCTGCGTGATTGAAGGACAAACCAACAAAGACTTTCAACAACACACTTTCGTAATTATAGCAGTATTTGAAAGATTTATTTAATTACATTTATATAATATATATGTGTATTGAGTCCTATTTATACCACGTCAATTTAATAAGTACATAATTTTATTTATTGTGTATAATAAATAGTAGACTTAACTCGGACCTGACTTGAAGGCGGCCTCAGAGATAAACCATCTGCGGGGGATATATTATAGTGCACAAGAGCGGAAACACAGGTACACTCTCTATTCCCTCACCCTCATAGTCCAATGGGACGAAAATCCGACACGACCGGAGAGAGATCAGGCGCAGGACCGGCGGCTTTACTCTCCGAGGCACTGGGGTGACACACCGCCAACCTCTTAACTCCGGGCTAGTACTGAGATTTTCTTAAGGTGGAAATTCAAATATAATTTGGTTTTTTGCAATTTGTAAACTAATACGACAAAGTAGGCTTATGGCATTCTAATTACGACAATGGCAGTATCATCTTCACAGGTTTATATAAAAATCTTTACTTGAAAGTGTCCAGTTTAAGAAATTAATCAAAATATCGACTAATTTGTGAGTAACTCACGTCCAACTCAGTATTTTGATTAATTTCTTAAACTGGTCACTTTCAAGTAAAGATTTTTATGTAAACCTGTGAAGATGATAATTCCACTGGCGCAAGAAAAACCAAATTAAATTTGAATTTCGCGGGCAGACCCTTGTCTTCCACCTTAACAGAAAAATCAAGTACATTTATTGGGCGTGGTAGACTCATCGACGATTCAAAAGCACTTGTAAAAAAGTTTATTTGAATAAATAATATCTCTATTCTATGGTGAATGAATTTTCCAGGTATGTGTCACTGGGTGGCAGTCAGTCACGGTACTCTTTCCGAGTGCCGCTGAACGGCTGCGGGACGCGACCGCTTTGCAACACTTGCGGCTCCGTAGACAATGTTCTCGTCTTCCAATCGGACGACTTGGTGCAGGGGCCCTATGATTTTGCTAGGAAGGTAAACCTTTGTATTTATTACCTACCTTACCTACTACAGGGAAAGAACAGCACCTACCGCATACTTAACAATTTAATATAAAAAAAAAATTTAAAAACCGACTTCAAACGCCCGCACCACTGCAAAGTTTATTATTAACTGTTGTTTTGAAAACCGCTCGACCGATTTCGATAAAATTTAAATGAAACCACCTGGAAAGTATACCCTTTAAAACAAAAAATGAATTTTTCAAATCGGTTCAGGCGTCTTCGAGTAATCGGTGAATATACAAAAAAAAAAAGATTCCGACGAATTGAGAACCTCCTCCTTTTTTAAAGTCGATAAAAAAAAATCCGACGAATTAAGAACCTCCTCCTTTTTTGAAGTCGGTTAAAAATCCCCATATCCTTTTCTTTAATTTTGAGGGTTCCGAAAAAAAAAATAGAACCCTAATAGGATCGTTTCCCTGTCCGTGTGTTCCTTTTTCACTGAAATGGCTTGAGGTACTAAGTTGAAATTTATGCTCAATACAAAGGTCAATGGTTTCCTAACGCTGTGAAAATTTCAAGTTTCTACTTTAACTCAATGAAAAGTTACAGCTTTACAAAACGAATTTCCGTACAAAATGACCAGTGGCGGTTTTGCCATTAATAAAATCTAGGCGTTTTATCTTAAATCAAGGTTACCATGTCTGTGAAATAATCCGAAGTAACAGTACACCTTTCAAATGAATTGCACAGTCAGTGAAAGTTTGTAAGACCCTTTAATCACGTAGGAAATGATGACGCCAAAAACACTGATGATCCTCAAACGCCTGAGCAGATCTTCAGATCTACTAAGATCTTCATAAAATTTATAGCTACGATCCATCTCGATTACATTAGCTTTTAAACATAAAAGACTGCATCAAAATCGGTTCATTCGTTAAGGAGCTACGAGGGAACAGACAGATACATAGATGCACACATACACGGATACAAAGATACACAGATACTCATAATACAGACACACAGACACGTCAAACTTATAACCTCTCTTCTTTTGTCGGGGGTTAAAAAGTTTACTTCCAAGACATATCTATTTTCCAGGTGACCTGCGCAAGCACAGCTCTGGAAGTGTCCGTGGGGGGGCAGAGACAGGAGCAATCGCACGTATTGAAGCTTAAGCCTTTCATGGTGGACATGCTTGATGTGGTAGCAATACAGGGGCCAGCCGGAGGCGTGGTGTGCTGGATGGACATCCAGAAGGGAGTTTTTCCTAATGTAAGTTTTATTGAAGTAATAGTTATTTGTGTTATATGGGGCCAAAGAATTTTTTTGCTCCCCGAGGGCGTTATTTGAATTCAGAGCGAAGGGAAGGATTCTAAAGTAGAATCCTGAGCGTAGCGAGGAATTCAATATACGCCACCCGAGAACAAAATATTTTGGCGCCGAATGACACACACTACTTTTCATCATTATCTATGAGAAAAAGCTAGGAGTATCAACCTACTATGTATAGACATCGTATATTGAAAGTATAAATAAAACACAAATAAATTATTATTAAATAATTAACACATTAATATTCATGTTGGATACAGTATGGGCGTATATCCGATCGACAAATTGATCACGTGACTCGTCGAAGACAACAGCTTCTCAAACATTTTTAATTTTGACACATACTAAAGCACGAACGCGGACCAATCAGAAGAGAGAAATGAAAAGTCACATGGGGTTAAAATTAAATTTTGCTCCCGCTGTCCTCTGTAGCCAATATTCGTTTTTCGAATAGGTATGATGAAAAACTTTTTTACGCACGCTCGATTTGGGGAGTAAGCTGGTGAATGCGTTACGAAAAGTGTGATCGGGCGAGGCGAACGGAAGTTGAGAGGGAGATATAAGTTAGTGAAGATAGAAAGACAGAGAGTTACGTTTCGTATAATACCGTAGGGGCAAGAGAGAGGTGCGAGCACACATTTTCTTTCAATCTTTCTCTCATAGCCAGTTGAGTTTCGTGAGCTTTACTTCAGTCGTGTGGTCTAAAGCACACTCGTTTTTTTCCATTGGAATCTCTTACTCATACGTAATGAGATCCGTAGAAGAATCAAAGTCACCGACATAGCTCAGCGAGTCGCGAAGCTGAAGTAATGGTCATTGAGGTCCCAAATCCCAAGGTGCTGGAGTGGGACGCCACAACGGAAAGTGCAGTGTTGGCAATCTTCACCTTGGTGGATAAACGACATGAGGGCCGCTGCATACATGCGGCACAAGACTATGGCCTGTGGAAGTTCATGTAAAAGATCTTTGTCCAGCAGTATACGTCTTTTGGATTGATAAAGAAGAAGACATACGTTAATTTACATCGACTGTACTCATAGCAATGTAAATTTCACCGTAAGAATGTGGAAATTGTTAGTTTATGAACAAACTGATGTCTGATGAGAGGCTTTGGCCGTGGCTAGTTACCACCCTACCGTCAAAGACGTGCCGCCAAGCGATTTAGCGTTCCGGCATGATGGCGTGTAGAAACCAATTAGGAGTATTGGTTGAATGTTCACTGCCATACCCCTTCCAAGTTAGCCCGCTACCATCTTAGACTGCATCGTCACTTACCATCAGGTGAGATCGCAGTCAAGGACTAACTTGTCATCGTATAAAAAAAAACTAGTAGTAAGAATCTATTAGTTAGATTGTAAACTGACGCAAGATGGTGAACTGTATCTAAGCTCGGGTGACCATGAGTTCAGGACTGCGATGATATTGCCCGAGCATAAGGTATACATAATGTCCATCACCTATTGGGTAGAATAATAATAAAATATGTTTTACTACTAAAAATCATAATTTCGAATATTACCTAAAAAATCATAATTTCGAATATTACCTAAAACGAATTTCACGCAGTCTTGTCTGCCCTATACTCCTGGAGTGTTTTTTTAAAGCGTGGAGCCAGAAGCTCGCGAAAGAGGTCCTGAATGAAGCTGAATGAAGGGGCAACGGAACAAGTCTTCTGGCGTAGCCCATTTGATTCGTAAATAACTGTATTTGTAATGCAACACAATACTAGTAGTGTACAGTACAAATCAAATGGACTACGCAAGAAGACTCGCTCTGTCTCCCCTTCATCCGTCCGGATTTCAAAAATTGTTTTACCAAAGTTTATTAATTTATCTATTACAGACTACTCCTTTGGAAAGTTCCATCAAGATCGGCGAGTACCTCACCATCTTGATATACTTGAAAGACGTCAGAAAGCAATACGATCTGAAAATCCACGACTGTTGGGCGTACGACAAAGATGACTATGACAGCCCTACCACCAGCAAGATCCAACTCACGGACAAGGAAGGATGTCCCAAGTAAAAGTCAAAATTTTTGGAGTTTACTCCTTAAGAATCGATTTTAGCAGCCCGGTATGAGAAAAATCCGGACAGTAAAATCAATTTATCAATGACCTTGTTACGTTTTTCACAACGTTTAAATTTCTACCCTAACGTTGAGTAAATAAGGTTGGTTTTCGCTTGAGTTGTCGAATGCCCGTGTCACGTTTTTCACAACGATGCAAATTTCGACCCTAACGTTGAGTAAATAAGGTTGGTTTTCGTTCACATGAAGATCAGCGCCATCTTTCGGCTTATGTGTAAACTATTTGAATAGCCACGGTGTTGTACTCCGTACAACACAATAGTTTACACATAAGCCGAAAGATGGCGCTGATCTACATGTGAACGAAAGCCAACCTTGTTTACTCAACGTTAGGGGTGGAGATTTGCATCGTTGTGAAAGGCGTAGCGCAGCCATTCGACAACTCAAGCGAAGACCAACCTTATTTACTCAAAGTTAGGGTAGAAATTTCAACGTTGAGTATGAAGTAAACTCCAGTTGTGCGTCGTGAGCTGACACACACAATTTTTTTATAACTACCTGATGCCCGCGTCTTCGTCCGCGTGGATTAGGTTTTTAAAATCCCACGGGAACTCTGATTTTCCGGGATAAAAAGTAGCCTATGCCACTATTTAATTCACGTCGATCCGTAGCTTTGTGGCAGCGTGATTGAAGGACGAACCGAAAAACCAACAAACAAATACACTTTCGCATGTATAATATTGGTATGATGATTCAAATTAATTTTGCCTGGTAGGAGACTTTGGTCGTGGCTGGTTACCTTCTTATCGTCAAAACGTTTAGCATTTCGGCACATGCAATGGCGTGTAGAAATTATAGTACGAGATCCGGTATAAGAAATTTAATATACCCTCATCTGTTATTTATTAGTGATAAGAAATAAATGATAGATATAATATACCTACTCATTGTCATATCGCGAATAAGTTGCCTAGTTAAATTGCGTGCGGATAATATTAAATTAAATTAAATTAAATTTATTAAATCTACTTCTCGTAAAAAAATCGTACACTAGATAAGAGAAATTACCCAACAGAATTGAAAAAGTTAAAGTTGCCTTCTTCCCCATCTGCGCAACTGTGGAGTTGTCAGGTCTATACAGGTGAGTAAAATTGATATTCTCTCATCAGTTATTTAATCGTATTTATATTAAAATAGAGCTTATTTTATTCTGAATGTAACTGTTTTAGGTTGCCTTATTATAAACTTGATCCAATCCATGGTTGCCTAGATTTTGGATGTGACTAATATTATCTGCACGCAATTTAACTAGGCAACCTATTCGCGATATTATGTGAAAGAGTATATTATTATCTATCATTTATTTCTTAACACTAATAAACAACAGATGAGGGTATAAATTACTTATACCGGATCGTAGACCATTACATACGTATAGCTATTTGTGTGCATGCCAATTGTTCGCCATGTATCAACCCTGTGGCACATGCAATAACAAACATACATTTTTACATTTGAACCTTGATAATTTCCAGAAAAAAGAAATTCATCGACGTATGGCAGAAGTCCACAAACACAGGCAAGAGCGGAGCCACACTGATCGCTTATAGCAAAGTCAGTGCCTTCAGATTCCCAGAGACCGATCAAGTGTATTTGACATGTAATGTAGAGGTAAGTTAATCGCAATTATTATCAGTTATCATTATCAAACAGTGCCAATATAATCATCGCCAAGCTTTTTTTTTTTTTTTTAAATACATAGACTAGCGCTTGACTGCAATCTCACCTGATGGTAAGTGAAGATGCAGCCTAAGATGGAGCGCGCTTGCCTAGAAGATGCCTATTCACTCTTGATTTAAAGGTACCCAAGTTATAGTCAGTTGGAAAAACGGAAGCCGGAAGGGCATTCCAGATTCTAGCGGTGCGTATTAGGAACGAGGAAGCAAAGCGCTTAGTGCGGGATCGTGGAATTTCGACCACGTAGCGGTGCAGATTCGAGCGATGCCTTGCGGTTCGGTGGTAGAAGGGTGATGGAGGAACTAGTTCGAATAGTTCTTGAGCACACTCTCCGAAATATATCCTGTAGAATACCGACAGACAGGCAACCTTGCGCCGATGTTCCAGACTTTGAAGTTTGGAGTTAGTTAGCGATTCGTCGCCAATGAGTCTTCTGGCGCGTCTGTCCACCGAATCCAATGCAGCAAGCTGGTACTTGGCAGAGCCGTCCCATAAATGGCTGCAGTACTCCATGCATGATCGAACTTGTGCTTGATACAAGGTAACAAGCTGTTCCGGCGTGAAGTAGCGCTTGACCTTATTGAGAATACCAAGTTTCTTGCCAGCAGTTTTTGCCTTGGATTCGATGCATCGTCCAAAGTTGAGATTTGACGAGACATTTATGCCAAGAAGATCAATATTGTCAGTGACCGGTACGGATATATTTCGGAAAGTCGGAGTTAGCGGGAATGGACTCCGTTTGGCGGTGAATAAACACGCCTGCGTTTTGGTAGCATTAAATTTGACAAGGTTGGCATCGCCCCAGTCCGATACCTCTTTCAAAGCCAAATTTATGCGTTCTACCAAAGCCTCTCTATGCTCGAAAGTTTCAACGCCACTAGCACGGGGACCGGACATGTATCTCTCCGTAACGGTGCTGTCATCCGCATACCCAAAGATACCGGGCCTGAGGAGATCATTAATGTGCAGCAAAAAGAGCGTTGCGGAGAGAACTGATCCCTGAGGGACACCGGCGTTAATCGCCATTAGATCAGACGAGGTGCCATCTATGACCACTCGAAATGATCGCCCACTCAGGAAATCTGATATCCAGTTACAAAGTCTAGTGGGTATCCCATAAGCTGAAAGTTTGCTCAAAAGGCCTTCATGCCAGACCCGGTCAAACGCCTTCGATACATCAAGTGAAACGGCTAGCGCCTCACCATGCTTATCGATGGCTTCACCCCAGATGTGTGTAGCATACACTAAAAGATCTCCTGTGGACCTGTTACGGCGAAAACCGTACTGCTGGTCGGACAGGAGGTCATTAAGCTCGAGGTATGCCAGGAGCTTGTCGTTCAATACACGCTCCAAACATTTACATAGTATGGACGTGATTGCGATAGGCCTGTAATTGGCCGGGTCGGCACGACTACCCTTTTTGGGTACTGGCTGTACGTTAGCTATCTTCCAAGCTTTGGGGACTTGAGCTAATTTTAAAGAGAGACGGTACAAGCGTGTCAGGACAGGGGACAACTCAGGAGCACAGGTCTTCAGGACTCTTGCTGGTATCCCGTCAGGACCGCTGGCCTTATTCACATCCAGGTTGCGGAGCACTTTCAAAACCTCAATTTGGCGAATGCGTATTTCGGACATAACAGTCTCGCAAGGTGGTATTCTAGGTGGTGAGGTGCTCCCTGCATCGAGGAGCGAATTTTCCGCGAACAGATTCGCTAAAAGGTTGGCCTTGTCTGTTGCAGAAAAAGCCAGCGATCCATCTGGTTTCAGCAGGGGAGGCAGTGAAGGACGGCAGAAGTTCGTTTCAACAGACTTCGACAGCGACCAGAAAGCTTTGCTACCACGCGGATAGGAAGCTAATTTGGCCCCAGTGCGACTCGTGCGGTTGAAACGTGCCCTTTTGAGAACCTTTTTGTAGAACTTGGCAGCAGAGTTGAACGCTCTTTTCTTCATATTGATGTCCGGAGATTTAAGGGTACGAGCTTCAGCCCACGCTGCAAACGCTGAGTCCTTACGAGCTGCAGCATCAGCACATTCAGCATTGTACCACCGAGGAACCTTGCCATCTAGTGATACGTCAGCATATGGAATAAAGTACTCCATCGCTTGACGTATCACTTCCGATACGGCTTGCTCACAACTCGACGGATCATTAGAAGAGAAGCAGCTCTGCCGCCAAGGGTAGGACGCGAAAAAGTGTCGCATCTCTTCCCAATCTGCCGACTTATATCGCCACACACGTCTGGTTCCGGTAGGACCGGTATCCAGAGGATGATAGTTCGATACCGACTTTACCACACAGTGATCAGAGGTGCCCAGGGGGGCCGCAACTGATACCGAAAACCGGTCTGGGTCGGTAGTCAACAGAAGGTCCAAACAATTAGGTGTATGGCCTTCAACGTCGGGTATTCGCGTTGCTTCTTGGACCAGCTGGGAGAGATCTAGCGACAGAGCAAATTTAAATGCTTCTCTCCCGGCATGGTCGGTATTCTGGTATGGGAACAGCCAATCCTGATGATGGGCGTTGAAATCCCCCAGAAATACCATTTGAGCAGTCGGATACCGACGTTGGACGGTGTCAGCCGTCACACTGAGATGGTCAAACATCCGAGTTGTCTCCTGGTCACCGCTGTGCGACCGATAGGTACAGGCATACACGATCTGCTCCATGCCCGTGTCCAATAAACACCACATGATGGAAGGGCTAGGTACCTCTAGGTTACGGAGACGCCGGCAGCAGACGTCATTACGGGCGTACATACAGACCCCAGCGCGAGGTTTAAAGTTATGCTCGAGCGTATACCCAGGATACTGTAGGTACGCTACGTCTGCTGGACTACCGATTTGCGTCTCCGTAAGAAAAAGTAAATGCGGCCTCTCAGTCTCTAGATGGTGGTGGACTGCGACGAGATTGGAGTGCAATCCTCGTATGTTGGTGAGGTGCACTTTGAGAGAGAGGAGGTGCAGCCGCTGCATAACTTTACTTTTTTTCTTGTAATATTTCATTTTTGTTCAAAGGGTGAATAGGAGGGAAATGGCAGTTGTACGAGGCGCTACGTTTGTAGACTCCGCAATTCATACATAAGAAGTGCTGATGGATGGCTCGATTGGAGACTGCGGGGACGCCCGAACCCCCCAGGGAATCGCCATCGGGTCGCCAACCGGCACGATGGAGGCCATCCCTGGATTTTTCGCCAGGTGGCGGGGCAGCCTTTCATAGGTGGCGAACCTACTAATTGGGCCCCCAACTACCTGCGGTCGGCCAGCGATGCACCGTGCTTCGGATCCCGCTACCCTCCAAATCGAGACATCCGGCACAGCCTCTGCACAAATCGGGTCCTGTCACTAAACGCAGCGCAACTGTACATACCCATTCCCCTTTGATTGGCTGGTACGAGCATCGCTCCGGAACACGACGCGCCCCACGACACAACGAATCGTGTCATAAGACGAATCGCTTGGCGGCGCGGCTTTGCTCGATGGGTGGTCACTCTAGCCACGGCCGAAGCCTACCACCTATGTTACTCGTTTGGCACCACCCAGGGGTCACGTGTAGGGTAGAGAGGGTTAAAACCTTACTTGGTACAGCCTACGGACGCGAGTAACCGCAACCCCCTAAAGGTACCGAGGGTTTTTGACGTTCTGTCAAGTGAGTCGTCATTTTTTTTTGTTCAAGCCCAGTCCCAAGCATTTAAATAACATAATAAGGGTTGCTTTTCAGAAAACATTTTTTTGGAACGAAATTTCTTTTCGGACGGTTTGGCGGATGGAGGCTAGCCGAAAAAATTGTAAGAATTTTCCGTCACGACAACCTTCCCTTCGTTTATTCCACGCGTTGCATCATAACTTTGATGGCGTATCCTGTTAACAGTTAAACGGAGGAGTTAAAATATCGGTTCGGGAGTTCGAATCCTAACTGCAGATAAATTTTAGTTTATTTATTTTTATTATTAATTTATTATATTATTATTTATAATTTAATAATAATATTTGGTAAAAAATTAAAAATAATTTGCACTTGTTCACGCTTATTTTAGGCCTACTTATGTCTTTAGGAGTAAAACTATCAGTTCGGGGAAAGGTTCGGGGGTTTGAATCCTGACTTCAGATTATTATTATAACTTTTTTATTTTATTTTTTTATTATTAGAAGGAACTTCGTTCCAAACGAGTGTCCAATTATCCCACGTATTCTATCTAAAGATCATAATATTATTTATTATTCATTCTTAAAATGATGCATTCGTTGCCTGGAAGAGATTGGTGTATATAGGTAATATTGGTTTTAGCTTTACACTGACCCCCTCTTCACATCAGAAAAATAAAATTGCGTCTTCTAAAAAACGCAACCCCAAATGTAACTTTTTAATGGACTAGTAAAGGTATCTACATAGGCAGTGCATATTTTGTCTTCAGTTTCTGTTACTTTCCACTGTAGTTATCTATCGTCAGCCCCATGCATGGCGATTGATAAATAATCATATTGAATTAAAATATTATAAAAAAATCATGATGTTACTGTCACATATTATTATTCATACTCTTTTTGTTTAGCACTTGTTTTCACGTAAATTTTTCACTTGTATTTGTTTTACGTATAAAATTATGATGACAACCAATATTGTTAATTACTGCCCTATTATACAAAATACATGATTTCTCTTTGTCTTTCAAAATAAATACAAACTAAATCAATACTTTCATATTTTCAGCTTTGCACAAGCGGCTGTGACTCAAGCTGCACTGGCGTAGTTAAAGAAATCACAACAACCATACGACCACAACAGTGCTATCCAGGTTCTACAGATCCTAGATGTCCAAGACCTCCCACTCCAGAACCTCCACGATGCTTCCCTGGTAGCACAGACCCTCGTTGCCCAAGACCTACCACTCCAGAACCTCCACGGTGCTTCCCTGGTAGCACAGACCCTCGTTGTCCAAGACCTACCACTCCAGAACCTCCACGGTGCTTCCCTGGTAGCACAGACCCTCGTTGCCCAAGACCTACCACTCCAGAACCTCCACGGTGCTTCCCTGGTAGCACAGACCCTCGTTGCCCAAGACCTACCACTCCAGAACCTCCACGGTGTTTCCCTGGTAGCACAGACCCTCGTTGCCCGAAACTTACAACTCCAGAACCTCCACGGTGCTTCCCTGGTAGCACAGACCCTCGTTGTCCAAGACCTACCACTCCGGAACCTCCACGGTGCTTCCCTGGTAGCACAGACCCTCGTTGTCCAAGACCTACCACTCCGGAACCTCCACGGTGCTTCCCTGGTAGCACAGACCCCCGTTGCCCGAAACTTACAACTCCAGAACCTCCACGGTGCTTCCCTGGTAGCACAGACCCTCGTTGTCCAAGACCTACCACCCCGGAACCTCCACAATGCTTCCCTGGTAGCACAGACCCTCGTTGCCCGAAACCTACCACTCCTGAACCTCCACAGTGTTTCCCTGGTAGTAATGATCCTAGGTGTCCTAAACCAACAACTCCATTCCCAACAAAACCGGCGTGTTATCCGGGATCACCTGACCCTAGTTGTCCTCAACCACCTCGACCAACAACCTTAAATCCACCTACGTATTTACCACCTTCAACACAAGAGCCTAACTGTTTCCCAGGTTCTACAGATAATAGATGCTCTCAACCGACTACACCTGCACCTCCACAATGTTTCCCTGGAAGCACAGATCCCCGCTGCCCGAAACCAACTACTCCAGCACTTCCAAGATGCTTCCCTGGTAGTACAGACCCTCGTTGTCCTCAACCAACACCAGCTCCAACAACACCAGAACCTCCAAGGTGTTTCCCTGGCAGTACAGATCCTCGTTGTCCAAAGCCAACGACACCTTCTCCTCCTGAATGCTACCCTGGAAGTTCAGATCCGAGATGCCCCAAACCCACGACACCTGAACCTCCGAGGTGTTTCCCTGGTAGCACAGACCCTCGTTGCCCAAGACCTAACACTCCGGAACCACCACGTTGCTTCCCTGGTAGCACAGACCCTCGTTGCCCGAGACCTACCACTCCAGAACCTCCACAGTGTTTCCCTGGTAGTAATGATCCTAGGTGTCCTAAACCAACAACTCCATCCCCAACAAAACCTGCATGCTATCCAGGATCAACCGACCCTAGTTGTCCACAACCACCACGCCCAACAACGTTAAACCCACCAACATATTTACCACCCTCAACTCAAGAACCAACTACCCCTGCCCCGCCAAAGTGCTTCCCTGGTAGCACTGATCCACGGTGTCCTAAACCTCCAGCCCCAACGACACCTGAACCTCCAAGGTGCTTTCCCGGTACTACCGACCCTCGCTGCCCTAAACCAACGACACCAGAAGCTCCAAGATGTTATCCTGGCAGCATAGATCCTCGCTGCCCTCAACCAACAACTCCTGTGCCTCCGAAATGCTTCCCTGGTAGTACAGACCCTCGTTGTCCAAAACCTACCACTCCCAAACCTCCAAGATGCTACCCAGGCAGCTCTGACCCTCGATGTCCTAAGCCAACAACTCCAACGCCAACAAAAGCAGTGTGTTACCCAGGATCACCAGACCCTACCTGTCCACAGCCACCACGCCCAACAACGTTAAACCCACCAACCTATTTACCACCCTCCACTCCAGAACCAACTACCCCTGCCCCACCAAAGTGCTTCCCTGGTAGCACTGATAATCGGTGTCCTAAACCTCCAGCGCCAACAACACCAGAACCTCCAAGGTGCTTCCCAGGCAGTGCAGACCCTCGTTGCCCAAAACCTACCACCCCAGAAGCTCCAAGATGTTATCCTGGTAGTACAGACCCTCGTTGCCCTCAACCAACAACTCCAGCACCTCCAAGATGCTTCCCTGGCAGTACAGACCCCCGTTGCCCTAAACCGACAACTCCAGAAGCTCCCAGATGTTATCCTGGCAGCACAGATCCCCGCTGCCCGAAACCAACAACTCCAGCACCTCCAAGGTGCTTCCCTGGCAGTACAGACCCTCGTTGCCCTAAACCAACAACTCCAGCACCTCCAAGGTGCTTCCCAGGTAGCACAGATCCCCGTTGCCCGAAACCAACAACTCCAGCACCTCCAAGATGCTACCCTGGTAGTACAGACCCTCGTTGCCCTAAACCAACAACTCCAGTAGCCCCGAGATGTTATCCTGGCAGCACAGATCCACGCTGCCCGAAACCAACAACTCCAGCGCCTCCAAGATGCTTCCCTGGTAGTACAGACCCTCGTTGCCCTAAACCAACAACTCCAGAAGCCCCGAGATGTTATCCTGGCAGCACAGATCCACGCTGCCCGAAACCAACAACTCCAGCACCTCCAAGATGCTACCCAGGCAGTTCAGACCCTCGTTGTCCTAAGCCAACAACTCCAACGCCAACAAAAGCAGTGTGTTACCCAGGATCACCAGACCCTACCTGTCCACAACCACCACGCCCAACAACGTTAA
Organism: Oeneis ivallda; assembly: GCA_029955525.1. Classification (NCBI taxonomy): domain Eukaryota; kingdom Metazoa; phylum Arthropoda; class Insecta; order Lepidoptera; family Nymphalidae; genus Oeneis; species Oeneis ivallda. Next base: position 14,957,082 of record JARPMR010000023.1, read on the forward strand.
ACCCACCAACCTATTTACCACCCTCCACTCCAGAACCAACTACCCCTGCACCACCAAAGTGCTTCCCTGGTAGCACTGATCCTCGGTGTCCTAAACCTCCAGCCCCAACAACACCAGAACCTCCAAGGTGCTTCCCCGGCAGTGCAGACCCTCGTTGCCCAAAACCTACCACCCCAGAAGCTCCAAAATGTTATCCTGGCAGTACAGACCCTCGTTGCCCTCAACCAACAACTCCAGCGCCTCCAAGGTGCTTCCCCGGCAGTGCAGACCCTCGTTGCCCAAAACCTACCACCCCAGAAGCTCCAAAATGTTATCCTGGCAGTACAGACCCTCGTTGCCCTCAACCAACAACTCCAGCGCCTCCAAGGTGCTTCCCTGGCAGCACAGATCCCCGCTGCCCGAAACCAACAACTCCAGCACCTCCAAGATGCTACCCTGGCAGTACAGACCCTCGTTGCCCTAAACCGACAACTCCAGAAGCTCCCAGATGTTATCCTGGCAGCACAGATCCCCGCTGCCCGAAACCAACAACTCCAGCGCCTCCAAGATGCTTCCCTGGTAGTACAGACCCTCGATGCCCCAAACCAACAACTCCAGAAGCCCCGAGATGTTATCCTGGCAGCACAGATCCACGCTGCCCTCAACCAACAACTCCAGCGCCTCCAAGATGCTTCCCTGGTAGTACAGACCCTCGTTGCCCAAATCCTACCACCCCAGAAGCTCCAAGATGTTATCCTGGCAGTACAGACCCTCGTTGCCCGCAACCTACAACTCCAGCGCCTCCAAGATGCTTCCCTGGTAGTACAGACCCTCGTTGCCCTAAACCAACAACTCCTGAAGCCCCGAGATGTTATCCTGGCAGCACAGATCCCCGCTGCCCGAAACCAACAACTCCAGCACCTCCAAGATGCTACCCAGGCAGTTCTGACCCTCGTTGTCCCAAACCTACCACTCCCGAACCTCCGAGATGCTATCCAGGTAGCTCTGACCCTCGGTGTCCTAAGCCAACAACTCCAACGCCAACAAAAGCAGTGTGTTACCCAGGATCACCAGACCCTACCTGTCCACAACCACCACGCCCAACAACGTTAAACCCACCAACCTATTTACCACCGTCAACTCCAGAACCAACTACCCCTGCTCCACCAAAGTGCTACCCTGGCAGCACTGATCCTCGGTGTCCTAAACCTCCAGCCCCAACAACACCAGAACCTCCAAGGTGCTTCCCCGGCAGTGCAGACCCTCGTTGCCCAAAACCTACCACCCCAGAAGCTCCAAGATGTTATCCTGGCAGTACAGACCCTCGTTGCCCTCAACCAACTACTCCAGCGCCTCCAAGGTGCTTCCCAGGCAGTGGAGACCCTCGTTGCCCAAAACCTACCACCCCAGAAGCTCCAAGATGTTATCCTGGCAGCACAGATCCACGCTGCCCTCAACCAACAACTCCAGCGCCTCCAAGATGCTTCCCTGGTAGTACAGACCCTCGTTGCCCTAAACCAACTACTCCAGAATCCCCGAGATGTTATCCTGGCAGCGCAGACCCTCGCTGCCCAAAACCAACAACTCCAGCACCTCCAAGGTGCTTCCCTGGCAGTACAGACCCTCGTTGCCCTAAACCAACAACTCCAGTACCTCCAAGGTGCTACCCTGGCAGTACAGACCCTCGTTGCCCTAAACCAACAACTCCAGAAGCTCCCAGATGTTATCCTGGCAGCACAGATCCCCGCTGCCCGAAACCAACAACTCCAGCGCCTCCAAGATGCTTCCCTGGTAGTACAGACCCTCGTTGCCCTAAACCAACAACTCCAGAAGCCCCGAGATGTTATCCTGGCAGCACAGATCCACGCTGCCCGAAACCAACAACTCCAGCACCTCCAAGATGCTACCCAGGCAGTTCTGACCCTCGTTGTCCCAAACCTACCACTCCCGAACCTCCGAGATGCTACCCAGGCAGTTCTGACCCTCGGTGTCCTAAGCCAACAACTCCAACGCCAACAAAAACAGTGTGTTACCCAGGATCACCAGACCCTACCTGTCCACAACCACCACGCCCAACAACGTTAAACCCACCAACCTATTTACCACCCTCAACTCCAGAACCAACTACCCCTGCCCCACCAAAGTGCTTCCCTGGTAGCACTGATCCTCGTTGTCCTAAACCTCCAGTCCCAACCACTCCCGAACCACCAAGATGCTACCCAGGCAGTTCCGACCCTCGTTGCCCCAAACCTACCACTCCAGAATCTCCAAGATGCTACCCAGGCAGCTCCGACCCGCGGTGTCCTAAACCTACCACTCCTGAACCTCCAAGATGCTACCCAGGCAGTTCCGACCCTCGTTGTCCCAAACCTACCACTCCTGAACCTCCAAGATGCTACCCAGGCAGTTCCGACCCTCGTTGTCCCAAACCTACCACTCCTGAACCTCCAAGATGCTACCCAGGCAGTTCCGACCCTCGTTGTCCCAAACCTACCACTCCCGAACCTCCAAGATGCTACCCAGGCAGTTCCGATCCTCGTTGTCCCAAACCTACCACTCCCGAACCACCAAGATGCTACCCAGGCAGTTCCGACCCTCGTTGCCCAAAACCTACCACACCCGAACTACCAAGATGCTACCCAGGCAGTTCCGACCCTCGTTGTCCTAAACCTACCACTCCCGAACCTCCAAGATGCTACCCAGGCAGTTCCGACCCTCGCTGCCCCAAACCTACCACTCCAGAACCTCCAAGATGCTACCCAGGCAGTTCCGACCCGCGGTGTCCTAAACCTACCACTCCTGAACCTCCAAGATGCTACCCAGGCAGTTCCGACCCTCGTTGTCCCAAACCTACCACTCCTGAACCTCCAAGATGCTACCCAGGTAGTTCCGACCCTCGTTGTCCCCAACCTACAACTCCCGAACCTCCAAGATGCTACCCAGGCAGTTTCGACCCTCGTTGTCCCAAACCTACAACTCCCGAACCTCCAAAATGCTACCCAGGCAGTTCCGATCCTCGTTGTCCCAAACCTACCACTCCCGAACCACCAAGATGCTACCCAGGCAGTTCCGACCCTCGTTGCCCAAAACCTACCACTCCCGAACTTCCAAGATGCTATCCAGGCAGTTCCGACCCTCGTTGTCCCAAACCTACCACTCCCGAACCTCCAAGATGCTACCCAGGCAGTTCCGACCCTCGTTGTCCCAAACCTACCACTCCTGAACCTCCAAAATGCTACCCAGGCAGTTCCGACCCTCGTTGTCCCAAACCTACCACTCCGACTTCAACGCCCAGTTCATGCTACCCTGGTTCCAAAGATCCAAAGTGCCCTCAACCTTTCGCTCCCAGTAGCACAAATCCTCCAACGACATATTTGCCACCATTCCCTGGAGAAAATGAAGTAAAACCATCAAGAAGATTAGTCAAGAAAAGTTTTGATTACTACGATGACGATTCACAATCTGAAATTGGTAAGATACAATTGGTTTTCCGTTTTTCAAAATACGTTTTCTCAGTAATTTGTACACGATGAAAGTCTGGAGGTGCATTCAGTATTGCTTATGCAGAATCTAATCTAATCTACTATCATCTGTGCGATGGCTTCTTTTCAACAGCTGAAATAACTATGTTTTGAGCAGCTTTTATCGAGATACTTGTTGACGGCGGCTTGGGCATCCAATCTGACGCTTTGGGCACTTCATAGCTGCTATTGTAGAGAAGCTTGAGTTTCTTTAATAGACGAGCTGTTAGAGTGGCTAGACACTTCTAAGTGATAGTAAACAATCTGCGTCTTACTTGACGCTTATTAAATCATTTAACGAAATCAAATCTTCTGAGACTAGAGCATGTTTGGTATCCTTCTTTAGTTTTGAATTCGTTGAAAATAATAAAAAGGAAAATATCGTTAGGAAACCTGCATGCCTGAGAGTTCTCCGTTGTTTTCAAAGGTGTGTGAGGTCTGCCAATTAGTGTTGGGTCAGCATGGTAGACTATGGCACATTACCACAGTATAAAGTATAAACCTATCCTTATTCTGTGATATTACCCTTCTCTGAGCGGAGATCTGTGCTCAGTCGTGAGCCGCTGATGATTTTGCTGATGATTACTTATGATGATGATATGTATGTAACCGTAATTTTGTACAGGATTATTGAAAATATAACTTTTGTTTTACAGACAAACTTGATTTCGCCCGAACTAAACCGAGGACAAGATATGCAAGAGATTTATCTAGAACTGTGAATGATGGCAATGTTATTGAAGCTAACACAGGTTTCTCCGGATACTCGTATGTAGGACTCGTAGGGTCTCTCATTGCTGTTCTGTCAATAGCGGTAGGTATACTTGTGTATAGATCCAAGAAAAACCTTAAGCTAGAATCAAATGATGTAAAAAATAATACTCATCCTTGCTAATATTAAAAACTTTTATATGTGATATTATAATATTCATGTTTAGAATATTGATATAATATTATGCTAATGTACAAACTTTTTCTTAATATTTTATGTAATATTAAAACAACAGAAAATGTAATTTTTTTAATGAAACTTTCACTGCCTATGCTTTATATAAATTTAAAGGCGTTAATTAAGATATAATATATGCCTATTTTATATTATGAATAAAATAGTGCCATAGGATAAAAAAACCTTTTCGAAAAATTGTATCGTTCATTTTATCGATATATTAACTATATATGTATTATGGTTAAATTTTTAGAATATATATATATATATATATATTTATGTTCGTTTAGGGACACAAAAGCTGCTACTGATGACAGCTTCTTACCTAATACTGGTTTTTAAATAATAATAATAATTACCTAAAACCCTAGTCAAAATATATAAAAACACCCAGTGTATTTAAAACGCCTAATAATGAATCTATTTCGAGCATTATAATATTATTTTATATGCATTATTATATACTCATTTGTGATATATTTGTAAATATTTTCCAGTATAGTACGATTTTGTGGCCATTCAATTTTAAAGTTAAGTTTTGCCAATTTATGATATTATTATTATTATTATGTCGATTTATGCGAACCTACATTCTGTGTTGTGAGAAAATTGTACGAATTATGATTATGACGTACTCTTAATACATAATAATTATGATTATGCACTCGCAATAATTATTATTATTATAGAGTTACAAAAGTTCAGATTGCATAGCGGGAACCGCGTAGATACGTAACAACGAATTATAATACATAATTATGGTAGGTACATTATACTCGTGATAATACATGTTATAAGTATATACGATAATATATACGTATACCTACGAGATACGTGATAATACATAATATACAAGAAATGATTTATCTACTTGTTTAGATATACAACACCGTGTCACGCCCGTATCACGAACGAGCCTTTGCCGTGATCCTACGATACAATTTATGTTACACGAACGATGTTCGCATGCTTTGTGTTACATGAACGATTTTCGCATGCTTTGGGCTGGCTCTGTCTCTTTCTAGCATTCATATCATAAACAACTTACGTAAAGCTTCTGTATAAAATTATTCAGAAAAGTAAGCTTTACTTTTAATATTCATGCTACGTATGTAAAATAAAAATAGAAGAATAATAAGTACATAAATTTTATATTTAAATATTCTTATTAATAGAAGATATCCACGCGGTGTCCGCATCTTTCTGATGAGATCTTTAAAATGATCCTGTAAATTACTTTGTCCCGAACTTGTAGGTAGTTCGCTTTCCACAATACAGAGGTGTAAGGGGAAAGGAATTCAAATGATGAAATTAAATGTTAAAGTAAAACATTCTATGAATGTAAAAAGGAATTTTTATTTTGTAATCCTACCTACAATATTATATTATACAAGTTATACAACTAATTTAATCATCAAAACTTATCAACAAACATTTTAAAACAAAATGAATTAATAGTATTAATAAATGTAGCTAATTCTGTTGTACACAATCTTCAAACTAAGCTAAATTGACAATTCTAAATCAAAGCAGGGATCAATATGAAAGAGATGATCAATTTGATAGAGTCTAATGCCCGTTTTCATCAAAGTTCCATAACTAAGCTAAGTTAGGTGACGTATTCTGACAATTTCGTTTTCATGAACATTAAAGGCTACTGGCTACCTATGTAAAGAGACTCATACTTAGGGGATGATTTAGGTATGATTGGCGAAAACGGGGATAAGAGTCTGACCTATCAATTTAGTTTAGTCACATAATACTTACTAGTCGGGCCTTAGCCAAGTTACACTTCATTGTATCGATCTAAGACAGAAGTGTATTGATAATATTTCGCGGCATTTTGTAATAATGAAATGCATAAATTATTCACTGTAAACTAGCGGCACGCTATGATGGCCGGTTTGACGTTTGTCCGCTCATGAAGTTCCGTATTAATTGATAACGACTTTGAAGGAAATAATTGTATTACTTTATTGACGATAGTGATGTGCAGAGATTCATAAATTTTATCGAATGTAGTTTTAGGTTTAGGACTCAAAATTTATTTATTAAATTGATTTCTAAAATGTATACAAGTGTAGAAAAATCAGTTTGCACCATTTAAGGGGTGAATGTACTTGTGAATATGAACAATTTTCACTATGTGGACAAACCTCTGAAATCGCAAAAAAATATCAGCTGTTTCATACAAAAGGTAAAATTTTTATTTTTATATGATATATACCACAACTCGGCATTTGGTTTTCTAAATTGAAAATTTTTAAAAATGGAATCTAATACGATCGTCACATAGGATCGCTGGCTAGCACAACTACTACCTCCGGCAAACTCGCGTCAATGCTCAATGCAAAACAAAGCAGTTTCGAATTGACGTTGCTTCGAAAAGTATAAACTGTCAGTGCAATGCGATTGTGATATAGTTTTGACCTGGCTTTGGATTTCAAATATTGATACTGCATTACTGTTGACCCTTGCTCGTTAATTTGGACTCTGTTCAAGCCCTTTGTTGTGGATTTCGTCGATATGACCGAACGTACGCAGAGAACTGTTCTAAATAGTCAGACACGTGAGTTCGTAATACGCCTTCGTAACTATTTCGATCGTGAAGCTCAAAATGGAGGGCCAATTTTACCTATAACGTCAGTGGTTGAACGCGTAGCTGATGCGCTTAATATTGGACAACGAACTGTTAGACGGATAACTAAAAAAAAATATGGCGAGACTGGCACAGAAGAAAATAAACTTCACACACCAAAAAAGAGAAAACGAGCAAAACCAGTCGTAGGCATCGATAGCTTTGATGCCGATGCTATCCGAAGACATGTTTACGGCTACTATTTACAGAAGGAGTATCCAACAAGAAAAAAGTTGGTGCATTCACTGAAGGAAGCTGGATTATTCTTCGGTGGGGAAAGTTCTTTAACGAAGATTTTGAAGACCATTGGATTTCGATACAAAAAATGTAACAAACGCAAAATATTGATGGAAAGATTTGATATAGCGATGGCAAGGTATACTTTTTTACGGCAAGTGAAAGAAATCAAAAATTGGCAAAATGTTGTGTTCTTGGATGAAACATGGCTTAATGCTAACCATACTGTAGGCCGTTCTTGGAACGATGACACAGCAGCATCTACTTCCAAAGTTCCTGTAGGAAAAGGATCGCGACTTATAATTTGTCACGCCGGAACCATCAACGGGTTTGTCGAAGGTTCTCTCATGGCTTTTGCGTCAAAAACCACTGGAGACTATCATGAAGACATGAATGGAGAAAAGTTTACTGAATGGTTTACCTCAATGTTGTGTAGCCTCCCTGAACCATCTATTATAATTATGGACAACGCCCCATACCACTCGATGCAAATTGACAAGCCACCTGCCCAATCCCAAAAGAAAGCTGATATCGTCGCATGGCTTCGTAAAAATGGCGTAGATGCAAACATGAATATGTTAAAAGCGGAATTAGTACGTCTTTTAAAAGAAAACAAACCAACCAAGATCCGATACGTCATTGACGAAATAGCATTAGAACATGGGCACAGAGTTATACGGTTACCGCCTTACCATTGTGAGTATAATGCGATTGAGTTGGTGTGGGCTCAAATTAAGGGATATGCTGCAAGACACAATACAGAACCCCCATTTACCACAAAAAAAATGCTAAAATTATTAGAAGAAGCTTGTGAACATGTGACTAAAGGAGACTGGGAAAAGGTTGTGAATAGAACTGTTAAATTAATAAGGGAAGATTATGAAAGAGATGTGAAAATAGATAATATTATAGAAAACGAACATATAATTATTAATGTAGGTGATGATAGCAGTGACGACAGTGAAAATAGTAGTATGGACGAATCTGATTAATTATGGCCTTTTGTGGCACCTTTTTTGGTATCTTTTGTATTCATATGTTTCTTGTGTGCATATAAAGTATGTATATTCATTTTCATTCAAATATTCAGTTCGTTCAAATAAATTAAATAAACATATACATTTTTGTTTTATTAAACCTATTTAATCAGGTACAAAAACAAAACTTAATTGTTTTTGTTCGAGAATAAATTGACATTCCACATCACTATTGTAATGTGTCAAACCGGCCATCATAGCGTGCCGCTAGTGTAGTGTCCCTTTAAAGTGCAAACTATTATTAGATAATTTTATTATTTAAAGTAAAAGTTTAAATGATCATAGAAAGAGAATAGATACAACGAAGTGTAACTTGGCTAAGGCTGCAAGTACAGAAGATTCACTCCGCAAAATCATTTAAATAAATAGCAACTCTGCCTACCACACAATAAAGTGCAATTCAGCTCGCACAGCGCTAAATTACCTATATTCACCTAGAGGTTGCCTCTCTTTCTATCGCCTAACTCTTATTTCTTCGGACATTGAATTGTGACTGGACGATGCCGGGTATTTGTAGTTTTCTACATAAAATACAGAGTGCGCCTGGCCTGGCTTAGCTTGAAAGGGGGCACTGCTTCTCATATATAGAATGTCATGTCGCGGTGTTTGTTACCAAACCCTTCCGAAACGGCTGGACCGATTTTATGAAATTTTATGTGCATATCGGGTAGGTCTGAGAATCGGCCAACATCTATTTTTCATACCCCTAAACATGGACGTCGCCAAGGGGACGCCAAGGACCTCTAGACATTTGAAAAATATAGTAGTACATATTTCATCATTGAAATCCAGATACCGCTGCCAAATCTTCAATCAATAATATCAACCTGCCCCCCCCCCCCCTTGGCCATCAGCTGGCGACGCTCTTACCCCTAAATGATAAGGGTGATCCACCCCTAAATATTTTTGTTGGCGGTACGAAGTTCGCTGGGTCAGCTAGTAACATATTATATAGATTGTGAAGGTACAATAGCATTAACCACATTTTGTCGAATTCATTTATACACACACGTCTATAAAAATCTGGTAACTAAAACTATTGTATTGTATTGTATTTGTGGAGGGGACGCCTGCTAACGCCAGGCGGGTGATCAGTCCTGTGTCGGAACTATTCCACCCAATTCCCCGTGTTTGGACACAGGTTACTGGTGCCCAGGCAGCCTACCCCCCTCAAACCTACCTGTAGCTTTCGTAAACCTAACGATGTCTCCTATTGAAAGGTTTGTCAGGTCTTCTTCACTTAATCTATCCTTACCTTGCAGTTCCTATCTTACCAATGAGTACATAGGGCTAAACTAAAACTAAGTACTCACATAACTTTAAATCATAAACAATCTGCTCTTAGTGCATATACAATAGGTAGGCATTGGACATACAGACCGCGATTTTACAGAATCAGTCTGCTGGTTAGGGACGGCCTTTTTGATGCGAATGTGTAGGTATGAACGACCTGCATATTAATTCTGGGTAAACTCCCTGCTTAATGCCGATTTCACCAACGTTGAGTAACGTTTGACCGTGGAATAAAGATATTTTGGCAGATTTTCAATGCAAAAATTGTCAGAAAGCCAAAACTTTCTCGGTTAAACGTCGCTCGACGTTTAGTGAAATTGAAACAGGTAGGTAGGTAGTATGTACTAAAATTGTATAATCGTGTGTAGTGAGTCGCGAAACTAAAGTGAAAATGGGTGAGTCACATAGTTCGAAGAGTTGATAGTCGCTGGGGTCCCAAAGTGCTGGAGTGGCGACCCCGCACCGGGAAGCGCAGTGTTGGCAGACCCCCCACTAGGTGGACCGACGACATCAAACGAGTCGCAGGGAGCCGCTGGATTGAGGCGGCGCAAGACCGAAGCCTGTGGAAATCCGTGGAGGAGATCTTGTCCAGCAGTGGACTTCTATATGTTGATTAAGAAGAAGAAGAAGATGTACTAAAAAGATGTTTTTTTATTATCGTTCAATTAATTTGAGACGTATAGGTCCGTTGGGTGTGTACATCGGATGAACGTGGTACTCCAGAGGCTCGTGATGATACTCCATCTTGAAGGCTTGCACCATCTGAAATGAGCGACCCAATACATATTAAACTGAAATATACCACTACATATATTAATACTAAGAGCCACATCTATAATACCGTCGGTCCTATTCATATGAGGAACATTTCAAATTAAGTAATACTGTTTCGAGCAATTGAGGCTCAAAGTTTATGGCAATTTCATCATCATCATCATTAGCAACCTATCACCAGCTCACTACTGAGCGCAGGTCTCCTCTCAGAGAAGGGTTATAGGCCATAATCCACCACGCTGGCCCAATGCGAATTGGCGGACTTCACACACCTTCTACCACACGGAGACGGAGACGGAGACGGAGACCACAGTCCTAAGTCCTAACCACTAGGCTATCACTGCTTATATTCTTCAGTAAGTAACAAGTGTAAATTAAAAATGTAAAAATATGACGATGATGATGTGCGTGTATGTATTTGCTTCTCTATCATTAGATTCTTCTCCTCGATCCTTGATCATCATCTATCTAACACCTACTCATTGAGACCATTCAAAGGAGCCATAACATTATCTGCTATAAGTTGCTGAGCTGGGATCGCGCAGACTTAAATCAATCGCACCTGTGAAAGTTTGTACAGTACCCGGCGATATATAATTATTGCACATCGGCCTTTGGAACGCTACGGCTATTCTATTCTATTGCAAGGAAAGCTAGCCAGAAATTCACGTAGTAATTACTGAAATCTCTTCACAATCGGCGAGCACATCACGTAACATATATATAAAAAAAAATGCAGTCAAACTGTGAATAGAATCTTCAAACGCCTGAACAGATCTTCATAAATAGCTAAGATTCTTCTCGATCACGTCAGCTTTTAAGCAGAAAAACCGCATCAAAGTCGGTCCATTCGTTGTGGAGCTACAAGGGCACAGACAGACGCACAAATACACTGATACACATATCATACTAAGGTATAGCACCCCTCTTAGCGCCGATTTCACCAACGTCGAGTGACGTAAGCGTTTAACCGAGGGATAAATTGGGCGTTTTGACAGTTATTTTATTGAAAACTCTGTCAAAATATAAAATTTAAGCTCTGATAAGGCTTATTTAACGTTGGTGAAATCGGCCCTTAGGGGTTAAAAAAATTCATATTTACCTTACAAATAATAATGTGCATTTCCAACTCGGCGAACCTCCTGCCGAGGCACATACGTTTGCCAAACCCGAATGGCAAAGACGCGAATGGGTGATGCTTGTAGTTGGCGCGTTGGATCCAACGTTCAGGACGGAACTCCGATGCCTTTGAGAAATACTCCTCGCTGTTGCCCATTACGTAGTGTTGGAAGATTACCTGAGTCTGAAATAATTTATTATGAAATAATAATTTTGAAATAATAATTATTAAGAAGGTACTTATTATTAATTAAGTACAGCTGCCTTCGTAGAGCGTTGTCTCTTTCCCATGTAGTGACAAAACGTTTAGGTACGCTGACAGCGACAATGCTCTACGAAACCGAGACTAGCTACTGTACAAAATAATAAGTCTCAAGAATTCAACTGAAAAAATATAGGTATTCGTAAAAAATGAGATCTGTCTGCGAGAATCTAAATCAATAATAATTAACTTACTCTAAATATTTTTTTTTTAAATACGAGCTGTTTAACTCTAAAATATAGTTTAAGTATAGGTACCCAGTTTATAAAACTGAAGAAAATATTATACTCACTCCTTTAGGTATGTTGTAATCGCAAATTACTGTATCCTTGGTCAACTGCCTCCCGTTACCAATTACAACAGGATACATTCTAAAAAATAACAGAAACTAAATTTAAGGTAAGGTATATATAACTAAGTATAAGCTAAGCTAAACTCAATACCCCTCTGGCACACTTCATTGTTTCTAGTGGTACCTACACAATTTAAGCGTAGGGAGATAGGTACTAGGTACCTGTCCATGGAATTAGGAAGTACCTACTCATTCGTATACAGTGGCGGGTATTCCGTAAAGGTTCGTAAAAACTAAATTGACAGAAAGCGTCACCTAACTTAGCTTAGGTAGCCCGTAAAAGTTAAGGAATGTTGGTAAAAACGGGCATTAGTCATGTTTAGCACGTTCAATTTTCTTTTGATAGACTTTGAGAAAAGTACCTTAAAACTTCCTTGATGCAGGCTTTTAAATATGGCATTTGATTAACATCTCCAGCCTTCAAGGGCCGATCTTGTAACACATTAGTGATCTCCGAATGCAGCTTCTCCTGAACATCTGGTCGTAGAGACAGCTGGTATAATGTTGATGCTACAGCATTTGAGGTCTGTGAACAAAATCCACCGTTCAGCTCAAATCAAAACTTTACAACCGAAAAATGTGACTGTTTAGTAAATGAAGCACTAAAAGGAGGTAATACTTGTATAACTGTCGACCCTTCACTATTTAAAAATTTAAAAAGTTCCATTGATCAACAATGGAACTTTCAAGATATTTTTTTCGACGACAAGATAGCCCTGACTGCATCTCACCTGATGTTAAGTGATGATGCAGTCAAAGATGGTTCGGGCCAACTTGGAAGGGGTATAAAAGTGTATAGTTTTTGATAGAGAATAAGAGCGATAAAAGTTAATAGTAGATTTCGCCCTTGATTAGATTTGTACAATCACTGAAAATATGAGATTGTGCGAGAGAGAGACTGACAGGGATGCGAAATGTAATAATATGTCTTCGTTATTACATCAATTATTATTAATAATCACTAGCTGATGCCCGCGACTTCGTCCGCGTGAATTTAGTTTTTTGTTTTTTTTTTGTATTAAAACCTTCTGTGGAACTTAAGGAACATACAAAAAAATAAATTAACCGAATTGGTCCATCCATTCTTGAGTTATGCGCTTACCAACATTCATTTTTATTTATAACTAGCTGATGCCCGCAACTTCGTCTGCGTGAATTTAGTTTTTGTTTTTTTTTTATTAAAACCTTCCGTGGAACTTAAGGAACATACAAAAAAAAGAATTAACCGAATTGGTCCATCCATTCTTGAGTTATGCGCTTACCAACATTCATTTTTATTTATATAGATAGCTGATGCCCGCGACTTCGTCCGCGTGAATTTAGTTTTTGTTTTTTTTTTGTTTTAAAACCTTCCGTGGAACTTAAGGAACATACAAAAAAATAAATTAACCGAATTGGTCCATCCATTCTTGAGTTATGCGCTTACCAACATTCATTTTTATTTATAACTAGCTGATGCCCGCGACTTCGTCCGCGTGAATTTAGTTTTTTGATTTTTTTTTTGTATTAAAACCTTCCGTGGAACTTAAGGAACATACAAAAAAATAAATTAACCGAATTGGTCCATCCATTCTTGAGTTATGCGCTTACCAACATTCATTTTTATTTATATAGAAGATCATTAAATCATTAATTAATTTTAGTGAGATGCTCATATCAATAAACACTGCCCAAGATGTGGTGTTGCTTCAATATAATATTTTCTCTTATGAAAAACACAATAATACCTATGAAAAAATTTACGAAAAGGTGATTTTGAAATTCACCCAAGTGACTCTGAACTACTTAATTGACTTGCAATGTTGATATTGATATTATTGTAACATTTTGTTTTGAAAAGAGCAACTGCTGAGTTTCATGTCGGCTTTTCTCCGCAGATCTGCTTTCCGAACCGTTCGCGTTGGTACAGTCTGTCATAAGAGCCACAGGTTGGCCCACGTGAAAGACCTAAATTTTGTATTTGAATACGAACCGTATCAATTCCTACAAGGAACATGTCAAGGGCTGCCACAGCTGCGACCCTGGGCCCGGCGGCAGTCACCAGGTCTTGCAACAAAGATTTGCTTCCGTTTACTTCGCACTCCTTCAGTGCTCGTTCTACATGTGTCAGAGTCACACTGAAAGGTCAAGAGTTTTTATTTTCTTATGAAGTTTAATTTACTTACGAAAATTATAATAAAAAAAAACTTGAGAGGTGTCAAAGGACACCCGGATGGAAGCTACCTCCTTCCGATTAATTTTAGTGAAGGAATTGTAATAAACTAGTGATGTCGTCTAGTATTAAATTGAATAACTACGATGAATTATATTATTTTGTTTATTTCTATTGCACTGTTACAAAACCAAAGAGTTACTCTGGTGGAGTTACTGTTTTTTCACAGATGGCGTTAGCATTTTATCCAATTTATACAATAAAAAATTAGGGAAAAATTCCACATTTAGAAATTATTTAAAATAAAATTGAAAATAGAAAATTCAGTCTGTCGAGCTGGGATTCGAACCATCGACGTTGAATTTATAGGCGACAGCCCTAACAACTAGGCCATGCAGACGCCGTGTTCTAAGGCGAAAATACCGAATACAATGCAAAATTAACATTCAACAAAAAAGTGTCGGTTTCAAAAATGTGTCGAGATCGAGTGTCGGTTCCTTAATTTTTTCCATCTAGCCCCCATCCGTACCGCGCGATAAGGAACTACGTTCCAAAATCAGCTGCGATTGTTAGGTATTAGTTCTAAGCTTCATGTTTGCTTTTGTTATGAATTATGTTATAGGTAGACTAACTTTTCAAAGGTGTGAAATTGTGTTTTAATTTCTTCTGTTTGTGATTCAAAGTAGAACCTTCTAAGTTCTAACTTCAAACAACTTACTACTGCAGTAGTAGAAAAGGTAATGAAATTACCCACATAACTTACCTACTACTGGTAAGAGGATTGGTATTAACATATTAAGCGATACATGACTTAAATGGAGTTTTAATTGTTAAGTTTTTTTAAATCATTTTTTAATCTGGAAAGCACTGATGAAGTCTAGGTTGGAGCGCTACTGTAGAACAGGAATTGCCAAAGTGGTAGATGATAATGACCCCTTGGCGGAATCGGTTTCCCAGGGGTCGACATAAACGAAAACTGATTTTAGGGGTCGACGAGGCCTTAAAATCGACCCCTATTAATTAACACATTAAGTTCTTATTTGAAACTTTCAACAGTCAAGATACTGTATAAGTTGTGTTACGTGTACCAACTTGCTATAAGAATAACTAATATTTTAGTATGAAGTATAATTGTTGTACTTTTTACGTAATTTGTTGTTAATTAATTATTAATTACACTTGATATTTACTGAATTTTTTGTATTGTTTATTTAATTTTGTTGAGAAAATGATGTCAAGTTTACTCACTTAACCAACTGCAAAGTTTTTAAATTGGTAGGTAATTGTGTTTTGTATCAATAGGAAAAAAACTAGACATATAATTTGGCTATGGGGGTTTGGTTTGGGGGGGCGGGGGGGGGTATCAGTCCATTTTGGTAAAGGTGTCTCTTGACCAAAATAGTTTGGTAATCCCTGCTCCAGAAGATGCCTCTTCACCCTTAAGCGCAGTCTTATATCAGCAATATTTTTTCTGGATCTGATTTCTTAAATCAATTTACTACTTTACTACTTTTGAAATGCATAAATGTAGAAGGCATTTTTAAAAATTCCATCCTCAAAGGAATGAAAAAGAGGTAGGTATTAAAAGTTGTACCCTTCTCTGTGAGGAGACCTGCGCTCAGTAGTGAGCCGTTGATGGGTTGTTAATGATGATGATGATGATTAAAAGTTGTGCAAGGAATCTTTTTCTTTTAAATAATCCAAACAGATGAGTTCGTGGGTTCGAGAAAAATGTATCTGTTCTAATTACCTGAGGATAGTATCAAGAGCTGCTACATATCTCTTAAACATGGTGGTGGGGTAGATCCTCCACCACGGCGCCCTGAGCTCCAGCTGCCCAACACAAAGGAAGAACGTGTTCACGGCGTCGATCAGACGTTGGCTGTCCGAGCCGGCGTGAGACTCGAAACAGCCGAGTCTTGTGTCTAGTGCGATGAGTCCTAGAGCTGCAAAATTAGAATAAATATAACGTAATACGATACGTATATTGCCATCAGTGCCAGAGTAGGAGTTCTTATCAAAATAAGAGGCTATATGATATCTCTTAAAAGCGCAATAGTTGACGCGGTGCTAAGCCTTTTTTATCCGACTTCAAAAAGGAGGAGGATATCAATTCGTCAAAAAACATTTCTATTCCATTCCATTCCATTCCATTCCATTCCATTCTATTCTATTCTATTCTAAACCCAGGCCGACTACGCAGTATCGTCGCGTTGGAACGACGAGCTCGCAGATAATGATTAAACAATGACGCACTGTGCTGTGAAAGCGTGTCATAATTCATCACAATAGGTAATCAAAAACGTAATTACCAGTAAATAATACCCGTACCAGAAAAAAATCATACCACTCACACATTCATTGTTTTTTTGGAACCTATACGTAGAAACTTCTGTTCTAAGCGTTATAATATTTCGATGGGTCTAGGCCAGCTATACTCAAACTGCGGCCCGCGGGCTGCAAGTGGCCCGCCAGGCTTTTGTGGGTGGCCCATAATATAGTGTTAACTATTTTTAATTTCACGCCCATAAGAAAAATCGAGATTGTGCTGAGTAAATAGGTATAGAACCTATTTACATAGCACTACCGCGCCGAGGTGTGCAGTGTTATTATTGATAGGGTAATTTGTAATAATATACGGCAAATTACTCATTATTTTTGCGGCCTGCGACATCATGACTAACACGTGTTTATGGCCCCCTATGAAAAATGGTTGAGTACCACTGGTCTAGGCCATTTCACAATCAATGAATTAAAAGGGACTTCGCGTGGACAGAAAGGGCTTTGCACTGCCCACAAGATAGCATAAAGTTGTATGTAACATTGGTAAAGTTCGGCCGTTCAGAGAATGCGTTCCTGACACCTGTCAGTTAGTCACGACAACTGTCACAAAATTATAACATTAATTGATTATTGATATAATAATGTTGTTTTAATGCTCATCAATTGTTAAAACGGTAAACAACCAGCAATAATATTTTTATCGTAACTGCAACGCCATTACAAAGTTACGTCGTCAGTTCAATAGCGACGTGTCAGGAACGCATTCTCTGAACGGCCGTAGTATAGGCATATATGTAGCTATAAGTACTGTAATTTTTTTCCTTTTGAAAGGAGCAGCTGTTGAGTTTCTTGCCGGTTCTTTTCCTCAGAACCTGCTTTCCGAACCGGTCCGCGGTGTTTCGACCGAGATTCGATTTGAGTATGCTTGAATTTTTTCAGTATAGAAGGTAATTCACGTTTTTAAAGTTTATAATGAACTTACATTCTAAAGACCATTTGTGAACTTCGTTTAAAAAATCCGCAGGCGTTTCTGAATCCTTGTTTCTGGTTTCACGAATTCTGTAAATCGAATGAGTATGTATTTAGATAAGGTTTACATTTGTGTATTCAAACCAATAGTAAAGACCAACACACTGAGAGACACTGCATGCAGTAGACTTATAGATGAGCCAGAATAAATTGGAAATTGCGCCGGAAAAAACTGAAGCAGTTGTTTTTAACAGAAGGCGAAATGCTCACTGTATAAAGTTCGACTGTAGAGAAACAGTGCCATCATCCAGTGTGACTTATCTTGGAGTAAGGCTGACGATGCCTTACATCGTTCATTTTTGCGAATATTTTTTGCGAAAATGAACCCTAAGGCCCTTTGCCCTAAAGGCGAATTTAGACGGATGGCTCACCGATGACCTTCGAAAATGAAAGCAAAAGTCTCGAAAAATTAACCGTAGAAAATTCACCCTTAGGGCGAATTAAGACGGTTTATTTTCGTAAAAATTTTCGCAACGATGAACGAGGCTCCATCTAATTTGGGCCTAAGGTTAGTCTGCCGTCTCACTTTTGGCCCGAACCTAAAATTTGTTTGCGAAAAGGCATCCAGAACTGCAGGAGCTCGGTGCAAGTTACTGCTCAATACTAAGGAACCTAGTGACAGCAAAAGAAGAACATTGGCTATGGCAAATCAGTCCAAAATCTTATACGCGGCACCTATCTGAGACCTGCACTCAGTAGTGACTAGTGAGCCTTTGATGGGTGGCTGATGATGACGATATTGTAGATCAATGACGCTTCTTTATTCTCGCTATAGTTATTTGTGTTATATGGGGCCAAAGAAATTTTTGTTCCCCGAGGGCGTTATTTTGAATTCAGAGGAATTTTATTATTTATATTTTTATTAAGAATTTTAGGTTATTTTGAAGGATCTAAAGTAGAATCCTGAGCGTAGCGAGGAATTCAATATACGCTGCTCGAGAACAAAATATTTTGGCCCCGAATGACTCACTATTTTTTCATCATTACCTATGGGAAAAAGCTAGGAGTATCAACCTACTATGTACGAGTATGATATAACCTACACGTATATTGAAAGTTTAAATAAAACACAAATAAACTATTATGAAATAATTAAACATTAATATTTATGTTGCATACAGTATGGGCGTATATCCGATCGACAAATTGATCACGTGACTTATCGAAGACAACAGCTTCTCAAATATTTTTGAATTTTTCTGCAACGAACGCAGAATTAGTAATAAACACATACTAAAGCACGAACGCGGACCAATCAGAAGAGAGAAATGAAAATTCCCATCGGCTTAAAATAAAATTTTGCTCCTGCTATCCTCTAAAGCCAATATTTGACTTTTCGGAGCCATGTGCGTTTAAGCAATTAAATATCACTTGCTTCAACGGTGAAGGAAAACATCGTGAGGAAACCTGCATATCTGAGAGTTTTCTATAATGTTCTCGAAGGCGTGTGAAGTCCGCCAATTCGCATTGGGCCAGCGTGGTGGACTATGGCATATAACCCTTCTCTGAGAGGATACCTGCGCTCAGTAGTGAGCCGTTGATGAAAAGTATGTTGTATTTCAGTCGCCAGTCATCTTACCAAGTTCTTACCTGTTGACAAAAGCGTCAGCAACTTCCCCCACTTGGTCAGTGTACTGCGCAGCTGCGCCGGTGCTCAGTGCCACGCGGGATACCTTAGTTCGGAAAGCCGACCACGAATCACCGTGCCTGTAAAGTTAACCCAGCAAGTGTAAATTGAGAATTTTAAACACCCCCCCCCCCCCCCCCCCCTCCCCCACATGAATCCACGGCCGAACTATGTACGTTATACCTCACATCCTGTTTCCCCAGTTTTCTGCTCCATATATCATCAGAGGTGCGATTGAGTAAGAATTGCCGATCAAATCGTCAAAGTTCGGCGTCAAAGTAAAATAAACTATAACAGCATTAAGTTAGAGCTCAATTTCGTGTATCGACTCTCAACCGTTTGGAGTATCGTACATATCTAAACGTATGAGAATGGATACACGAAATTGAGCTCTAATTCAATGCAGTTATGTTTAATTTACTTTGACGCCGAACTTTGACGATTTGATCGGCAATTCTTACACAATTGGGGGGCAGATCCTTCTCGATAATAATGATCATTATATTATTCTATCTAATACCTACTCATTGAGACCATTCTAATGAGTCCAAACACACTATATCTGCTGTTAGTTGCTGAGGATTCGGGTATCCCGCAGACTACTTGATGCTGCAGCATCAACTCAAGTTTACCGTGCCTTGGAAATAATCCGAAGTAACAGTATACCAAATTTCAAATCAATTGCACCAGTGAAAGTTTGTAGGACCCTTTAATCAAATAGAAAATGAGCTGATGATCTTAAAACGCCTGAACAGATCTTCATAAATTATAGCTAAGATCCATCTCGATTACGTGAGTCATTAAACAGAGAAAACGGCATCAAAATCGGTCCATTCGTTAAGGAGCTACGAGGGAACAGACAGGCACAGAGATACACACGGCAAACACCCCTCATTTTTCCTTGGGGGTTAAAAATTCTTAGTATTTATGACTTATCGAAATAAAAGCTTCCCCCACACATACCCTCATGGGCTTCATGTGTCTCGCTATAATATCTCAACTCGCAAGGGGTTGTTACACTTTATTATTTTATAATCAAAAATGTCTGCATGTGTAGATATTTTGCCGTTCTCTGCAGTTAAGGACAACCCAGCTAGATAAGCGTCCATAATGAGAACATTATTATTATCCGTATATATTTAGACTCTCACACCCGCGTACAAAATAAATACATATTATAAGGCCAAAGGGAAATATAATAAACATAAATATATACACATTATATAATAAACTTACACATACATTACATAAATAAATACTTGTAGCGGGCGGAGGATTACGCCCCGGCAGGGGAGACCAGACGGCCGGGGGTCAGGGCGACAGGCTGAGAAACCGACGGACTATCCTAGCCGAGTCTAGCAACACCGCTTTCTGCATCTTGGCCGCGAGCGAACTGCCACGGAACCCCAGTCGCCTCAGATGGTCAACGAGGCTGTCTGGGATCAACCCATTCGCAGAAATGACGATTGGGATGGTTTCAGTGGACTCCACATGCCACATGCCGGAAACCTCGTGAGCCAGATCTAGATACTTTCGTTTTTTCTCTGTCTCCGCTCTCACGAGGTTCTCGTTATTATTATTATTATTCGAGGTTATTATTATTATTTTGCACTTGACTAAATTATATTATGACACTCACACAGCGATAACTCCGGCACAGTCCTTTTCAGCGCCGAAGAAATCTTTCCTCAAAGTATGCTTGTAGTAATTCAGCGATGGCATCGATGGTCTGAAAGATATAATTTATAGTACAACTGTCACGGTTATATGTGATAAATGTGGTAGGTAATTATTAATTAAATTCGGTAATTTTTAATAATTACCTCATCATTCATCATCATTAGCAACCCATCAACGGCTCACTACTGAGCGCAGGCCTCCTCTCAGAGAAGGGTTATAGGCCATAGTCCACCACGCTGGCCCAATGCGAATTGACGGACTTCACACACCTTCAAGAACATTATGAAGAACTCTCAGGTGTGCAGGTTTCCTCACGATGTTTTCCTTCACCGTTGAAGCAAGTGATATTTAATTGCTTAAACGCACTTGACTCCGAAAAAATAATAGTTCGAAAAAGTAATAATATTCGGTAATTTTTATTAATTACCTCATGATTTAGTAAATATGTGATAAAAACTATGAATTTCATTGAGGCGATCTTAGCGGACTTTGCCACAAAAATAGTTTGCAACATACTTGTTAATCTATGCGGACGAAATCGCACTAGATCGCAATAGATATTAAATATAATATGCGAATATTATTATCTTAGTAATTATCTTCAACTAATTTTTATGTGCAAAATCATTGATTATATTAATATACCTTCTCGTACGGTACCTATTAGCATTTAGCAGAGAGCGGACTAACGGTACATAATTTAAATGGTAGGCACTACAGTTTGCTCATTAATTTTTTATACAGTATTCAAGCTATCGATACTTTATGACGATACAGTCGAAATATCTTCGATATCTTAATATATATATTTCTTGTGTGCGTGTGTATGTCACTGAACTCCTCCTAGACGGGTGGATAGATTTTGATGAAATTTTTTGTGTGAGTTCAAGGGGATTCGAGGATGTTTTAGATTTACAATTTGGTCTACTGGAAAATGTTTATTTAACTAATTTTTCATTTATAAGTAGTGGCGGTACGAAGTTCGCTGGGTCAGCTAGTATATATTATATATACGCGATATCTATGGATATAAATGAAATGTCAAAATTAAATTGTGATTTTAACATTTCCCGGGATTTGATCGAATCTCTTAGAGATTTGATCAAATCTCCCTTTCTATCTTATCTTATCTTTCTTTACTTGCGACATTTAGATAAAACCAAAATTACAGTTTAAAATTACAAAAAGTATCGAAGAGTACGTGATAAGAATAATATACATGCGTGCTAATATTAATAATGACCAATGTCTAGTAGGTTATATTAAGTACCATTTATGATGTAGGTGAAATTATTTTTGAGAATATTTATAGGCAATCGTCAATGAACTACCTAATGTTACGGTGTTAGAAATTGCGCATTTGAATTATAAAATACTTATTATACGTTTAACTACTAAAATAATTATAGTACTTAGGACTAAATAACATGGTAATTGGTGGCTATGGAGATGTTCAGAGGTCAATAAAATGTATTGGGTTTTTCTGTCAAAAAGTTCTTAGTAGTTCTAGTTTATCTCGAAGTTAGGAAGTTGGCGGTA
Organism: Oeneis ivallda; assembly: GCA_029955525.1. Taxonomy (NCBI): domain Eukaryota; kingdom Metazoa; phylum Arthropoda; class Insecta; order Lepidoptera; family Nymphalidae; genus Oeneis; species Oeneis ivallda. The sequence goes on from JARPMR010000023.1 coordinate 14,979,553, forward strand.
TATACTGATACTGTGCCTGATCTCTCTCCGGTCGTTTAGGATTTCCGTCTCATTGGACTATGAGAGTGAGGGAATAGAGAGTGCATCTGTGTTTGCGCACACACTTGTGCACTATAATATCTCCCGCGCAGATGGTTAATCTCTGAGGAGGTTGGATGCCGACCGCCGTGACCAGATTCGACGGGAGGACATTATTATTTTTTCGAATTATTTGTCTAAATATATAAAAGCTGACTGACTGACTGACTGATCAACGCACAGCTCAAACCACTGGCCGGATCGGGCTGAAACTTGGCATATACAGATAGGGTTCCCAACCATACTGTTAAAAACAGTATTATACTTTTTTCGTTCATTAATACTTTTTGCTGTCCTATAAAAAAAAGTATGCAAAATACTGTTTTTATGTCCGCTGGTATCCGGAGCCATACGTAAAGTCTGTATAAAATGTAAACGTCCGTATACAAACTAAACTTCAAAACGAAACTATCCATGTCAACTGAAATAGAGCTTCTATTGATTTTATAAAAAACTAGCTGATGCCTGCGATTTCGTCCGCGTGGAATTAGTTTTAAAATCCCTCATCGGGAACTCTTTGATTTTCCAGGATAAACGTGGCCTATGTCACTCTCCAACTATACCCATGCAAAATATCACGTCGATCCGTAGCTCTGTTGCGGGGTGATTGAAGGACAAACCAACAAACTCACTTTCGCATTTATAATATTAGTATGATGAGCTCCTCATTTATTTCAATATTAACTTAAATTGTGGAGAGGCTTATGAATATTTAAGAAATGACAATAAATTGTTAAATTGTGCAAGAAGCTCCAAAAAATATGTTTTTTAAACGTCAAAAAAAAATAAAATACTGTTTTCTTTTGTAAAATACTGTTCATTATATTTATCCGATCTTAATATACTTCATTTCTCGTACAAAAAGTTGGGAACCCTATATACAGATACCTATTACATATAACGTAGGCATCCGCTAATAAAGGATTTTTGAAAAGTAAACCCCTAAGGGCATAAAATAGGGGTTTGAAAAGTCGAAATTAGCGTGAGCGAAGCCGCGGGCTGAACCCGGCCACATTATCTGTGCACCTGGGGTTGATGACGTCATGTCGGCGCTCTAGTACGGAAGGTGAAAAGGGAAGTGGGAGGGTAATCGCATGCCAGCGAGGTGCACAGATGTTGTGACCGTGTTATATATCTACCTATGTGGAGCGCCGTCTTCCCCCCGAAATACCCTCTCCACCTCGCTGGCGTCAAACACAAAGAGCATGTCGGGTCGACCCAGCAGACCCGCCATCTTGACGCACTTGCCATACTTCTCACGTAAGGACAAGCATACTTTGTCCACATGTTCAACTGAGTAGCCTCCTGAAAAAGAAAAAATATTTAACAACGAAATTCAGTCCGAAAATGACCTTTATTTTTTTTTCTTTAAGGGCCGATTTCAACGTAAAAAGTCCTATCCGAAGGTAAATTTGATATTTTAACAGTATCTTCAATACAAAAACTGTCAGAATGATCAATTTATTCCTCGGATAAACGTCACTCGACGTTGGTGAAATCGGCACTAAGAATATTCTTCTTCTTTTGCTTCTAGAAGAAGAACAAGACTAAGAATATTAATTTAACTGTTTATCAGGCATTCATCGACCGAGCGAAGCGAAGGTCTTTGAGTCTACTTGAGTGAATTTGCACTTGTCCGTCCGTCCGTCCGTCCGTCCGTCTGTCAGAGCCCTATAACTTCTGAATTACTGAACGTAATTACTTCAATTTTAGATATAATATGTAAACCGATGGCCTCCAGCCGAAAATGGCTTAAAAAGTTATAAAAATCTTTATTTCAGGCGGGCTCTCATAGAAGCGAATGCGAAGAAAAAAAAATTTCTTTGCGTTTCATAGGGTTACAGTACCTCATTTTAAAGATAATTTGGAACACAGTACAAAAGTATTTTTTTTTTTAATTTTTTTCCTAAAATTGACGAAATGGGAGGCTTTCAAAGTGGAGATTATATTTGACCTCACAACGGAATAACCATTGAAAGCTGGGGCTTGAAAGTTTTATAATTTTAGCGTAATATCGTGTACTTGAACAACAAATACTAAAATTAGATAAATGTAATAAGGAAACTAAATTATTTAACTTTTAATGAGCAGCAACAACAGAACTTCACAATGATGTCAATAGATGGCGCTCTCATCTCATATAGCAAAAATGCAGCTATATGTAACATATTATTCAATTAAAATTATTATTTAGTCATTTAGCAAACATCAATAAAACTTCACGTTGCAGTTTGTTTTTACATGTTTTCTGATCGTGTCGATAGTTGACGCTGTGTACAAGTAATTTAATTTGAATTTTCCAAAAAACTATACCTAAGTTTGATTGAGGCCTTGAGGATTTCACTATAACAGTTCCCTAACCTTTACGGGCTACCTATGTTAAGTTAGTTGACACTTTCTGTCAACTTTGTTATTACGAACCTCTACGGGACAACTAAAGGTGAAAATGACATTGGGATGTTAGGATTGTATTTAGGGGCTACCTACGTAAAGAGACTTCTACAAAGGGGATGATTTAGGTATGGTTGGTGAAAACGGGCATAATAATAATGTCAATTTTGATCGTCATGTATCTATTGAATGAATAAGTAATTATGGGAAACCGTTACCGCGAGGTCTCAGTTCGGGGCGAACCACTAGTGTTATCAGGATACATAAAATTATTTGTAACTGTTTATCAGGATAAACAAAATTAAAAGTTACTTTTTATAAGGATAAGGCCTAGCGCAAACATACAACTTTTAGTTGAACAACTATTTAGTTGTTTCATAAGTTTATAGGAATGTACTGCGATCATAGAATGTGCGCAAATGCGCAAACTATCAACACGATAGTTGCTCGACAAAAAAATCAAAAGCCGTATCGATTTGCTCTTGATTATAGTTTAATTGTGTGGAATTCACGAAACTCGACACAACTCGACAACACAACTCAACTAAACAGTTTAGTCGATGTAAAAGTTGTATGTAGGTATGCGCCTTACCTAAATAAAAATATTATCCAATAATTTATGTCAACCCAGCTGTGGCGATTCTCTAAATATGATGCACTGAAGCATTCTCTAAAAATGCTACAGTGCATCATGTATCATACCTATATAAACTAGTGGTTCGCCCCGAACTGAGACCTCGCGGTAACGGTTTCCCTTAATTACTTATTCATTCAATATATCTATTGAATCTAGTATCCATGACGATCAAAATTGACATTATTATTATGCCCGTTTTCACCAACCATACCTAAATCATCCCCTTTGTAGAAGTCTCTTTACGTAGGTAGCCCCTAAATACAATCCTAACATCCCATAATATGTCATTTTCACCTTTAGTTGTCCCGTAGAGGTTTGTAATAACAAAGTTGACAGAAAGTGTCAACTAACTTAACATATGTAGCCCGTAAAGGTTAGGGAACTGTTATAGTGAAATCCTCAAGGCCTCAATCAAACTTAGGTATAGTTTTTTGGAACATTCAAATTAAATTACTTGTACACAGCGTCAACTATCGACACGATCAGAAAACATGTAAAAACAAACTGCAACGTGAAGTTTTATTGATGTTTGCTAAATGACTAAATAATAATTTTAATTGAATATATTATGTTACATATAAGCTGCATTTGCTATATGAGATGAGAGCGCCATCTATTGACATCATTGTGAAGTTCTGTTGTTGCTGCTCATTAAAAGTTAAATAATTTAGTTTCCTTATTACATTTATCTAATTTTAGTATTTGTTGTTCAAGTACATGATATTACGCTAAAATTATAAAACTTTCAAGCCCCAGCTCTCAATGGTTATTCCGTTGTGAGGTCAAATATAATCTCCACTTTGAAAGCCCCCCATTTCGTCAATTTTAGGAAAAAAATTAAAAAAAAAATACTTTTGTACTCTGTTCCAAATTATCTTTAAAATGACGTACTGTAACCCTATGAAAAGCAAAAAATTTTTTTTTTCGTCGCTTTCGCTTCTATGAGAGCCCCCCTGAAATAAAGATTTTTATAACTTTTTAAGCCATTTTCGGCTGGAGGCCATCGGTTTACATATTATATCTAAAATTGAAGTAATTACGTTCAGTAATTCAGAAGTTATAAGGCTCTGACAGACGGACGGACGGACGGACGGACGGACGGACGGACGGACAAGTGCAAATTCACTCAAGTAGACTCAAAGACCTTCGCTTCGCTCGGTCGAATATGTAGATAGGTATAAAGACGTAGTCGTAAGTTCTAGTTTGATTCTAATACTCTACTTTGATTCTCTCTACCTACATAGAAAAGCTCTTGAATTTCCGGGCGAGTAATGGTCCAAACTTAAAGCGCGATATGAATTAATCAGATGGTGGTTCATTAATTAACCAAGGCAAAAATGTAAAACTAATTTTATATAAAAAACGAACTAATTTAAATACTTTGTTTTGCAATCATATTCGTAGACGCCTCCTTACTCCTAAAACATTCAGGTACAATTCTGCCATCGTTCTTTCTATTATTGAAGAAATGCCAGAAGCAGTACTTTTTGTACTGTTTTTGGTATTTCTTTGTCAATATCAAAGTTTTGCTTTATATCTACCACTTCCCCTTTCGCATGGCTACCGTAATCTAAAATAGTGCAGCGACATCTATCGTAAAGATAATGAACTATCCATCCAGATCTAAACATAGCCCGAATGTAAGCCTCCGTTGAAACAAGAGACAATCATATTGCAGTGGTTGCATCATCATCGCAATTCGCTGCCAAGCTGTGCAGTTTGCTTTTGTGTTGTTCGCTCCGAGTGTGCTCCGAGACCGTCTCGTCGAGCCCTCGTCGAGCGATTGAATTGCGATACATCCCGCAGTGCTCGCGGCTCGCGTCTTCCGCCGCCCGTCGCGTTCCCCGGTGCCAGTGGTACTCGCCGCACTCGTGCGGCTTGAGGAAGCGGCCGGGTTCGACCCGCGTCGGCGCCCCTGCGCCCCGCCCGCGAAAACTGCGTGGCCTAAAATCCCGCGCTTTTTAATGATAAAAAGCCGTCGGATTGCCAACACTAACCGTCAAACCTCATACCGAGCGGGGTCGACTGAGCGTGTACGCGGGCGCCTAAGCTGGGTCTCCCTTAGGGGTCTCGCCTGGCTGGGTAGCACGCGATTGCGTTCGGTCTCCCTGCAAGGGACGCAGTGTTGTTGCATCCACCGTTTTATCGTGATTATCGCCGATTCCATGCCATAATGTCCGACGAACCGCCTCGACCGCCTCGCCCGCAACGTGCGGGAAGCGGTAGGAAGGGTATCCCGCGTGCAATTGTACGCCGGGATATCTTTGACCAATCGGTCACCCCCTTCTCAACCGAGAGACGCCCAACCCCCATGTTGACATCGCGTCTGTCCGACCCTTCGTCCTCGTCCACCAGTGAGGACAGCGAAGATGACGCCGAGACTCGGCCGATCACCACAGCCGGAACATTGGCTCCGGCAGGTGAGTTGGCCAAGCGCGCGCGCCCGAGCTCGTCCTCCTCGGGGAATACCGACGGCCAGGAGGACAAGCGGACGAAGCTGTCTGCCCGCTCAGCCCTACGACCATACCACTCGTCAGACGAGTCGCCGCGGTCACCCAGCCCAGCGGCTCGTCCCCGCGCTCGAGAGGTGCTCCCCCCGCCCCCGCGGATCACCCCCACACCGCAGCCGGAGGTGCGCCCCCCGCCCTCCGCCCCCGCGCCCGCAGGTGAGACGGCAAGTCATGCCGTCCCTGTCGCGCGCCCACCTACCACCGACGCGACGGCACATATCGCCGTCCCTGTCGCGCGCTCGCCGACAATGGATGCGACGGCACATATCACCGTCCCATCCAGTCAACCAACAGCATCGACCTCTCAAGCGGGGTCCGCAAGCTGGCCAAAGGACTCGACCAGCTATGCGGGCCTCGCCTCGCCCGTACCAATGGACCTGACTCGGCCGCCCTCCCCTCAGCCGAGCACCTCCTACGCCGCGGCGGCCGCGGCGCCGTCCGCGCCACGCCGCACCCCACCGCCCGCCGAACACCGCTCGACCCAGCAAGTGGGCCGTGCGGCCCCGCCTGCTGCGCCTGCGGCTGCCCAGCCACCGCGCTCCGAATACCCGCCGCTAGTGGTCGAGTGCCTCCCAAACTGGACGAGGCACTTCCAGGCCATCCGGCGCGAGCTGGGATTCGCGCCGAACGCCAGGCCGCTGGGCAGGGGAGTCCGCTTCCTGCCGCAATCCGCCGACGAGTTCCGGGCTGTGCAGCGCTACCTAACCCAGGCGGCGCTCCAGGACAGTACCATCTCATGGTACTGCTACAGCCCGGCGACCGAACGCCCGACCAAAATAGCGGTGCGAGGACTGCCGCTCGACACACCGCCTGAGGAGGTGGTCGCCGCCCTGCGCGACATCGGCTTCCCGGCGGAAAACGCGCGACCTATCCCACCGAAAGCCGGCAAGCACGGCTGCACTTATTTCGTGCAGCTGGCACACATGACCGGTGAAGAGCTCCGTCAGCTGTACGCTGTGACGGAGCTCCTCTGGATGCCCGCGGTGACCGTGGAGGCCTGGCGCGGAGGGACCAAACCGCCCCAATGCCACCGGTGCCAGGCGTACGGGCACTCCTCCATCAACTGCCACCGGCCCTTCCGCTGCATCCGGTGTGCAGGAGCCCACCCGGTTGCAGACTGCCCGCACCCGCGCGATGTCACGCCCACCTGCGCGAACTGCGGGCAAAGCCATGCCGCGAACGACCGCCGGTGCTCGCAGTACAAGCGAGAGGCGCGGAGGAGGGGCATCGCCTTGCCTCCGCCCCCGCCCCAAGCACCCGGCCGTCCCCGCCCGCAACCGCAACGCAGGCCCGCAGCGACCGCTGCGTCGGCCCCCGCAGAAGACGCGCAGGCGACCGCCGCGCCGCGCGCCTCGCGCCCTTCATCACCTGTGAGAGCTGCCCCGCCTAACGCCGCTGGGGGCCTCACCACCACTCTCCCAGCGGCAGCCAACCCGCCTACCGAGCGGGGACAGGCGCTGCGCGGTAGGCGCAGGAAGCGCAACCGCGGCCGCCGTCCCGCTCGTAACGAGCCAGCCGCCGCCTCCACGCCTCAACCGAGGCAATCGAGGCAACCGCCCACACAACCGGCCGCGCAGGTGCAATCCCAGGCACCTGCGCCGACTCAGTCTGCGCCGACTCAGCCTGCGCCGACTCAATCGGCCCCGACCGCCTCCGCCACAACAGCCCGACCACAGTCGCCGACGCCTGCCGCTTCTCGGGAGCAAACTCGCCGCTCGCAGCGGATTGCTCCTGAGAGGGCGCAGGAGCAAGCTCGCGTGCAACAGCAGGCGCGCGAGCAACAACCCGCGCCTTCACGCGCTGCACCACGCGCTGCGCCACGCACTGCTCCGCGCACTGCCCGGCGCGCAGATCCACCCGCCGAACAACACACCGCCCCCCAACCGCCTCCCCCCGCACCCCAACAGGGGGAAGCGAGACACAGCCCGGACATCATGGCCATAGTCCGGGTTGTGTTAGAGGCAATTACGACCGGGCTGACAACCTACCTGCAGGGACAGGGCGCAGTACAGGCGATCGCAGCGGGGATGGCGGTCTTAGCGCGACTCCCATCCTGCTGAGGGTCCTGTACTGGAACCCGGGCGGCATCAGAGGCCACATCCGCGAGCTCACAGAGCTCGCCCAGTCGCAGGATGTTCACGTCATCCTCCTGGGCGAGACCAAGCTCGCGGAACACGTCGAGCTCCGTATCCCGAACTTCTTCGTGTACCGGCGCGACGAAGTCTCTCCCCGGGGTCACGCTTTCAGAGGAACGGCGGCCCTGGTGCGGAGGGACATCGTACACGAGGAAGTTGAACACGCACCATACACATCCCTGCGCACGCAGGGAGTGCGTGTTCACGCCGGTGAGGAGGAGCTCCTCCTGTATGCCGCCTACCGACCACCTGCCACGACTTTCTGCAGCACCGACGTCCACACACTCCTCGAGTCGCATGCCCCCACACTAGTCGTGGGTGATCTTAACGCGAAGCACCAAGCCTGGGGCTCGCGCGTCATCACCCCGGCCGGAAGGGCTCTACTCGAGGACAGCGTGCGCCACCAGTACGGTATATTGGGTCCAGGAGCACCGACCAATATACCGTCTAACCCCCACTACCACCCGGACGTCCTGGACATCGTGCTGCACTACCGGATTGACCACCCCATCAGTGTCGAGCCACTCTATGACCTCGACACTGAACACCTGCCAATACTTGTCACGCTTAACCTCCAGCGCGACTTCACCATACCGCGTCCTCCCAGAGCCAAGACCAACTGGGAGAAGTTCGCCGCCGCGCTGTCGGAGCTTGAGCTCGCAGGTCCCATCTCGACCCCAGTGGATGTTGACCGGGCCGCCAACACCATCATGGCGGCCATCCAGACGGCCAAACAGGAGGCCACCACCATCATGCCCCCCACTGGTCGACGTGACCTGCTTTCGAGCTCGCTCCGCGACATGCTGAGAAGGAAGCGCGCCCTGCGCAAGCTATGGGCGCGCACTCGCTGTCCGACGGTCAAGCGTGACCTCAACCGCCTTGCACAGGAAGTGAGGCTAGCACTCGGCGCCCGCGAAGATGATGACTGGGAGAAGACCATCGACGCGGCAGCCGAGTCCGAAACAACGCTGTACCACCTGTGCAAGACACTCACCGGATCCGACTCACCCGTCTACCCGCTACTAGACAACCAGGGTAGGCGAAGATATTCCGCCAGTGACCGTGCCGAGATCATGGCGGAATATATGGAAGTACAATTCACCCCCAACCCACCGGCCAACGACAACGCGCACAGGCACCACACAGAGCTCGACCATCAAGTGCGGGAATTCCTGTCGGCCCAGACTCCTCCGCTCCGGGGGGACGAGTTCATCTCCCCGTCTGAGCTGAGGAAAGCCGTCATCCGTCTCCCCAAACGGAAGGCGGCAGGCTACGACGGAATTCCGGTCGCCGCACTTCAGCAGCTGCCAAGAAGAGCCCTCGTAGCGCTAGCGAGGCTCTTCAATGGCATACTCCGCACCACACACTTCCCGGAGACCTGGAAACGGGGGAAGGTGATTACCATCCCCAAACCGGGCAAGGACCGCCGCCTCCCAGGGAGCTACCGCCCGATCACCCTGCTGCCGCACATCGCCAAGCTGTTTGAGCGTCTGTTGCTGCGAAGGCTCACCCCGTACGTTCGCTTACGGGACGAGCAGTTTGGCTTTCGCAGTAACCACTCCACGACGCTCCAGCTGGCGAGAGGACTCCACCACATCGCCAGTGAGAAGAACAAGGGCCACTGCACCGTCGGGGTCTTTCTCGATATCGAGAAGGCCTTTGACCGTGTATGGCACACCGGACTCCTGGCGAAACTCCTCTCGACCGACCTACCACCCGCGATCGTGCGGCTGGTGGCTTCCTACCTGGACGGGCGGTCCTTCCACGTCTCCGTGGAGGGCGCGGACTCCCAGCCGCGCCCCATCCGTGCCGGAGTGCCTCAAGGCAGCTGCCTCTCTCCGTGCCTGTACGCGTTGTACACCGATGACATCCCTACCCTCGCCGGACACCTGCGCGAGGGGGAGGAAGACGTGCTGTTGTCGCTCTACGCCGACGACAGCGCGTATCTCGCGTCGTCGCACCACCAGATCGTCGCCTGCAACAAGATGCAGCGCTTGTTGGACCTGCTTCCGGAGTGGCTGGACAAGTGGAGGATGGCCGTCAACGTGGGGAAGACGGCCGCGATCCTGTTCGGCATCCGGAAGCCTATACGTCAGCTCCGACTCCGAGGGCAGGACATAGAGTGGCAAACTTCGGTGTGCTACTTGGGGTGCCGCATCGACCTCAGCCTGAACCTGATTCCCATGGTTAACCACGTGGTGAGTCAGGCTAAGGCGGCACTGTCGATGCTTCACCAAGTCTTCACCTCAAGCTTATCGCCGAAGACCAAGCTCCTCATCTATGGAGCCTATGTCCGCTCTAGACTGACGTACGCGGCCCCAGCCTGGTATGCGTTCTGCTCAGCATACCAGAAGCGCCGCCTACAGGTCCAACAAAACAAGTGCCTCCGTCTGATCGTTGGAGCTCCGAGGTACGTGAGGAACGATGTGATCCATCGCGACCTCAAGACGCCCACCGTGGAGGAGTACGTCCGTACACTGGCGCGGCGCATGTTCGCCAGCGCCGACAACGGACCGTACGAGCACCTCCACGGCATCGCACCGCTAGCCAGCCGACCACCGACCGGGCGTCCTCTACCTCGTGAGCTCCTGCGATCGCCACCACCGAGGAGGCACGCAGGCGACCACAGCGACGACGACGCGAGATCCACCGGACTTGACCTCAGCTCCGCGCACGGTGGCGACACCATCGCCCGTAGCGCGGAGCACTCCACCGGACTTGACACCGCCCCGCTCGCGGCGGCTATCTGCCCGCCAGCGACGCGGGGCCCCTGGCGATACACTGGCCCCGCGCTCGATGACGACCCTTTCGTCAGTAGCGCGGGGCCCCACACCGAACACGACACCGCTCCGCTCGCGGCGGCGACTTGCCCGCCTGCGACGCGGGGCCCCCGGACCGACACCGGTCCCGCGCACGGCAGCGACTCTATCGCCCGTAGCGCGGGCCCACCCTCTGGACCTGACACCGCTCCGCTCGCGGCGGCGACTTGGTCGCCTGCGACGCGGGGCCCCCGAACCGACACCGGTCCCGCGCACGGCAGCGACTCTATCGCCCGTAGCGCGGGACCACCCACTGGACCCGACACCGCTCCGCTCGCGGCGGCAATCCTGCCCGCCAGCGAGCGGAACCCCCTGAATTGATGTCGGCCCATCGCACGGTGGCGATACCATCGCCCGTAGCGTGGGCCCACATACTGGACACCGCTCCGCTCGCGGCGGCAATCCTGCCCGCCAGCGAGCGGAGCCCTCTCCCAAGAAGTCCCTCCGCAAGGACCCTGCTCCCCACGGACCAGGAGCCTCAGCCGCCATGGACCTAATTGCCAAGACGGCTGAAAATCCATCACCGGGGAAGTGCTCTTCCCCGCGCCCCGCCCGGGTAATGAGGCCCTGCCTCGAAGCCCGTACCCTCCGCTGGCCACGGCCAGCGAAGACGACCCGTGCACATAGCCCGAATGTAAGCCTCCGTTGAAACAAGAGACAATCATATTGCAGTGGTTGCCTCGAGAAAGATTGTTGCATGGATTTTCACCAGAACATGGTCTTGTGCCTATTGTGTCCAGTGGCTCCCTGCAACTAGCTTCATAGTTCGTCCGCCTAATAGGAGCACTTCGACGCTTTATGAATCAATTGAGACGGCATTCATCAAAATCGGCACAGTAGGTAGTTTAAGCACTTATGTGAAACATACAATACGAGGCCTGCTGCTATAATTTAATTTACATTAGTTCCGACTCCACTCGTAACTTCCTTTAGAAATCAGCGCCGAAGTCGCTATGGATAATATGGAATAGTTATTTTCATCATACCTATTCGAAAAACGAATATTGGCTTCAGAGGATAGCGGGAGCAAAATTTAATTTTAACCCCATGGGACTTTTCATTTCTCTCTTCTGATTGGTCCGCGTTAGTGCTTTAGCATACTAAAGCACTAACGCGGACCAATCAGAAGAAAGAATTCAAAAATGTGTCGAAATTCAAAAATGTTTGAGAAGCTGTTGTCTTCCGATAAGTCACGTGATCTTTGTCGATTAGATATATACGCCCGTACTTCCAACATAAATATTAATGTTTAATTATTTCATAAAAATTTATTTGTGTTTTATTTAAACTTTCAATATACGTATTGGTAATGTCTATACTCTATACATAAGTAGGTTGATACTCCTAGCTTTTTCTCATAGGTAATGATGAAAAATAGTGTGTGTCATTCGGGGCCAAAATTTTTTGTTCTCGGGTGGCGTATATTGAATTCCTCGCTACGCTCAGGATTCTACTTTAGAATCCCTCGCTGCGCTCGGGAGTCTACTATAGACTCCTTCACTTCGCTCTGAATTCAAAATAACGCCCTCGGGGGACAAAAAATTCCTTTGGCCCCATATAACACAAATAACTATTGTGTTATATGGGGCCAAGGAAATTTTTTGTTCCCCGAGGGCGTTATTTTGAATTCAGAGCAAAGTGAAGCATTCTATTGTAGAAAAAGCTAGGAGTATTAACCTACTATAAGTATATAGACATTACTTATACGTATATTGAGATAAGAAGCAGTGATAGCCTAGGAGGAGGCGGGGGGGGGGGGGGGGGGGGGGTCGCAGGTTCGATACCGGGTACGCACCTCTGACTTTTCGGAGTCAAGTGCGTTTAAGCAATTCAATATCACTTGCTTCAACGGTGAAGGAAAACATCGTGAGGAAACCTGCACACCTGAGAGTTCTTCATAATGTTCTCGAAGGTGTGTGAAGACCGCCAATTCGCATTGGGCCAGCGTGGTGGACTATGGCCTAATAACCCTTCTCTGAGAGGAGACCTGCGCTCAGTAGTGAGCCGATGATGGGTTGCTAATGAATAAATGAAATACGTATATTGAAAGTTTCAGCCATAATTCCGTTCGAAATTCTAAAAATGTATGGGAGAATATCCGATCCGATAAAAATAGGCGTCGAATTGATAACCTCCGTTTCTGAAGTCGGTTAAAATAAGGCCAGTAGTTATATCATTCCACCATCTCTTGTGCTATAGGTAGTAGAGTGAAAGTTGCCACACCATTGCATCCGGCGGTAAGGGCCAAATTAGACGGTGCCTCTTTCATCGTTCATTTTTGCGAAAATGAATCGGTTTAATTTGCCCTAAGGGCGAATTTAGATGGTTCATTTATCGAGATTTTTGCTTTCATTTTCGAGGATTCATTGATGAGCCATCGAAAATGAACCGTCTAAATTCGCCCTTAGAACAAAGGGTTCATTTACGCAAAAAAAGTTCGCAAAATTGAACGATGAACGAGGCACCATCTAATTTGGGCTTAATGCTGAATGGGTTTCACTGTAGTAACATGGCAATACCTCATCTAGAAAAGGGCATAGCATCTGTGTTTCTAGGTACAACTCAGTGCATGGACCTCATAAAAGTTGTTGCGAAAGCTAAGTCAACTACTGACTAAGTAAGCTACAACGAAGTCACGGATATAAGCTAGTCTTTTTTAACCGACTTCAATAAAAGAGGAGGATCTACGCACAGCTCAAATCACTGGACCGATCGGGCAGAAACGCATACAGATAGCTATTATGACGTAGGCATCCGTTACGGAAGGTGTTCAAAAATTCAACTCCTAAGGGGGTAAAATAGGGTTTTGAAAAATTCATAATTTAATTTATGGTTAAAAAATTTAACGTGAGCGAAACCGCGGGCAAAAGCTAGTTAATTATAAAATAAGATACTTATACCTATTTTATAATTATCAGCTTAACTATAGTATAAGTAGGTACATATTATATTGATCAAACACGCGAATTGCAATTGTTAAATTAGTTAAGTACCTACTTTGAGTAATGCAACTCGCATAAAACCGACACGATAACAGTAATCACTGCACCACATAATAACTTCCTTTCTTTTCGTTTCACCTACTTTTTTAAACACAAATCTCTACCGCCGGTATTACAGAAATTTTCACTTTCTATGGATTTACCTTCACTTTGTATCAGTATCAACCATCTGAAATAAAATACGCGTGGCGCAAGCCGTGCCCATGTACCTACTGAATGAATGAATTCGGCACAAAAATATTATATGAAAAATTATTATTTATTTATTTTTTATTCGATGACAAGCTAGTCCTTGACTGCAATCTCACCTGATGGTAAGTGACGATGCAGTCTAAGATGCTAGAGCGGGCTAACTTGGAAGGGGTATGGCTGTGAACATTCAACCCATATCCCTAATTGGTTTTACACGCCATCGTGCCGGAACGCTAAATCGCTTGGCGGCACGTCTTTGACGGTAGGGTGGTAACGGCCAAAGCCTCCCACCAGACCCAGACCAGAGACAATTCAGAAATTATAAATTCCCAAATTGACCCCGCCGGGATTCGAACCCGGGACCTCCCAGTTATAAGACACCAGCGCTCACCACTGAGCCAGGGAGGTCGTCGTTTCATTTTCAGAAAACCCACTTCAAACGATTTTTCCAAAAAGCGCTGAATCAATTTCGATAAATTATATTTTTACTAGCTGACTCGGCGAACTTCGTACCGCCAACTTACCTATATAAATAAAACAAATAACTACTAAAACTATCCTATCTTTCAAGTTGGACCAAATTACAGATAGTTACGAAGTTTGATCAAAATCGGTTCAGTAGTTTAGGAGTCCATCGCGGACAAACAACGTGACACGTAATTTATATATATTAATAAGATGGGACTTGTGACGCATGCTGGACGCTGCTGGTGGTCCACCTAGCTAGCTACCAAACAATAAAAAATTTCATCAAAATCAATTCATAATTGGCGGTTATACTACGGCCGTTCAGAGAATACGTTCCTGACACGTCGCGATTGAACTGACGACGTAACTTTGTAATGGCGTTGCAGTTACGATAAAAATATTATTGCTGGTTGTTTACCGTTTTAACAATTGATGAGCATTAAAACAACATTATTATATCAATAATCAATTCATGTTATAATTTTGTGCCAAACTGAGTGTCAAATAACTTGGTAAACAATATTAACTGATAGGTGTCAGGAACGCATTCTCTGAACGGCCGAACTTTAATCGCGTAGCAAACATACAAAAAAAACATACCTACAGTCGAACTGAGAACCTCCTCTTTTTTGAAGTCGGTTATAATTACATAGGTATATCGAAATGGAAAGGTTATCGAAATTGTTTTCAGGATTCATGCGTGTCTATATTTCCGGACAAAACCGTGTTACATATTAGAAAAATATTGTCATTGTTGAAAAACTGTCCATTGTGAAAGGAAATGCCTCATTTTTATGTTACTTTCCAAGTTTCTATTTCTATGAAGGAAAAGTGTAATAGTGTGCATTTTCAAGAGTTTTAATTTTTATTTCAATACCTGACCCTGCTAAAACGACGGATAAAGTAGGTAAATTCGGACCTCGCTTCGCTCATTGTCAGTTGCCAGCTTTTATGCTTGTTTATGCTTGTTGTTGAAGACCGAATTCGTTCATTGAGCAAAAAATACTGCTCACATCGCGGGTTGTACTTGGTGTAAGACCGTGTCATCTTTATAACGTGTTAAAGCACTTTAAATAAAGAGACACAACACATTGTGGTAATCGTGGTGATGTAACGTGGCGTATGATATATTTGGAACGGTAGTTGATGCAAGCACGATGCGGCAACAATGCACTCAAAACGAAATTTCTTCTTTATTTCTTCTTTCTCAAACAAAACACGAAAATCTTCTTACAATAACTCATAACTATATCAACAGCTTATCTAATTACTATACAAATCATGCCCTTGTGGAATAGTGCCAAGAATACTGGCTGCATTTCCGCGTTGGACAGCCAGGCTGATCCTTTGCGCAAAAAATGAGCCAGCGCTTCTGTCACCAGATTATGCAATTAACCGCAGTATTCACGTAATTTGATTTTGTCACCGTTTTTTGGTTGCAGTACTTAGCACGAAAATGATTGACGGACAAATCAACAAACAAACACACTTTCGCATTTATTATGTATTAGTAAGGAAGAATAATTAATACTACGATAATAAAGGCAATCTAATTAAATTTCCGGAACACAAAAGCTACTATTGTGACTTAAATATGATAGTTAGATATATTCCCTTGGGGACTTTTTTGTAGAAAATAATAAGTACTTCAATCATGTAGTACATAATTTTTATGTATCATCAATCGTTTTCTCAGTACGCAGTAATGTTACTTCCTGATCACTTAGCTTTTTATTCGTTAAAAAATGGTTAAAATCGGTCCAGTAGTTACAGAGCCTATTCGGTACAAACAAACAAAATCTTTCCTCTTTATAATATTAGTATAGAGTACCTACCTACTACGTATCTTCGGCCAGTCGTCATCCATTATGAGCCAGCGTATGATGCGGGACTTTGTCAGAATTTCCTGGCAAACCCCACATTAGAATAAACTAGAAAAGTTTGTGATGTACACAGACCGTTCACTATAACCTGTCCCTTACAGTCATGTTGGCACCATTGCTTATCTCAAAGCCGTTGTTAGGGGTTTCATTGTGTGAATCAATAGTGCCAACATGATGGCAAGTGACATACAATGATACTATAGTGACACAGTGAACTGTCTGTAGTCACTGCTTGCCGTCATCAGTGACTTTCGTTCGTGAAGTTAATTATGTTTATTGCTAAGTTATGTTAAGTTTATTGTTAAATGTAATGTATCGATGGGATTGACATGCCAGCTGGTAAAAAACTCCCAAAAAAATATAGATTAAAAAAAATTGGCAGCCATAGGGACTGCCGATAGAAGTGATAATAAAAAAAAAATAAAAAAATAAAAATGAATAATTTAAAAATAATGCGCACTATCACGATTTCGTGAGTGAGATTGGAACCTGCGACATCATACATTAAACGGTAATGAAGGCGGCTGCTTGCCCACTGCGCTGTACAAGGTTGTTTGGGAACTTCAAAAATGTTGAACGCTTACAGAAATCTCCAGGTGACGATTGTGAAGGTGACTGTCACGCGAAATCCATGGTTTTTGCTCACCCAAAAAAGTGCTCAACGCGCCTAAAGATGTTTTCACCTCAAAAAACTTTTTGAATGTCACCACTCCACCTAGTCGGTCCTACACTCCGCTTGCCAAACCACGGTCTCCACTATTGCACCTTTCAACTTCAACGGTCCAACGAGGTCATCTCTCGATCAATTAAAATTTTATAATGGCACGACTGATTTGAAACAATAACCTTGCCCCGATTCCCAAAGTTTTGTAACACATCATCATCATTAACATTAGGAAAGTTTTGTGCACGATTTGTATTCAACGCACCGACAATAATATCATGTGTAAAACGTTGCCATAGTTGCATATGGACATGCAACAACATTAATCTTTTACGCATTATTCAATTAGTCAAAGGAAGTATTTAGTTATTAAAAAATTCGTACTTCCAAACTAATAATAACCCATTGTAAATGCGAAAGTGTCTGTTGTGAAGTGAGTATCTTTTTATTACTTATCTCTACTCAACCGCAAAACCGATGCGATGGTGACGAAGTTTGATATAGAGAAAGTTTCTTGTTGGTTTGTTCTTCAATCACGCAGCAACTGAGTAATGGATTTACTCACTGGCTAGCTTGCTAAAATCTACTTAGTCGAAAATATTTATAAAAATCTTTTTAAAAACGAGCCCTCCTCTACCAGACTCTACGTATGGTAAACTTCCAATAATATTATTATTATTACAGTATAAAGACTAGTCTTTACTCTGTGACATTATACTAAGGCCCGACAGTCGTTTTGTTGTTTCAATTGTGAATTTGAGAAAAGCTATCGGAAGATGGTAAAAATGAGAGAAAACAAACTAGCAAACTGTCAATCAGAACAAAAACAAATCAATCAAATAATGTAGCATTTTAGAAAAAAAACCGGCCAATTGCGAGTCGAGCTTGCGCACCGAGGGTTCCGTACTCCAGAAGTATTGTAGAGGTTTATTTTTAATATAAAAAAACTATGCTAGTTAGAGCGTTAGTTTTATTTTTCCTGTAAAAAATACATAAACCTCTATTGACATCATTATTTCTGATTTTTCGATTAGTAAACTTCGGAGATAACGGGCGAATGGTATTTATTTTGCATTTTGCACGATTAATCAAAAACTATCGTGTATAAAAATAAACAAAAATCTGTTTTAGAATGTACAAGTCAAGCCCTTCTATATGATATCCCATTCGGTATAGTTATCTTACTTTGAAATTTCAATCCCCCGATTTTCCCCCTTTTTTAATGAAACCAAAAATAATTTTCGATTTTTTATTTATTTCAATGAAGTTGGGCCACTATTATATACAAGTATTCCAAATTTCATGTCAATAACGTTAATAGTTACTAAAATAATCGACTGTGACAGACGGACTGATGGACGGACGGACAGAAGGAGAAAGTTTCACCATAAGAGTTCCATTTTTATCATCTTGGTACGGAACCCTAAAAAGGGGCGAAACGTTTTCCAATTTTTCTTTCCATAAAAAATAAAAACCCAATTCGGACTATTATGAATATTTAGAAAAAATGTATTCACTTTTTAAACTATGAATAATGTAATCCTAATAAATGAAATATATTAGCATTTAGAGGTATTCAAATTTTCCAATTAGGTATATCTCTTATTTCTAGAAAATATTATGCAAATAATCTAATGTGTGTAATGACCAAAATATGTTGTAAGATTAGTTTAAATAATTGTAAGTATTGAATTAATTACAATCCAGTTTTGGATTCACAAAATGACCGGTCATAATTATGAAGGTTCATTGGTTGATATTATAATAATATTATATGATCAATCGAACTTGTGAGGTTCGATCGTGATTATATGAGTTGCATTATTCGAAGATACAATTACCTAGTAATAAGTGGTATTACTAGGTGATTACTAGGTGATGCCCGCGACTTCGTCCGCGTGGATTAAGTTTTTTAACTCCCTCGGGAACTCTTTTATTTTCCGGGATAAAATGTAGCCTACATTCCAAATTTCTGCCGAGTCAGTTCATTTGTTGTGGCGTGAAAGAGTAACAAACATCCATCCATACATCCATCCTCACAAACTTTCGCATTTATAATATGCTAGCTGATGCTCGCGACTTCGTCCGCGTGGATTTAGTTTTTAAAATCCCGCGGGAACTTTTTGATTTTCCACAATACAAAAATCAATAAACAATTAATAATAAATTACATCTAAAATTAAAACAGTGATAGCCAGTGAAGCAGTGATAGCCTAGTGGTTGAAGCAGTGATAGCCTAGTGGTTAGGACTGTGGTCTCCTATTCGGGAGGTCGCAGGTTCGATCCCCGGGATCGAACCTGCGACGCACCTCTGACTTTTCGGAGTCAAGTGCGTTTAAGAAATTAAATAACACTTGCTTCAACGGTGAAGGAAAACATCGTGAGGAAATCTGCACATCTGAGAGTTCTTCATAATGTTCTCGAAGGTGTGTGAAGTCCGCCAATTCGCATTGAGCCAGCGTGGTGGACTATGGCCTATAACCCTTCTCTGAGAGGAGACCTGCGCTCAGTAGTGAGCCGTTTATGGGTTGCTAATGATGATGATGATGAATTAAATTTTAGAACACAAAAGCTACTATTGTCACTTAAATATGATAGTTAGATATATTCCCTCGGGAACGTTTTTGTAGAAAATAATGAGTATTTTAATCATGTAGTACATAATTTTTAGGTATCATCAATATTTTTCTCAGCACACGCCAAATAATGCATTTTATAGACAAAATTTTGCTACTTTTGGTTACATTATTGCACATATCTTAAGGATCTCTAATTTTTTGAAAATAAATTATAGCCTATGTTACTTCCTGATAACTTAGCTTTCTATTCCTGAAAAAATGGTTAAAATCGGTCCAGTAGTTACAGAGCCTATTCGGTACAAACAAACAAACAAACAAAAAATCTTTCCTCTTTATAATATTAGTATAGAAGTATAGATATAGAAGTAGGATTAGTAGGATAGGATACAGGGAACTTATTGCATTATACAGGGAACTAAGTATATAAAATAATTAATTAAAAAAAAATTGAGAGGTGTCAAAGGACACCCGGATGGAACGTAGCTCCTTCCGAATATTGAAGGAATTGTAATAAACTACTGGTGTCATCTAGTATTAAATTGATTAACTACGATGAATTATATTATTTTGTTTATTTCTATTGCGCTGTTACAAAACCAAAGAGTTACTCTGGTGGAGTTACTGTTTTTTCACAGATAGCGTTAGCATTTTATCCAATTTATACAATAAAAAATTAGGGAAAAATTCCACATTTAGAAATTATTTAAAATAAAATTGAAAATAGAAAATTCAGTCTGTCGAGCTGGGATTCGAACCATCGACGTTGAATTTATAGGCGGCTGCCCTAACAACTAGGCCATGCAGACGCCGTGTTCTTAGGCGAAAATACCGAATACAATGCAAAATTCACATTCAACAAAAAATCGGCCAAGTGCGAGTCGGGCCTCGCTCTTTTAGGGTTCCGTTAAAAAAATTAAATAAAAATATTTCCATGTACCCTTGGAAATATTTTAATTTATTTTTTTTAATTTAATTTAATTTCTATTATTTGTTGTTATAGCGGCAATAGAAATACATAATATGTGAAAATTTCATCTGTCTATCTATTACGGTTTACGAGATACAGCCCGCTGACAGACGGACGGACGGACAGCGTAGGCTTAGTAATAGGGTCCCGTTGGTACCCTTTGGGTACGGAACCCTAAAAACACAATGCCAAATTCACATTCAAAAAAGTGTCGGTTTCAAAAATGTGTCGAGGTCGAGTGTCGGTTCCTTAATTTTTTCCGTCTAGCCCCCTTCCGTACCGCGCGATAAGGAACTACGTTCCAAAAATATTTTAAACCCGTCCAGAAATGATATTGAAGCTTTGATCATCAAAATTAAAATTTTAGCGCGGAATCATAACGGTACGAAATGAAATCGCGTGAGTAGTGAAATTCAAAACTTCCGTAATAGTGTTAATTAGAAGGCCATAATAAAGTCGGTTAGTGTTAAAATTCAATACTACTCGTACGTTGCAAAACCCATCCAGATATTATTTTACTAGATACAACTCCCCGGCTTAGCATGGCTAGTTATAGAAAGCTTTATACTAACACTAACTAATTTTTCTTAATCTTTTTTAATCTTTAAAGAAAATACTACTAAACTAACTCCTGCGAGGCAAAGGTCTTGAAATCCTAAAGACCATATAAGCACAGAAGCTTTAGTAATTTGGCCACATGCTCAGCAATAATAACAACGGCCTCCTGCAGCTCATTATTCAAGGAAAAATGAGCACCTAAGAACACCTGGTCGGAGAAGAACATCTTGGCTTATAAACCCACGCAAATGGTACGGAAAAAACAGGTACCTACCCGATGTTTGTTCCGTGCAGCAGCGTCCAAGGTGCAAAGGGCCCTACTGGTTGCCAACCTCCGATAGGAGACTTTTACTACAAGAAGATTAACTTACAGTCCTCATTCTATATGAATAATACACTCCTTATACAAGGTAATTTTATAAAAAGGCCCTAAGCCATAAGCGGGTCACTGTTCTCATCGTTAGGTAGGTTTAATAGATATTTTAATTATGACGCACATTAATAGTTTGCAATTTAATAGTTACCTACTCAGACACATTATTACTTACCTACATGATGAGTCATTTGCTGATAACCATGAAAAAACATTTCAAATTAGGGACAATAACAAGTCATAGTCTAAACGCTGACCCGATTTTGGCGACCTTTCGCACAGCTCTTATTCCAGAGAATATCCTACTAGTCCAACTAATATTATAAAGGCGAAAGTTTGTGTGTATGTTTGTTCCTCTTTCACGCAAAAACTACTAGATGGATTTGGCTGAAATTTGGAATGGAGATAGATTATACCCTGGAATAACACATAGGCTACAAATTATCCCGGATAAATCCAAGGTTCCCGCGGGATTTTGAAAAACCACTGATAGATGGCGCTGATTGTACTTAAATCACGCTTACATTATCCGCAGCATCGATTTTTTCATCGGGATTCGGGTTTTTTTAAATCCTGCAAGCAAGCATGCAAGAAATCAAGCAAGCAAACAAGCAAGCAAGCTTCGGTTTCAAAAAACCATAGCAAGCATCAGTTTTTGAAATTTCAAGCACAAGGGACTGCATATCCTAACGCTTACGAACGTCAAAAATTGACATTGTTACATAAAATTTAATTATTATCTATCTATACTTATAATAAAACTGTTACTTTAACTGTTCCTACAAACACTTCCCGCGGGATATTAGTGTGCTACTTTTCACATATTTATCCTTCAATTATGGGCCAACGGAGTTACAGATTGACGTGGTTTATTGGATAGGCATAGTTGAGGACTTGAAAAGTGACAAAGGCTACTTTTAATCCCGGGAAACAAATAATTCCCGCGGGATATTTGTACGCTACTTTTCACATATTTATCCTTCAGTTATGCGCCAACGGAGGTATAGATTGAAGTGGTTTTCCTAGCACTGGTAAAGTTAAGGGCCTGAAAAGTGACAAAGGCTACTTTTTATCCCGGCAAAACAAACGGTTCCTGCGGGATATTAGTATGCCTCTTCACATATTTATCCTTCAATTATGTACCAAGGAAGTTACATATTGAAGGGGGTTTTTTGGATAGGCATAGTTGAGGACCGGAAAAGTAACAACATCCCACGGGATATTCGTATGCTACTTTTCATATATTTATCCTTCAATTATGTGCGAAGGGAGTTACATATTGACGTGGTTTTTTGGATAGCCATAGTTGAGGACCAAAGGTAACAACAGCTACTTTTTATCCCGGGAAAACAGACAGTTCTCGCGGGATATTCGAATGCTACTTTTCAAATATTTATCTTTAAATTATGCGCCAATATGCATGCATGCATGCATACATGTATGTATGTATGTATGTATGTATGTATGTATGTATGTATGTGTGTGTATGTATGTATGCATGTATGCATGTTTGTATGTATGTATGTATGTATGTATGCATGTATGTATGCATGCATGCATGTATGTATGTATGTATGTATGTATGCATGCATGAGTGCATGTATGTATGTATGTATGCATGCATGAATGCATGTATGTATATATTTATCCATGCATGTATGTATGTGTGTATGTATGTACGTATTTATGTTTGTATCCTCCTGCTACTTACTTTAACTACATTAACTATATCCTATGCTACTTATCCCACTAATATTATTAATGTGAAAGTTTGTGAGGATGGATGTATGGATAGATGTACCTACTTAGTATACGGATGGATGGATGGATGGGATGTATGGATGGATGTATGTTCTCTGAGATAGGGGTTGAACTATTTTGACTGTTTTACTCCATAACTTCTTCAAATTTAAACTAATTTTTATTCTTATTTTAACCGACTTCAAAAAAGGAGGAGGATCTCAATTCAACGGAATCTTTTTTATGTATGTTCACCGATTACTCTAAGACGCCTGAACCAATTTGGAAAATTCTTTTTATGTTTCAAAAGGTATACTTCCCAGGTCCTACCTACTACAACAACTACTACTACAACTACTTCTACAACTACTACTACTACAACTACTACAACTACAACTACTACAACTACTTCTACAACTACTACTACTATAACTACTACAACAACTACAACTACAACTTTTATGGGACCATCTCGCAAAGTTTCTGTATCGATTAAAAAAAATTCAGGCAAATCGGTTTAGAAATCACGGAGATATTGATATTTATAGGTTAAAAACACAATACTTTTTTGATCCTTTTTTGAAAATCAGTTAAAAAGTAGCCAGCCTATGCTAGGCTTATACCATCAGCTATCTGTCATTGGAAGTCCCGTCAAAATCAGTCCAGCCGTTCACGCGTGATGTTTCTACCACGGGATATAGGGAATATACATTTTTATTTATATACGATAATAATTACATTTTTTGTTTAAATCCGAATGCGTCCTATGTTCCTGTGAGTAACGTTATTCACCGGAATTCCTGTGAGCTACGTACGATTATTTTGACTTTTAGCCGGTCCAACATCATTGGAATAAAAATAAAATCAAATCCTTACTAATATTATAAATGTGTGTTTGTTTGTAGGTTTGTTGGTTTGTCCTTCATCACGCCGCAACGGGGCTACGGATCAACGTGATTTTTTGCATGGGTATTGAGGTTCTGGAGAGTGACATAGGCTACTTTTTATCCCGGAAAATTAAAAAGAGTTCCCCGAGGGATTTTAAAAACTAAATCCACGCGGACGAAGTCGCGGGCATCAGCTAGTAATTAGAATATTTCTTTAACACGGAAAATCAAAAAGTTTCCGAACAAGATCACATACGCGCGCGGAGAAGGTCATACACAATCTACTTGTTGCTAAATTAAAACAATATGGATTATTATACGGGTCTGCCCGCGAAATTCAAATTTAATTTGGTTTTTCGCAATTTGTAAGCTAATACGACAAACTAATTTGTGAGTAACTCACGTCCAACTCGGTATTTTGATTAATTTCTTAAACTGGTCACTTTCAAGTAAAGATTTTTATGTAAACTTGTGAAGATAATAATTCTATACTGGCGCAATTAGAATGCCATAAGCCTACTTTGTCGTATTAGTTTACAAAATGGGAAAAACCAAATTAAATTTGAATTTCGCGGGCAGACTCGTATAATCCACCTCAAATGGATCAAGTTTACGGGAGACTCTTAAGCATGGAACTAGAAATTACGACTACGACTAATCCTATGCTCTTAAGCCCGTTGGTGACAAAGTTCCCTAACCTTTACGAGCTACCTAAGCTAAGTTAGGTTTCGTTTTCTGTCAATTTCGTTTGCACGAGCCCCTTAGGTGTTCCCCCTAAAGGTGGAAATGATATTAGGTGAGGGAAAGGGGAACACAGGCTACTTTTGAGTTTTAGCTGCAGCGATCGCGCGTTAATATGGCTTTTAGCGTTTTTATGAAATCTTACGTCTGATGCGCGATTCGCGCGTTTTTATGACCATTAGCGTTTCATGGCCTTTTGCGACTGCATCGCTTTTTTGCGATTCAAACGCGTTCGCGTTTTTCGCCTCAATCGCTGCCGCTAAAAATCGCAGTTTGCCCTCTCCCTAAGGGATTGTATTTAAGGGCTACCTACGTAAAGTGTGTGGTGTGTGAAAACGGGCACCATCTATTTGTTGCTAAATTATTTATTTACGGGGGACTCTCATATTTATCAACGGTCCCTAAGTTTACGACTTACCTAAGGTAAGTTAGATGATGCTTTCTGCCATTTCGTTTTTACGAACCATTAGGGTATTAGGGAATACCTAAAGGTGGAAATGTATGTTGTATCTTTGGAGAGGTAATAGGTATATCTACTTACCAATATAAGGTATAAATCGCCAGGTATTTCCAAGCAGAGGAAGTGGTTTGGGACCCGGTACTTCGTCCCAGGACTTCACTGAAGGTGCCAGGGTTTCCAGAACTGATGCAGTGGCAGCATGCGTAGACCTGGTTCTGTGGCCCGGGATACTTTGCCGGGAGGGAAGACTACCTGTAGAAAAAGAAAAAATTGGACATGATTTCTGGACCAAACAACTCGATGACGACTAATATAAGTTGCATTACATCGTTGATTTTTATGTGTACCTAAAACCCATAAAAAGCAATTTAACGGTAGTAATAAATTATAAGTTGTACAATAAAGTTTGCACCTTTCACAATTTCAAAGTCAGCTTTTGGAAAAGGTCAGTTTTAGAAATGGATCAGCCTCAATCGATGAGATGAGAATTGGGATTCTCATTTCCCATCGATTGAGGATCTTCTCATGGAATTAGGAAGTACTTACCTAGGTTCAATTCTAACTCCCACAACTTCTCTCTCCCTCTCTCAATATTCCATGTTCCTCATTTCTGATACGTGACCCCTTTCCAATTACACCCAATTATAATATACCCATAGTTAGACAATAGACATGGTCGCTAACTATGGGCCTCATAAGAAGGCTCAGGGTCACCCAGCGAGCGATGGAGAGAGCTATGCTCGGTATATCCCTGCGAGATCAAATCAGAAATGAGGAGATTCGTAGGAGAACCAAAGTCACCGACATAGCTGAGCGTGTCGCGAAACTGAAGTGGAAATGGGCGGGGCACATAGTTCGAAGAACTGATGGTCGTTGGGGTCCCAAGGTGTTGGAGTGGCGACCCCGCACCGGGAAACGCAGTGTTGGCAGGCCCCCCACCAGGTGGACCGACGACATCAAACTAGTCGCAGGGAGCCGCTGGATTCAAGCGGCGCAAGACCGAAGCCTGTGGAAGTCCATACAGGAGACCTTTGTCCAGCTGTGGACGTCTATAGGTTGATAAAGAAGAAGAGAAGATAATGTACCCATTTCGACTTATCCCTTGTTTACTAAAGTTTGATAGTATCTGTTAAGATATTTAAATGAAGCAATTTTACTCGAGAGTTTACAGTACGTGCACTTTCACGTATAACTCGCTACGCATGCTCGCACATCACAGTGGAAATGTAGACAGTAGACTGACTAGGTTTCGTAATAAAGGTATAAACTTGATCCACACAGTTAAATACGAAAGTTAACTTGAAAATGAAAACGTATTTTGGCTGAAACAAACGCAATTTATGGCAGGGTTTGAGCGCGCGATGCCAAAAGAGCCGTTGTTGTTGTTGTTGTTGCCGGTGAAACGTTGTGGGTTTGAAAACGCACAACGTTTTTGCGTTGTTTTCTAGTGCGGGGATAGAACGCAACTCATTGTTGTAATATAAGGTTTTTTTTATTCGATGACAATATAGTCCTTGGCTGCGGTCTCACCTGATGGTAAGTGACGATGCAGTCTAAGATGGCAGCGGCCTAACTTGTAAGGGGTATGGCAACGAACATTTAACCGTACGGGTCACCTAAATTAGCCCGTAACTTTCGTATCTTCAGGTAGCCCGTAAAAGTTAGTGAAAACATGCATTATTGCAAAGCATTATTGACATCATTATTGACATTATTTACTATTGCGCACTTTGTAAACATGCAACGTACAAAGTAATAGTCAATATTAATTTGACGAACGGGGCGCTTGCATTATGCAATCAATATCAATCAACATTCGGTTTGAATATGAGCAGACGGGCATTTGAGCCTTCAACACATACCTAGTAGTACCATTTTAGCATCGATGTACATTTTAGGGATCTATAGTCTATACCCAAAGGGTGCCAACGGGAACCTATTACTAAGTCTCTGCTGTCCATCCGTCCTTTTGTCCTTCCTTCAGTCCGTCCGTCTCCATACAATAAATTTTTGTTTTTGCTTGATCTTAACCATCTTCTTATTCTTCTTTATCAACCGATAGACGTTCACAGCGGGACAAGGTTTATTTCATGGACTTCCACAGACCTCGATCTTGCGCCGCCTGAATCCAGCGTCTCCCTGCGACTTGTCTGATTTCGTCGGTCCACCCAGTGGGGGGTCTGCCAACACTGCGCTTCCCGGTGCGTGGTCGCCCCTCCAGCACCATGGTACCCCAACGACCATCAGCTGTTCGAACTATTTGCCCCGTCCATTTCCACTTCAGTTTCGCGACTCGCTGAGCTATGTCGGTGACTTTGGATCTCCTACGGATCTCCTCATTTCTGATTTGATCTCGCAGGGACACTCCGGTCTCCGAGCATAGCTCTCTCCATCGCTCGCTGGGTGACCCTGAGCCTTCTTATGAGGCCCATAGTTACCGACCATGTTTCGGGTCCGTAAGTCATCACTGGCAACACTGATGTATCTTAATATTATAGCTGGAGTTAAATCTTGTACCTACGATGTAACGGAACCCTTCGTGTGCAGATCAGACTCGCACCGGTTTTTTGGTTATTACAAATTACAAACCGATTTTCTGAAAAAGAATAGTTCCTTATGTACCTTTTGTCTTGTGGGAGGCTTTGGCCGTGGCTAGATACAACCCTATCGTCAAAAACGTGCCGCCAAGCGATTTATGCGTTCCGGGCAGCGAGGTACGATTGCGTGCAGAAACAGATTAGGGGTATGAGGTTGAATATTGTACGCTGCCATACCCTTTCCAAGTTAGCTCCCTATACCATCTAAGACTGCACTGTCACTTATCATCAGGTGAAATCGTCAGTCAGGGACTAACTTGTCACCAAATAAAAATTAAAAAAAATAGTTTGAAAACTGTAACCCGTCTATGGAAAATTTATTCGTATATAAAACCGGCCAAGTGCGTGTCGGGCCACGCGCAATGAAGAGTTCCGTAGTTGAAAGTCTCAACATACAATATTTTGAGTTCCATGGTTTAAATACTATAATAAACTACAAAATATGCAACTTACACTACGTGTAATAACTTACTTAGAAAAACCGATATAACTCCTTCACTAATGAACCCTACTTAGCCGTGATAGTTTTCCTTTAAAATTCATTATATATACTACTGCTGTGAATTTTTTTTTGTATCCTATATACAACCATTTAGCTGGCAGAGGGGGGGGACACTTGACTCTAATAAAATTTAGCACTTTAAAATATCATATTTCACAAACGGATCCCTGAATTGAAAAATGGTGTTCCCACACCCACAACGTTTTTGAAAGACCTATTCAACGACACCCCACACTATGGGATAGATGAGAAAAAAAAAATTCATCCCCACTTTACATGTAGGGGAGGTACCCTAAAAAAAATTTTTTTTCACAATTTTATTTCACCACTTTGTCGGCGTGATTGATATTTATACCCTTGTCAAATTACAGATTTCTAGTACCAATAGTCTCTGAGCTAAACCGCGGACAGACAGACAGACAGACAGACAGACAGACAGACAGACGGACGGACATGGCGAAACTATAAGGGTTCCTTGTTTACTACGGAACCCTAAAAATGTAGTATTTTAGTCAACTGGATGATAATAACGAATCAATTGACACCTCAGTGGAATATTCGTAGTCACATACATTACAGAATGCTAAAATCATAACGCTTCCTTTTGGATTTGATGTAATCGGGTAAAAAATGACCATGCAAAAATCCTAACCACCCACCAACAGACTTCAAACGTATATCAGTTTTATACATCATGGCAACCTGATTATTATTTTTTTTTATTATGACGACATCTGCCGTATGATTGGGGTTTTCATGCAAATCGAGTTAGAATAATTTATTTATTCATTTTTCTGTAAAGTGTTTTGGATACCAGTTTAGAAAATTGCAAGTTTAAAAAGAACATACAGGAGCATTAACCAACTAGAAAAAAGCTATTGTAAGATGCAGATGCGTTTCTGAGACGCAGAGAAAAAACCGCGCCGCGCTAGGACGTCACAATAATACTAAAAATAGGGCCACGTCTGTTGGGGGGGTGGGGACATTGCCCATAAAATTTTTTGCATAGTCCTTTGCGGCAACAATTGCTGATTACATCTTTTCGTGAAACTCAATAAAATCACAGAATGACGAAAAACGTAAATGACATACCTAACTATTATTTGCATCGTACATCAATGTCTG
Source organism: Oeneis ivallda (assembly GCA_029955525.1). Taxonomy (NCBI): domain Eukaryota; kingdom Metazoa; phylum Arthropoda; class Insecta; order Lepidoptera; family Nymphalidae; genus Oeneis; species Oeneis ivallda. The sequence goes on from JARPMR010000023.1 coordinate 15,008,861, forward strand.
TGTTTGCATAAACATCAATTACTATTCACATGAATTTGTGATTTCAGTCTGAAAAAAAACTAAATAGTTTCCTTGCACGCGAATTCAATGAGGAGACATTATACATTTTTTACATGAAAGTAAAAAAATGAGCGGACAAAGCCAAAAGGAATGGTTATGTATGCATGAATCTATTTACGTAAATTCCATCGTAACGCCTAAACTACTGAAACGATTTTGATTAATGAGTTGTCAATCGATTCCGGGTGTCAAAGCTACATTTTATAGGAACAAAATCAATATTTAAATGACAGATGATTTTTATACTTATAATTTTTTCCGGATTGTAGTTTTAAAATTTTTTCAACACGAAAAAGGACAAAATGCCTTTTCTTTTCTATAAATTAACAAAAGAAAATTTGCAAAAGTTTTACAAGCAAGCCGAGTTAATCCTTACTAATATTATAAATGCGAAAATGTGTTTGTTTGTTCGTTTGTTGGTTTGTCCTTCAATCACGCCGCAACAAGGCTACGGATCGACGAGATTTTTTGCCTGGGTATAGTTGAGGACCTGGGAGTGACTTAGGCTACTTTTATCCCGGAAAATCAAAGAGTTCCCGAGGGACTTTAAAAACTAAATCCGCGCAGGCGAAGTCGCGGGTATCAGATAGTAATTAATATGTTATTATTAAAAAGGTGAGCTTTTTAATCCGTGCATTAGTGCATTAAATAAGTGCCTACAAACACAGAATAATCTCTAAAAATTTAAACCCACCACCACAAAAGGCCACATTTGATTAGTAGATTATTAACCAAGGGGATAAAGCAGTGTCTTCTGTCGCGGGTGACGATTTAAATCGCGAGCGTAACGAAGGACTCGAGGTGTACTCCCGAGCTTAGCGAGGGTGTTAAAAACTTAAATCACGAGCGAAGCGAGGGATTTAAGACGAGTCCTGAGTGTAGCAAGGGATTTAAGTACACCCAAGACTAAGACAGCTTTATCACCGAGGAAAATACTCTACTTTTCGTACCATTTGCGAAAAAATTATCACAATAATAATATGAGATAAGCTAGAGATAAGCATTTATTAAAAATAATGACAATTAAAAGTAAAAGTTAACATTCGAAACATTGGTCCAATTATTGATAGAGAGAGTTACATTTTTGTTTGGTACATTTATATTGTTGATGAGTTGATTTGAGTATTTCTCTGTTCTTGCGTCTGAGCATTTTGCACTGATGGAATCCGACAATTCACTGTCACTGTCGATTTGATTTAACATCGTAACGTATTTTTAGAACATTAACTTATTTATAAAAATAAATTAAAATAAACTTAACGTTTATGTATTTGAAGAAAACAAAAACGCGGCAAATTCCTAGACTAATATTTTTTTGTCGGAAAAGCAAAGGCATCAAGCTCATACGGCCTCGTCGGTTTTCGTAATTTTATTTAATAATCATAACTGCATAATAAATGCGTATTCCTTTTTCAAAAAGATGTTTATTGCTTTATATACAATCTTAATGGTGTAAACACAGATTTAGTTCAGTATAAATTTCGGTAAGTATTCCAAATTTAAATCACATTCTCCCCCTAGAGGATGAATGAAAATCAGTACAATTTTCTTTCCCTGTTTTTAACAGATTAAAAATGACTATTGTTATGTTCGCTTTTTGTGGCACAGAATGTCACTTTTTTGAGCAAGTGGTACGAAAAAAACATTTCACTTGAGCTTTTGCAACATACGTAATTCGTATTTACAAGTCCCTCGACCTTTTGATTCTCCATACGGATGTCCATGATATTAATATATATACGATACGTGATATTTCTCCATATCTACCATATCAATATTAAAAACCGGCCAAGCGTGTCGGGCCACGCGCAGTGTAGGGTTCCGTAGTTGCAAGTCACAAAAATTATTGCGGACCTAGGATTGTGCTTTTATTTTATTTATGAATATTGAATATATTTTGAGTTCCATGGTTTAAATACTATAATATACTACAAATTATGCAATTTACACAACGTGTAATACTTAACCCAGAAAAAACAGATATAACTTCACCCTACTTAGCCTGATAGTTTTCCTATAAAATTCATTATATATACTACTGCTGTGAATTTTTTCAGGTATCCTATAAACAACCATTTAGCTGGCAGAGGGGGGGGGGGGAGCACTTTAAACTATCATATTTCACAAACGGATCCCTGATTCGAAAAATGGTGTTCCCGCACCCATAATATTTTTGAAAGACCTATTCAACGACAACCCACACTATGGGAAAGACGAGAAAAAAAAACATCCCCACTTTACATGTAGGGGAGGTACCCTAAAAAAAATATTTTTCACAATTTTATTTCACCACTTTGTTGGCGTGATTAATTTTTATAACCTTGTCAAATTACAGTTTTCCAGTACCAATAGTCTCTGAGCTAAACCGCGGACGGACAGACAGACGGACGGACATGACGAAACTATAAGGGTTCCTTGTTACTACGGAACCCTAAAAAGGCTTTTAAGGTTAAATTTAAAAAAAAAATATAGAAGTGTTAAAAATACCTCTGTCGCCGCCATCGTTTGCCTGGTGTGAACGGGCGCCAGTTCTCAAGCCGCGTTCACAGACCCGTCTGACAGACCATTTCACAAGGTAACCTCGACTTTTCATTGTTCTTGCCAATTATTTGATCTCTGTAAAGATTGAATATAGTGTTTACTCGCTGTTCATCTGATCGCGCAACTTCGTACATGTCCAAAGATGTTAAAAATCCTGCGTTATTTGGAACGAAGTTCCTTTTCGGACGGTTTGACGGATGGAAGCTGGGCGAAAAAAAGTGTAAGAATTTTCTGTCACGACATACGTTCCATTATAGCTTTGGTGGCGTAGCGGGTAAACGGAGGAGTGCAACTGTCGGTTCGGGGGTTCTAATCCTAACTTCAGATTATTATTTTTTATTTTACTTATTTTTATTATTAACTAGCTGATGCCCGCGACTTCGTCCGCATGGATTTAGTTTTTAAAAATCCCGCGGGAACTCTTTCATTATCCGAGATAAAAAGTAGCTCTCCCGGTCTGAGGAACCACTACTACATCCATTACTATACCCATGCAAAAAATCGCACCAATCCGCTGTTCTGTTGCAACGTGATTGAAGGACAAACCAACAAACAAACACACTTTCGCATTTATAATATCAGTAATGCTTTATTATAACACTTTTTTAACTGTCAAATTTTATACCATACTTAACCAAAGACAAAAATTACGTTTAGCTGTCATTTACGTTTTGTTATTCCACTGTCATTTGCGTTTTGTTATTCCATGTCAGATGCGTTTTTCTTATACCACGTTTTATAGTGACATGACGGAAACGCGGTCGAACGGGATAAAAAGTATCCTATGTCCGTCTCCTGGTTCTAAGCTACGTCTCCACCAATTTTCAGCCAAATCGGTTCATCCGTTCTTGAGTTATAAATAGTGTAACTAACACCACTTTCTTTTATCGACCGAGCGAAGCGAAGGTCTTTGAGTTAACTAGGGCGATTTGCACTTGTCCGTCCGTCCGTCCGTCCGTCCGTCCGTCTGTCAGAGCCTTATAACTTTTGAATTACTGAACGTAATTACTTCAAATTTAGATATAATATGTAAACCGATGGCCTCCAGCCGAAAATGGCTTAAAAAGTTATAAAAATCTTTATTTCAGGGGGGCTCTCATAGAAGCGAATGCGAAGTAAAAAAAAAAAATCGCGTTACATAAAATTGTTACGTATCATTTTAAAGATAATTTTGAACTGAGTACAAAAATATTTTTTTTTTAATTTTTCCCTTAAAATTGACGAAATGGGGGGCTTTCAAAGTGGCGATTTTATACGCTCGCTTGAAGACGCTCTCTAGAAAAATCCGCTATGGATTTTCAAACTGATTTTATGTTTTTAGGTCACTTATATCCTGTACTTGAACAACAAATACTAAAATTATATGAATATTATAAAGAAACGAGATTATTTAATTTTTAATGGGCGTCAGTAATTCATATAGCATCAACATAGCTTCACAATAATGCTAATAGATGGCGCAGTCAGTAACTATTCCCATGGAACTACGAGTTAAATTCAATGTTTGATAAATAATTCAATGTTTTCACTAACGTTCCCTAACCTTTACGGGCTACCTATAAGTTAGGTGATTGATGTTTTCTGTCAACTTATTTATCACGATCCTGTACGGGACACCTAAAAGGATATTGGGACGGATGTTAGGACTTAGGATTGTATTTAGGAGCTACCTACGTTAAGAGACTCCTACTTAGGGGATGATTTAGGTATGTTTGGTGAAAACGGGCATAATAATAATGTCAGTTTTGGTTATCATGTATCGATTGAATGAATAATCATGGGATACCGTTACCGCGAGGTCTCAGTTCGGGGCGAACCACTAGTATATATAGATTTATTCTTAAAAGGCACTTCGTTCCAATTGAGAATTGAATACCACGATACTTTTTTTTAATTTTCCGGAATTGTATGATAGTCTAGATCAGGGATTCCCAAAGTGGTCGATTAGGCCCATTGGGGTCGAAATCGGTTTCCCAGGGGTCGGCATAAACGAAAACTTGTTTTAGGGGTCGACGAGGTCTAAAATTGACCCCTATTAATTAACCAAGTTCTTATTCGAAACTTTCAAGATAAGTTGTTTTATGCGTTATTTTTTTATATTTACTCAAAAAATAATTACTTACCAACTTAAGAATTTTTACGTAATTTGTATTAATTACACTTGATATTTACTGAATTTTATTTCTGTATTTTGTTAAATTTTGATGAGGAAATGAAAGTTTACTCACTTAACCAACTGCAAAGTTTTTAAGTTGGTAAGTATTTTGTCTTAATAGGAAAAAAAACTAGTGATAGGATTTTCAAAGTAATTTGGCTATGGGGTCTGAGGTATCAGTTCATTCTGAAAAGGGGTCAAAAACACAAACAAAACACCCAAATAAAATTGGTTGGAAATCCCTGGTCTAGATCATAATATTCCGTCGTCCGGACGCAAGCAAAATATCTTCGTGCCGATTGTCGAGACCGGTTCAGCTTTTAGGATGTGAAAATTTACTAGCCCATACCACAGAATATATAATAGTACTACGTACCCATACCCCAGTGGGCCCCCAAAAACCCAAATTAAGGCGGAAGAAGTCGCGGGCTACAGTTAATCCTATTAATATTATAAATGCGAAAGTTTGTGAGGATGGATGGATGGATGGATGGATGTTTGTTACTCTTTAACGCGACAACGAATGAACCAATTTTGCTGAAATTTGGTACAGACATAGATTATAGTCTGGAATAGCACATAGGCTACTTTTTATCCCGGAAAAGCAAACAGTTCCTGCGGGATAGCATCGCTATTTTTTACGCATTTTTCCTGGAAAATACGCGCAATGGAGTTTTAAATTGACGTGGTTTTTTGCACAGGTAAAGTTAAGGGCCAGAAAAATGACAAAGGCTACTTTTTATCCCGGGAAAACAAACGGTTCCTGCGAGATATTAGTGTGCTACTTTTCACATATTTATCCTTCAACTATGCGCCAACGGAGTCACAGATTAACGTGGTTTTTTTGGATAGGCATAGTTGATGACTTGAAAATTGACAAAGGCTACTTTTTATCCCAGGAAAACAAACGGTTCCCGCGGGATATTAGTGTGCTACTTATCACATATTCATCCTTCAATTATGCGCCAACGGAGTAACAGATTGGCGTGGTTTTTTGGATAGGCATAGTTAAGCACCTGAAAAGTAAGAAGACTACTTTTATCACGGAAAAACTAAACAGTTCCCGCGGGAAAATAGTATGCTGCTTTCACATATTTATCCTTCAATTATGCGCCAAGGGAGTTACATATTGACGTGTTTTTTTTGGATAGGCATAGTTGAGTACCTAAAAAGTAACAACAGATACTTTCTATCCCGGGAAAACAAACAGTTCCCGCGGGATATTCGTATGCTACTTTTCACATATTAACCCTTCAATTATGCTCCAACGGAGTTACAGATTGACGTGGTCTTTTGGATAGGCATAGTTGAGGACCTGAAAAGTGAAAAGCTACTTTTTATCCCGGGAAAACAAACAGTTCCCGCAAGATATTCGTATGCTACTTTTCACATGTTTATCCTTCAATTAAGCGCCAACGGAGTTATAGATTGACGTGGTTTTTTTGGATAGGCATAGTTGAGGGCCTGAAAAGTGGAAAGGCTACTTTTTATCCCGGGAAAACAAACAGTTCCCGCGGGATATTAGTATGCTACTTTTCACATATCTATCCTTCAATTATGCGCTAAGGGAGTTACATATTGACGTGGGTTTTTGGATGAGCATAGTTGAGGACTTGAAAAGTAACAACAGCTACTTTTTATCCCGGGAAAACAAACAGTTCCCGCGGGATGTTAGCATGCTACTTTTGACTTTTCACATATTTATCCTTTAATTATGCGCCAATATGCATGCATGCATGTATGTATGTATATATGTATGAACGTATCCTATCCTTCTAATATTATTAATGCGAGAGTTTGTGAGGATGGATGTATGGATGGATGAATGTATGTATGTTCTCTGAGATAAGGGTTGATCTGTTTTGACCGTTTTACTCTATAACTCCGTCAATTTTAAACTAATTTTTATTATTATTTTAACCGATTTCAAAAAAGGAGGATTCTCAATTCGACGGAATATTTTTTTATGTATGTTCGCCGATTACTCGAAGACGCCTGAACCGATTTGGAAAATTCTTTTTTTATTTCAAAGGGTATACTTCCCAGGTGGTCTGATTAAAATTTTATCGAATTCAGTCTAGCGGTTTTTAAAAAATCAACAATAAATACTTTACTTTAATACTTTGTAGGGGCGCGGGCGTTTAAATATTTATATTATATGTTATTATGTTCCCGGGACAAAAAGTAGCCTGTGCTACTTTCCAGGTCCTCAACTTTACCTGTGTAAAAAACCACGTCCACTATATGCTCTTGCACTTTATATGTGAAATATTATAAAAATACGAAAGTGTGTTGGTTTGTCCTTCAATCACGCCCCAACAGAGCTACGGATCGACGTGATTTTTTGCAGGGGTGCCTATGGTTGAGTACCTGGAGACTGACAGGCTACTTTTTATACCGCAAAATCAAAGAATTCCCGAGGTATTTTAAAAACTAAATTCACGCAGACGAAGTCGCGGGCATCAGCTAGTTTTATTATAAATCAAGTGGAAAACAAAAATAATTGTGGTTGGAACTTGGGGTTCCCATGATATTATGACGTCATGGTTGAACATGTGAACTACAAGTACAACATTATTCCGTGCTAACTTTTGGCCGCAATTTCGTCCGGGTGGAGATAAAGATAGGTTTTAAAAATCCGGCGAGAACTTTTTGTTTTTTCGGAATAAAAGTACCTATAATGTCATTTTTTAAATCCACAATTATACGAGGACACCATGACAAAGAAAAAAGAAAAAATCATTTCACTGCACGATTGTAGGACAAACCAACAAACAAACAATTTCTCTTAAGGTGGAAGACAAGGGTCTGCCCGCGAAATTCAAATTTAATTTGGTTTTTCGCAATTTGTAAACTAATACGACAAAGTAGGCTTATGGCCTTCTGATTGCGCCAGTGGAATATCATCTTCACAGGTTTACATAAAAATCTATACTTGAAAGTGACCAGTTTAAGAAATTAATCAAAATACTGAGTTGGACGTGAGTTACTCACAAATTAGTGATATTTTGATTAATTTCTTAAACTGGACACTTTCAAGTAAAGAATTTTATATAAACCTGTGAAGATGATACTGCCATAAGAATGCCATAAGCCTACTTTGTCGTATTAGTTTACAAATTGCGAAAAACCAAATTAAATTTGAATTTCGCGGGCAGAACCGTGTCTTCTACCTTAATATAAAATTTGTAGGGATATAGGGTTTTATTTTTATCCTTGAACAGAATATAAGATTTAAAGTGTTAAGGTTAAAACAGGTTTTTTGTTGAAGTGTTATTATTATTCGTTAACAAGCTTTTTCAAGGACACAGCTCACTTTTTTATAGTGATGTAAACTTTTAACAATCTTTAAGGTAGGGGCATAATAACTCCATAAACATACCAACCCGCGTAGTATACTAAGTGCCATTTTCACCCATGTCAAGTTACGTTTAACTGAGGAATAAATTGGACATTCTGACAGTTTTGGTACTGAAAATCTGCCAAAATAATAGACTCGGATAAGACTTATTTTACGTTTGTAAAATTGTCCTAAATGTCACTGACGACCTCCCTGCAGCAGTGGTTTATTCTTCGCGCTGCTGTGGGATAAGTGGGAGGCCTTGAGTTCGATTCCCGGCGGGAGCAATTTAGAAATTTACAAGTTCATGGTATATTTGTGGGGAAGTGCAGTGTTGGCAGACTCTCCACTAGGTGAACCGACGAGATCAAACGAGTCGCAGGGAGCCGATATATAGGTAATTAGTTACAGGCGCTGCAAGACCGAGGCTTGTGGAGGTCCATTCAAAAGTTCCATTCAAGAAGAAGAAGAATTGTCTCTGGTCTTGTCTAGTGGAAGGTTTTGGCTGTGGCTAAGATTACCAGTTACCACCCTACCGTCAATAATAAATAATAATGAATCAAAATATAATATTTTCAACGGTCATAAGATACCTAGTAGTTAGTACAAGTATGTTTCTATCTTTATGCAAAACATTGGCCTTTGATAAATGGCTCAATGTTGAAACAAATAGGTATTCAACATTACTTTATTTTGGGTGGGAAGTATCTACTTGATTAATAAATAATTCATCATTCGTCTCTACAACTTGCCGGCCCAGATGGGCAGCGTTCGTTACTCGTGTTACTACTTATTACCAGTCTTACTAACAGTAGTAACACGGGTTTTTTTGCCGTTTTAAGGCGACCTAAACGGGTCTGCCCGCGAAATACAAATTTAATTTGATTTTTCGCAATTTGTAAACTAATACGACAAGGTAGAGGCTTTCTAATTGCGCCAATGGCAGTATCATCTCCACAGTTTTATATAAAAATCTTTACTTGAAAGTTGATTAAAAAATTAGTCTGAGCATCGAGTTTGACGTGAGTTACTCACAAATTAGTCGATACCCGGACTAATTTCTTAAACTGGACACTTTCAGGTAAAGATTTTTTATTTAAACCTGTGAAGATGATACTGCCATTGGCGCAATTAGAATGCCATAAGCCTACTTTGTCGTATTAGTTTATGAATTGAAAAACCAAATTAAATTTGGATTTCGCGCAGACCCGTTTAGTTCACCTTAAGTAACTTTACAGCATTAGGATAGATTGACTGGAGGAGTTTGCACAAGAATTTTTTTCCAGGACCATTTAAAGAAAACATTAAGCTAATTATTGATTTTTGGTCTAGAAATCTCGAAGGAAGTGTGCATACTGATGCATACGTAGATATTTATCTACCCCCATTTTTAAAAACAGGTGGCCTAGATCCGAAGATTAACCCGTTCAACAGACAGACAGACAAAAAATGTTATCGTTCAAATAATCTTATGAACTTATATAGATGCAATTATTTCAAAATCACAGAGAGACACTTCAATTATTTCATTTAGGTATTTGACAGTTAACTAGCGTTTATGCACGACTTCGTCTGCCATTAATTTATGTTTTTCTGTGTGACCTTATTCCCGCAGGAAATTCTAAACATAATAATACATATTAATAAATGTGAAAGTAACTCTGTACGTCTGTTACCTTTTCACGCCTAATTTCCTAAAGCGCTGACTTTAACATAATTTAATTAAAAAAAAATATTTTTAAGAAACCGACTTCAAACGCCCACGCCTCTACAAAGTATATAATTTATTGTTGATTATTTAAAAACCGCTCGACCGATTTCGATAAAATTTAAATGATGAATTTTTTTATCATCATTTAAATTTTATCGAAATCGGTCTCTGACTGCGAAAAGTGAATAATTGTATACAATGCTACCTACTTATTATTATATTATGATACCCGCAATATCGTGTATCGTCCGCATAGATTAACTTTTTGATATTCCGGAATAGAAGTATCCTTTGTCCTTCCTCAAGATGTAGGTCGCATCTTCTCTTTCAAAAAAGGTTCTCAATTCGTCGGAATCTTTTTTTTTAATGTTTGTTCATCTATTACTCGAAGATGCCTGAACCGATTTGGAAAATTCTTTTTTTGTTTGAAAGGTTATGCTTTCCAGGTTTCCCTTATAAATGTTATCGAAATCAGTAGAACGGTTTTTAAAAATCAATAGTAAATTATGTATATCATGCTATGTAGTGGCGCGGGTATTTGAAGTCGCTTTTTCAAAAATATTTTTTTATATTAAATTATTACATAATAACTATTTTTGTAATTAGCTAAAATTAAAGCTTTGATTGTAATTCAAATATTTTTAATTTATCAGTACCTACAGTATCTAAATATACAATTAGTTACTATGAAAAATGTTACCCACCTTTAATTTGTTTTTAAAACAAAGCTTCACAAACAAAAAAAACAATTTTTTTTAAGTAGTAAATAAAATATGTTTTGTTTGCACTTCACAAAAACACAAAAGAATGTTTCAAAATTTTTTTTGGACCAAATAATTGAAAATTGCAAATGCAGTGGCAACACACTTTTCGCGCGATTTCTCTAAACACTTTGGATTTTTTTTTTATTCCCGCATTGTGTTGGTTTCGCACGCCGCAGACGGAGTGACTGTATCGGAGTAGATACACTTTCCGCGGCACGAGTGGCCGCCGCCCTCTTGGGCCGATTGCTTTTCCTAGCGCGTGTCCATTGACGACGGTGGTAACCTGCAGCTTTTTAACCGACTTCAAAAAAGGAGGAGGTTATCAATTCGTCGGAATCTTTTTAAGCTATTGCATAGCTTTTGCGCACTCGCGAAGTAGTGACAGTGCGCTTTTCTTGTTTGTTTGTTTTTTTAATTATTTTTTTGCATAATTTTTATTATGCAAAAAAAAAAATATTGAATAGATATTATAATTGCATAAGTTGATAAAAAATGCTATGCAATAGCTTTACCGCGGCAGTCCCCGAGTGCCACTTAATTTTTTTTTATGTATGTTCACCGATTACTCGAAGACGCCTGAACCGATTTGGAAAATTCTTTTTATGTTTGAAAGGGCATACTCCCCAGGTGGTCCCATTAAAGTATTATCGAAATTGGTCGAGTGGTTTAAAAAATCAACAATAAATTATTTGTAGTGGCGGGGGTGTTTGAAGTCGGTTTTTTAAAATGAATGTTAAGCATAGATTTTTTTATAGCATGGTGGCAGGCCAATAGAATGTATAACCCGTGTCATTAAAGAAAGGAATTGTAAATGGCGTCGCTAATCATTCCCTCTCACTCGCACACGTCGTTACAGCACGCAAAAAAATTATCAGTCTGTATCTGCTTGCACACTGTGTTTTTGTTACTGTTCTTTGTCTTGTTTTCTGTTAAGTTTTTTCGTTGTTATTGTTATATAATCTTACGTTTAAAAAATGAGCTTTAATTTAATGAGCGTTTACGCGAAACGAGGAAAGATTCTTCGAAGTGATGAGGGTGAAATCGTATATATAATGTTACAAAATATTTTGAAGAAGAAATATAAAATACGTTGCGACCTGACGCGAAACATACAAGATAAGTTAGAGGACTTAAAGATAACAAGAAATAAATAAATACCTAGAGATATTAAACATGTGCTAACTATATAATTCAATAGTAATATATAGGTATATTTAATAACATAATATAGGTACATAAATGAATAAGGTATCAACACAAATACTAAATAAGTAATATAAACATACAATGTGTGTCTGTATAGCTACACATATAGCAGCCCAGCTTCGCTTCGTTTTTTTGCTGACGGTCCAACCTGTGCCTGTCATTACAAGTACAAGCCGCCATTTCAGATTCCTTTCTTTATTGACACGGCTTATAACTATTTTAAGCCATACTACCTGAATAGTTAAACGCCCGCAACTTCGTTCGCGTGGATTTAGTTTTTAAAAATCCTGTGGGAACTATTTGATTTTCCGTGATAAAAGTAGCCTATGTCACTCTCCGGGTCCTCAAGTATACCTATGCAAAATATCACGTCGATCTGTAGCTCTGTTGCAACGTGATTGAAGGACAAACCAACAAACCAACAATCTCTGCTGTCAAACGACTGCGAGGTTGTTTGACAGCAGCGAAATCAAGAGACCTGCGCTCAGTACCTAGTCAGCCTTTGATGGAACTGCCTTGTTGGTTTAGTAGTTAGCATGTTCGACTGCGGATGACAAGGTCTGAAATCGGTTCTTGGGTCGAAAAATAAAGTATTGGATATTTCTGTGAAGAAGTTCTCAATACATAGAGTATTAGGTACTAGCCGGGAATTAGGAAGTTGGCGGTGTGACCCCCATGCCTCGGAGAGCACGTGCAGCCTCTCGGCTCTTGTCGAATTTCTATCGCATCGGACTATGAGAGTGAGGGAATAGAGAGTGCACCTGTATTTGCGTACACACCACTATAGTCTATAATATCTCCCGCTAAGATGGCCTATATCTTTAAAGATTGGTCGCCTTGGCCGGATTCGGTCGGGACTCGGGAGGACGTTCGTTTTTATTAATAAAATGTAGTTAAGAAGTTAAAGAGAATATAAGGTGTCCAAGCAAAAATACCTATACTTATTGCCGAAATCATATTAGTAGTCTGAACCTCAGACAGACTGGAAGAAATTAAATGCAGTGTCGTCGTAAAATGGAAACATACACTCATACAAGACCACAAAATATGATACTGTTGCCAGTTTGCTAATTTATCCAACGGACGCTTTAATAGGTACCTTCAACCTACAACACTATGTAGTTTATGTCACTCTCCCTCTCAATGATACCCATAGGTACCTACCACAAGAAAAAAGTTTTCAAAAAATGCGTACCTAAGTGTCGTGGAACACTCGGAAACGAAGTGCCTTTTAATAATAAATCTTCTATCTATAATAATTAATATAATAAAACTGTAACAGGTCCAATTCTGTACATTAATATAATAAAACTGTAACAGGTCCATTCTGTACATTGAAGATATTTTTAAAATTTTTGTTTGAGGGCACTTTATAATCGATACTGAAGCCAAAACAATTTTTTTTTAATTTTTTGTCTGTCTGTCTGTCTGTCTGTCTGTCTGAATCTTGGCCGCGCATCACGCCGAAACTACTGGACGGATTTAAATGAAACTTGGCATGATTTAAGTTCATACTACGAGGTATAATATAGGGTACTTTTTATCCCAAAATTCAGCACGGTTCCTTTGGGAGAGGGGATGAAAGTCAAAATGTGTATTTAGCTGTAATTCATTAAGGCGTATTCCGATTTCATTCATTCTTTTTTGTTAGAAAGCGGGTTCTTTAGAGATTGTCCTGTAATTATTTCAAGGTCGTCAATTTAGTAGTTCAGAAATTATAGACATCACAACCTTCAGTATAAGGTCCAAATAACTTGAACCCCGGAATCTACAGGATACTTTGAATGCACAGCTCATCTTAAGCTGGCATGCGTACTTTATCGTATATAGCCTAATCGTGGATAGCCCTATTTGTGTTATGTCAAAGCCAAACTACTCGCGTTAAAGGAGATGGCCAAAAAAGTACATTCCACGTACACATACATAGTGCATAGTATTAAATATTAAAAATAGAAAGATGAATTATTAAGTAGTTTTTAACTTCTCTGAACTTGTCAGTTTTTATTTCAAAATAAAAAGGAATACAAGATTAATTCGTCAACTTCCGCCATAACTAAGAGAGCAATCTGTAGAAAATAATGGACGTTCCTTACCATGCGTATTACTTATGTAGACACGTTATTTGGATGACAAATACTTTTACCAGGAACATTTTATTCATATCCAAACTGTCTTTATTGATACTTTTTGCATTCAATAAATGAAAAAAAAAACAATATTGTATTAAAAATAACAATGCTCTATGTAAAAATGAGTATTATTTAATTCCATTCCCACATTCTGCAACGTAATGCATGAAACGGAACGCGTTCACGTGTTTGACAATGTGTCATAGTCTATGTCAAACCTCAATTAAACGATAGTTGATTGCATTGCCGTGTCTTCGTTGCGCTTGCGCTCGTTGTACCTACTACCTACTGTGTTTGTGTTTTTATAATATTTTTGACCCCTGCTTATCACTACGGACTGATACCTTCTACCACTCGATTACCTTGCTATTAACACTGGACTCTGATTTGCATTGCGTTTTGGATTTGTTTTGTGATCATTATGAGGTGCATCAACTGCGGAGTAGCCATTCAAAGGTTGCAAAGGCATCTCATATCCTCGCTTTCTGCACACTATCAAACATGACTTTCGCGTTGGATAAACATTGCTCAAACACAGTTATGAAGTTGGAGTAGAAAAAAACTTATTCTGATTTATTTTTATATATTACTAGAGGATGCCCGCGACTTCGTCCGCGTGGATTAAGGTTTTTAAATTCCCGCGGGAACTCCTAATTTTCCGGGATAAAATTTAGCCTATGTGCTAATCCTGGGTGTAAGCTATCTCCATACCAAATTTCAGCCAAATCGGTTCATTTGTTGTCGCATTAAAGAGTAACAAACATCCATCCATCCATACATCCATCCTCACAAACTTTCGCATTTATAATATTAGTAGGATGGTATTCGATATTAACAGAATGCATGAGAAGGTGGCTTTTAACTTGTTTCAATACCTATTATTAGTAAAAGCATATCAGTTTACCGTAATAATTCGCAACTGTTCGCTATTTTAAAGCGCCTTACGTTTTTTAATCAAAATCTATGCTCTTACATGTTTACGTCTAGTCTGTTGTAATGACAAGTTCTGTGAGTTTTTTATTTATAGCAATTTAATGTGCCTATAATCACGAATTTATAACACCAAAAGTCATTGGTGTACACTAAGTTCAAACGCCCATAGAGAAATTGGCCATGTCCTTTGCCAAACGATCATTATACCTACATACTACATAATAGGTATGGATGTAATACATCGTATGGACGTAATATTACAGTGTTTTCCTATGCAATTTAATATTCTAATCATACTAATATTATAAATACGAAAGTGTGTTTGTTTGTTGGTTTGTCCTTCAATCACGCCACGGATCGACGTGATTTTTTGCATGGGTACTATAGTTGAGGACCTGTAGAGTAACATAGGCTACTTTTTATCCCGGAAAATCAAAGTGTTTACGAGTGATTTTAAAAACTAAATCCACGCGGACGAAGTCGCGGGCATCAGCTAGTTAATAATAAAAATAAATGAAATAAAAAATAATAATCTGAAGTCAAGATTTGAACCTTTTATCCTTGTATTTGGAGTAATTTCAAAACAGTATCTATGATTTTCCCATAAGCCCTCTAAAGTCTCAAAGTCGATTCCTTCCGGACAATATATTGTGGACTTTTCAGTAACAATCCTTACCAATACCATCCATGCCAATATTATAAATGCGAAAGTGTGTTTGTTTGTTGGTTTTGCTGATTTGTTCTTCAATCAAGTCGCAGCAGAGCTACGGATCGACGTGTATTTTGCTTGGGTAGGTATAGTTGAGGACCTGGAGAGTGACAAACTTAGGCTACTAATTTTCATCCCGGAAAATTAAAGAGATCTAGAATGTAGATGATCATAATAATATTTTATACCTATTTTCAGATTAAATATGAAAATGAAAATCTATTTTAAGTGAATTAGGTATTGGAATTTTGTAGTGTAGGTGTGATATTTCTCATAGGTAGGTAACATAGTAGGTACATACTTACTTACCTATAAGTGCCTATACCTACTTGGTGTAGCTACACAGTAGTAAGACTTAGTACCTATTTCTATAGCTTGCATTGTCATAAAACAAAAAAAGCCGGCCAAGTGCGAGTCGGACTCGCGCACCGAGGGTTCCATACTCCAAAAGTAAAAGTAAAACGATAATATTATATTAATTTGCTTATTTATCGTTAACTTTGTTTGTAGAGGTTTATTGTTAATATAAAAAAAACTATGCTAGTTAGAGCGTTGGTTTTATTTTTCCTGTAAAATATACATAAACCTCTATTGAACATAATTATTTCAGATTTTTCGATTGGTAAACTTCGGAGATAAGGGGGGGGAACGGTATTTTTTTCAACATTTTGGCCGATTACTCAAAAACTATTACATATAGGAATAAATAAAAAACTGTTTTAGAATGCACAAGTAAAGGCCTTTCATATGATACTCCACTCGGTATAATTATCTTACTTTGAAATTTCAAACCCCTGATTTCCCCCTTTTTTAATTAAACTAAAAGAATTTTCGCGTTGATTTTATTTTTACTGTAAAATATACATAAACCTCTATTGACCATAATTATTTCAGATTTTTCGGTTGGTAAACTTCGGAGATAAGGGGGGGGGGGGGGCGGTATTTTTTTCGGCATTTTGGCCGATTAATCAGAAACTATTATATCTAGAAAAAAATAAAAAACTGTTTTAGAATGCACAAGTAAAGGCCTTTCATATGATACTCCACTCGGTATAATTATCTTACTTTAAAATTTCAAACCCCTGATTTTCCCCCTTTTTTAATTAAACTAAAAGAATTTTCGCGTTGATTTTATTTTTCCTGTAAAATATACATAAAGCTCTATTGACCATAATTATTTCAGATTTTTCGATTGGTAAACTTCGGAGATAAGGGGGGGGAACGGTATTTTTTTCGGCATTTTGGCCGATTAATCAGAAACTATTATATCTAGAAAAAAATAAAAAACTGTTTTAGAATGCACAAGTAAAGGCCTTTTATACGATACCCCATTCGGTATAGTTATCTTACTTTGAAATTTCAAACCCCTGATTTTCCCCCTTTTTTAATCAAACTAAAATAATTTTCGAATTTTCTTTATTCCAATGATTTTGGGCCACTATTATACACAACTATGCCAAATTTCATGTCGATAGCTTTAATAGTTACCGAAATAATCGACTGTGACAGACGGACGGACGGACGGAGAAAGTCTCACCATAAGGGTTCCATTTTTACCATTTTGGTATGGAACCCTAAAAATATACAAATATGGAATCTCAAGGATTTTCCTTTACTTCATAATAAAGATTGTTATCACTATCTGCATACTTGCTAGCTAATGTCCGCGACTTGGTCCGTGCGAATTTCGGGTTTTTAATCTGGATAAAAAGTAGGTATCTTTTAATCTCTGCGCTTTCGAATTATTTTCTGTTTATCCACCTCTCAAGATGGATTCGGTGAATAGGAATACCTACAAACCTTATTTTATTTGGTAACTGCGATCTGACTTGATGCCCGTGATGGCAAGTGACAACGTAGTTTAAGATGGTAGCGGGCTAACTTGGTAGAGGTGTTACAGTGTAAATTAAACCCATAGGTACCCCTAAACAGTGTCTACGTCGCTTAATATACGTCACGTACGCTACCTTTACGTTATGATACGTGTTTGTCGATGGGGTGGTTACTATAGCCACAGCTAAAGCCTCCCACCAGACCAGAGATCGATATCTAATCGTATTGAAACGGTAAGTTATCGAAATGTTCTGAATCGGGGTGCAGACCAGAGACAATTAATAAATTATAAAATCCCAAATTGTCCCAAAAAGACTTATAAGAACACAGTATTCACTATTGCGCCATCATCAACAAGTTCAACAACCCATCAACGGCTCTACTATAATGTCCTCCCGACCGAATCCGATCACGGCGGCCAACCTGCTCAGAGATTAGCCATCTCCGTGGGAGATATTATAGTGCACAAGTGTGTGCGCAGACACAGGTGCACTCTCTATTCCCTCACTCTCACAGTCCGATGGGACGGAAAATCCGACACGACCGGTGAGAGATCAGGCGCAGGACCGACGGCTTTACGTGCTCTCCGAGGCACGGGGGTGCCACACCGCCAACTTCCTAACTCCGGGCTAGTAATGAGAATTTCTTGACAGAAAAACCCAATATTTTTTTTTGGCCCGACCCGGGAATCGAACCCGGGACCTCGTCATTCGTAGTCGCACGTGCTCACCACTAGACCAACGAGGCAGTTCAGCGTATGCACTATTGGTAAGTACTGGTATAGGTACTCTCAGAGTAAGGTTACTAGGCTATACCACGCTGGCCCATTGCAATTTGGTATACTGCACACCTTTGAGATACCTAATTACGGAGAACTAGATCGGGCGAGTTTCCTCACGATGTTTTCCTTCGCCGTTGAAGAAAATGATATTAAAATACTTAGCACTTAAACATACGAAAAGTCAGAGGTGCGTGCTCGGGATTGAACCTGCGACCCCCGAATAAGAGACCGCGGTCCTAACCAGTAGGCTATCACTGCTTTCAAAAACATGCTGCTTGTCAAAACACATTTGCATGCTAATTCTAAGAAATCGCGAAGGAATTTTCCATACTTTTTTCATGATCAAAATAGAAGTGCAGGTATTACTAATATGGAAAATGGCAGGCAAGGAAAAACCATAATTGTTGTTTTGGGTACTTACCTATTATTTATCTCGTTCTTTACTATTATGTGGTAATAAGTAACTTTTTAGGGTTCCGTCGCGTACCCAAACTGGTGCCAACGGGTTTTTATTATTAGGTAGGTAAGCCTCCGCTGTCCGTCCGTTCGTCCGTCAGGGGACTATATCTCATGAACAGCAATTTAATAGGTAAATACCTACTGGAAATTTTCACAGAATGTGTATTTCTAGATATTGTTGCTATAACAAAAATAAAAAATATACTTACTTACTTAAAAATAAATGAGGGTCTCCATATAGGCAATTAACTTTCGTTTTTGCTGGTGCTAAATCTTGTACGACGATGCGGAACCCTTCTTGTGCGGATCCGACTCGCACTTGACCGGTTTTATTTAATGACCGGATGGACACGGACGTGTTTCTACAGAGTAGATAAATATCTGCTAAGCACTAATATTTGCAACAGTAAATACTTATTTCGTATACGTGTAGGACGTAGGTATATCACTTACACGTATGTAAAAGAGTTACACAATTTCTTAGTGAACGTATAGTGGCCTCCATTTTCTCAAACATCAATGTTTTTATGTAAGAACAAGTGTAAATTAAAAAATTAAGCGGCACTCGGGGACTGCAGCTGTAAAGCTATTGCATAGCATTTTATCAACTTATGCAATTATAATTTTTATGCAATATTTTTTTTGCATAATAAAAATTATGCAAAAAAAAATTAAAAAACAAACAAACAAGAAAAGCGCACTGTCACTACTTCGCGAGTGAGATTCGAACCTGCGACATCATACATAAAGCGGCCGCTCGCTCGCCCACTGCGCCAAACAGAGCTAAGTACTTGTGAGTTTGTGACCCTCTAAAATGTTGAACGCTTACTGAACGACGGTGCTAGGTTTATTTTCGTTACAGAATTTCTTGATTCGGTCGCCACGCTCAAACTGTTTGTCCTAGTTCAAAGCCCGCGAAATAAATATTTTTTAAGCTATGCAATAGCTTAAAAAATATTTTTATAAAACAAGCTTTTAGTATATATATAGTAGCCGGCCACATTATCACACCCTGGAAATATGGACATTTAATCTAGGACCAGAGTACTTGTCAGGACCTTATCAGGACGAATCAAACGAGCCCAAATTCGATGGGGATGAGTCGTTTTATTGTTGCCAAAACCACCTTCCGGCTTCATCATCAGATCCTGGATACCATCTAGGACCAGAGTACTTGTCAAGACGAATCAAACGAACCCAAACTCGATGGGGATAAGTCGTTTTATTACAGAGTTGCCAAAACCACCTTCCGGCTTCATCATCAGACCCTGGATATCATCTAGGACGTCTAAATATTGCATCGTCCATTCGATTTACATATACATGCAAAATTTCAGCTCAATCGGAAACCAGGAAGTGGTTCTAATTCATCTTGCAAGATTCGACCTAAACATACATACATACATTCCAAGTTTAATAAAATCTTGTGATAAAAAGCGACTGTTATACTCTATGCCTTAGTTAGGAAGCACCTATCATTGTGGCTTAAAGTGGCGTAGCTGTGGTGATGTGGCGTAAAAAACACTGTATTACTAAGTTATACCTACCCACCTGCTGTTGCGTTGCTTTCGCAATTTAGATTGCGAAATGGATGGATTGGTTTCGGGTCGCAAATAGAGTTGGTAATTTTTTCCACGTCAATAAATTATAAATCGATGCAAGGAACAGAAACAGAATAGATAGCATAAAATAAAACAATATTTTGAATTTTTCAGTACATAATATTTATTTACAAAATGCTATACACTGACGTATGGAATATATTGTACAGTAAAATTATGATTTATGATATAATGTTTTATGTTGAAACTTGAAACATAATTAAACACTAAAATAAATGATATCTACTCATATTTCTTTCACTCTTGTTGCATTGAAGTGAAAGTTGCGTGATAAAAATATGATATAAACCTAGTGACACACATAGAAAGGCAGATTTTTCTCCAACTTTACCGAAAAACTAATAATCCAGGAAGTTTTCAAGAAGAATCTGTATAATGACACTCTTAACTTCTAAACACATACTTAATATTATAAATGTGAAAGTGTCTTTGTTTTTTGGTTTGTCCTTCAATCACGCTGCAACAGAGCTACTGATCGACGTGATTTTTTGCATGGGTATAGTCGATCGACGTTGCATATAGTTGAAGACCTGGAGAGTGACATAGGCTACTTTTTATCCCAAAAATAAGAGTTCCTGAGGGATTATAAAAACTAAATCTACGCGGATGATGTCGTGGCCATCAGCTAGTACTTAATATTATTATAATGACGACTGTGTTCAAACGAACTGAAAGAAACTAAAATAAATCACTTCATAATAACGTAGTAATGAGGCTATAAATATAGTTCACATTGAGAAACCAGTCCAGTCTACAAAAATCGACCATGTAAATCAATGGTAAAAAACCCATCATCATTGTATCCTGTGACAACCCTACCACAATAAGTAGGTAGGTAAGGTTTACAAGTCTTTAGAAGCTTTGTATCTGTTAAATTTTTATTCAGAATTTAGTAGCATCCGCTTTCCGAACTTAATATGGTCGAGCGAAGCAACGGCTGGATCATGCGTCATGCTCGTGAACGGGTTCCACCGGCGGGAATGGGGCTACTTTCTATCTGCCTGTCTTAACATGAATTGAATTGTAGTACGCTTTTTTGGAATTTCCCCTCATTGTGGAAATATATTATATTCTAACAAAGTTGCATGTGTTAAATCGGCTTGGCATCCAGCTGCCCACAGGATAGTATAAAAAACTTATTACAATGTAATAGCTACTTATTAATATTGTAAAATGATTATTTTGAAAAAAGCAACTGCTGAGTTTTTTGCCGGCTCTTTTCAGCAGAATCCGCTTTCCGAACCGGTGGTAGAGTCATGACGTGTCATAAGAGCCACAGGTTGGCTTACGTGAAATAAATAATTTTGAATTTGAATTTGAACCGTTGGTAGGGTCTTAACAGGTCACGCGTTGGCCAATGTTGGTCTACATGACATGACATGGAGATGACATTCTCGTTCGTTCGAAAGTAGGTACGTCCACACTCGATACGCGTTGCCACAAGACTGATGTTGGCCCCAACGTGTGGATGGAACGCGAATATTGGCACAGATTCCTTTGAAAAAACCGACACAGAACGGCGGAAGTCCCAATATTCGCTCGAGTATTGGGGACAATATTAATTTCCCGCTCCACACGTTGGGCGAATAGTATTGGGGCCAATATTGGGGCCAATATTGGGGCCATAGTATGGAGCCGGCCTGAAGTAAATAATTGGAACGTAGTTCCTTATCGCGCGGTGCGGAACTCGGAAGGGGGCTAGACGGATCGACACTTTTTTGAAACCGACACTTTTTTGAAGGCATTGTGTTAGGTATTTTCGCGGTACAATATTGGGTCTCCGTAGCCTTGTGGCTTCTGCAGTCGCCTAACAGTCAAAAGTCGATGGTTCGAATCCCAGCTCGACAGACTGAATTTTCTATTTTCTATTTTATTTTAAATAATTTCTACATGTGGAATTTTTCCCTAATTTTTTAAAACTTATAAGTTATATTCGAACCATCGACCTTTGGCTGTTAGGCGACTGCAGAAGCCACAAGGCTACGGAGACCCATTATTGTACCGCGAAAATACCGTAATTAATCGAAAGGAACTACGTTCCATCCGGGTATCCCTTGACACCTCTCAAGTTTTTTTTTTTGGTCCCGTGTCCACGCGCCGCTTATCGCTCCAGCATGCGCAGGCGCAGCGGGCCGTCGGGCGCGTACATGAACGTGACTGCGTACTCCAGCGGCGCGTGGTGGTACTCCAGCCGGTACCGGCGCAGCAGCTGGCGACGAAAACAATTTCCACATTTAGGTACCGTCAGCAACCACTGAGCTATAATCATTCACCTTTATATACAAAGAGGTGATGCACCCAATCGACTTATTAGAAACACCGTAATGCCGTTTACGCAGAGTACAGAAATCCTTTGTGGGGCTGAGTGTACGCATAAATAAATAATACAATTCCGAAGGAAATAATAGACACAACACATTTGTTACGTCGAGGTTATTACAAAGTTAGTGAATTTCTGAATGACACATTTGCATGGAAACTATAGACTCGAAAGTGTAGCTTACTAAATTGTATTTGTTATGATATTGTATTAAATTATTACGATATTGTACCTATTATTTTGTTTTAAAAGAGCAACTGCTGAGTTTCTAATCGGCTCTTCTCAGCAGAATCAGTTTTCCGAACCGGTGGTAGATTCATGACTTGTCATTTAAAGTGTTAAAAGGAGATTGGCAAATTCCATAGAGGTTCTGACCCAGACGACCTGAACCGGGGGCCTCAAAGCCCACGTTTACGAATCAAAGTTATAATGCTTGTCTTCAAAGTTCATCAAAGTCTATCAAATAAAATTGGGAGAATAGTTATTTGTGTTATATGAGGCCAAAGGAATTTTTTGTTCCCCGAGGGCGTTATTTTGAATTCAGAGCGAAGTGAAGGATTCTATAGTACCAAAATATTTTGTTTTATTATTACATTATTTTTCATCATTACCTATGAGAAAAAGCTAGGAGTATCAACCTACTATATATTATAGAGTATAGACATTACCAATACGTATACGTATGTAATTGAAAGTTTAAATAAAACACAAATAAATTTTTATGAAATTATTTAAATTATTTAAACATTAATTATTTATGTTGGAAGTATGGGCGTATATGTCTAATCGACAAATTTGATCACGTGACTTATCGTAGACAACAGCTTCTCACACATTTTTGAATTTCGACACATTTTTGAATTCTCTCTTCTGATTGGTCCGCGTTAGTGCTTTAGTATGCTAAAGCACTATAACGCGGACCAATCAGAAGAGAGAAATGAAAAGTCCCATGGGGTTAAAATGAAATTTTGCTCCCGCTGTCCTCTGAAGCCAATATTCGTTTTTCGAATAGGTATGATGAAAAAAGATATTCACTTGTATTGCCATGTAACGGTTATATTTTATAATTTGTACTTGTGAATAATTATATTTTTGTTCGCCATCTAAAAATATCGGGTTTACACAGAAAAATACTCTGAAAAATATCAATTAAAATTAAATGATCTCTGAATCTAAACGGGTTTTATAAATGCTGGGTCAAAATTCGCCAACCTCCTTTAGCCTACATGAAATAAATGGTTTTCGAATTTTGAATACTGGAGAGGCTGCCGTAATTTTTTTTGCCAAAGCTAGAAAGCAGCAAAAGATTATCTATTGTAATCGAATACAAAAGCCACCGCTATCCAAAACTGTTATCCATACCTTAGCCAAAAGAACTTGAATCTCCAGATCAGCGAACCTCCTTCCCAAGCAGATCCTTGCACCAAAGCCGTAAGGTAGCGAGGCGAACGAGTGCAGGCGTCCGGTGCCCTCCAACCAGCGCTCAGGCCTGAACTCCTCAGGGTTGGAGACGAACTGCTCCATATTGCCGGTCACTATGGTCGGGAATACCACTTGTACCTAAACCGAATAAAGTTCAATTATAACCTTAAGGGGACGCAAGCCAGTACCTTCTTCATACAAACGTAGATGAGTGATTACTACATTATTTGATGTTGTACGCTCAAAACTAAGTATTATGTCGATTTGCCTCGTCATTATCTAGGTTTATTGATATATAAAATAGTGAAAAAAATATTCGCTAAAAAGTTACGAGCCTCGAAAGATCGCCATTTTCACACTAAATTTATGACAACTTTTGGCGCAAATAAATAACATTAGGAGTATGAAAACTCCAAAAAAAAATTATCATTAGACATAGTTTATTTATTCATCAGTTCAAATAACTTTACTTTGTAAACATACATTTAGTAGTTTTTTCTCAAAAACACTTTTCCCAAACGACTGTTCAACCCTTTTCGCGCGCTTGATTTCGGTGTAAAATATCGCGAATCTCACCCGACACGGAGCGGGAGCGGGACGGTAGCACGGAAGTATGTGCGCATGCACTCGCTACACTGAGTCTATCTCTTTCTCACACGATGCTAGGTGAAATAGCAAGCAGGTTACCCGCGTGCGCCGGCAACTTCGTTCGCGCATACTGAGCCCCCTTAAGTAGAGATCGTCTTATCTAAAACTGAATACATCTGCAATGAGTTTACTAGATACATTGATCAGTCGATGGTTGGACAACCAACGCAGCTTGAATCAAGCTCGTAGACTTTACTGCTTGCTCAAGCAGCTTGGTCAAGTAGCTTGATGCACACGTCAAGCTGTTTGACCCAGCACAATTAATTTTATACTCGTTATGTATGTGTATCTACTGTGAAAATATACTCAAACCAAACAAAAAATGGTTACAAGCTTTTTAATAGAATCAGTCAGTCAGTCATCCCAACGCCGCGGCCGGCCCATTACTGGTCTTCTTTCGTATGACAAGTGTTTAGGCTCTAGTACACCATGCTTGCCAAGTACGGATTCATACACCTTTGAGAACATTATGGAGAGCTCTCAGGCATGCATAGTTACGAGGATTTCCTTTACCGTTAAATAATGACTGAAGGTCACACCCAACCGGAACGGGAGCCACAAACTTCGGCCGAAGCCATGCTAGAAACCTTCGGCTTCGGGCAAAACTTTAGCCCATTTTGGCTGAAGCTGTAGGTTAGACCGGTTGTTATTTTAGGCCGAAGGTGGCCGAAGCAGATGTTGCGGTCAGACACAACTGTTAAAGCAAGTGATTTATGGCTTAAAACATAGATAAACCCGAAAATTCAGAAATTCGTGCCGAGATAGATCGAACCCATCCCATATATAGAGCTCCTAGCTCAAAGATTCAAAGTTGGGACTGAATATCTCAAAGTTCTCTTCTACTTACTCCTTTTGGAATATGGTATCCACAAATGACGTCATCTTCTTGAAGAGTTCTGCCATTGCCGATGACAGTAGAATACATTCTGAAAATTTTAAACATGTTACTGAAGTCTATATTTTTTAAACAAAGACAAATTTAGCCCTTGACAGCGTTCTCACCTGATGGTAAGTGACGATGCATTCTAAGACGGATGGAAACTTGGAAGGAGAAGGGCAGTATAAATTAGAGCCATAACCATAATCTTAGGAGGAAGAGACGGGGAGTTAATTTTTTTGTTTGTTCTCCGGGGTACTCGTTTTACCGGGATAAAAGGTAGCCTATACTCACCAAGTCCTCAAGAATACCCGTGTAAAAAATCACGTCAATCCGTTGCTCAGTTTGAGTCGCTGTATGGATTCGGAAACTCGATTCCGCGTCCAAACGCTAACGAGGGCAGACAACAATTTAACAAATGCCAGTAGCAGCGACCGACCTTCACTACTTTTAGCATCATATCGAAAGCTTTTGAGTCGCGAAAACGGATGTTACGTTCGTTCCCTCAAATATGGTTGAGCGAAGCCAAGGCTGGATAATGCGTCATGCTCGTGAATGGATTCCACTGGCGGGAATGGGGCTACTTTCTGCCTGCCCGTCTTAACATGTATTAAATTGTAAATTTGCATTTTTTGTGGAAAAATTCATTCCCTCATTGTGGAAACACAACATAGATAGCATAGTACCGATTGTAAACTTGTTCTGAAAAGAGCAACCGCCGAGTTTCTTGCTGGTTCTTCTCGGCAGGAAGGGCATTCCGAACCAGTGTAAAAGTTTATTTGAATAAAAAATAATTCTATTCTATTCTTTTCTAACCTGAAAACTTCCCTAACAAAAGCTTTGGTGTAGTGAAGTTTGTCCAGGTCGAAGTAGCTTAAGGGTTTGCTGGGGTCGGGCAGCACTCTTTTGATTTCCTCCGCCATCTTGTCCTGTTGCTCCAACCTCGTCGCCGCTTGATATAAAATCGAGCATACTGCCATTGATATCTGAAAAAATATTTCGGTTACAACAAATAAAGTAGGAAGATTTATTTTTCATCCTAGAGCAAATAGTTGACTCATGAACTGGTGGTAAAGGTCTATGGCAAAGAGGGTTGACCGCGAACAAGTAAGCGTGGTGTGGGGCGCCCTCCAGCACGTTGGACTGACGATATAAAGCGGGTGGCGGGAAGTGGCTGGATGAGGAAGACTGAGGACCCAGTGTGGTGGCGTTCTCTGGGAAATGCCTATGTTCAGCAGTGGACGTCCGCAGGCTGAGATGATGATGATGGATGATGAAAGAGGGTTGCCAATAACTCGCATGAGATCGTTCTATTCGATCGATTCTTTCGATCTAGTGGGAGGTCTTCCGCCGATACGTTCCTAGAGTCGCCACTGGAGTTCGTACGTTCGTTTACCGTTTCTTCTCGATATGCCCCACCCATTGCCGCTTTTGCAACTCGATGAACTATGTACCTACCTACAGCTTATCGAATAAAAACGGATCGCTATGTAACAAAGCCTTTGTTGGCTATCAAACATAGCTTAGCTCATCTGCGAACTTGATAGATAACTACTGGGACTACAGAACACTTTATTACCCAACTGGTGCGACATCAATCTAAGGCCGACTTGCACCAAACTGCTTAATCATGTTTGGTTAAATTTTGTAATGCTGTCACTTTTTGATAATCTTTATATCTTTATATATATATATAAAAGAAAGTGGTGTTGGTTACACTATTTATAACTCAAGAACGGATGAACCGATTTGGCTCAAAATTGGTGGAGAGGTAGCTTAGAACCAGGAGACGGACATAGGATACTTTTTATCCCGTTCGACCGCGTTTCCGTCAAGTCAATATAAAACCTGGTATAACAAAAATGCATCTGACATGGAATAAAAAAACGAAAATGACAGTGGAAGAACAAAAAATGACAGCTAAACATAATTTTGTATTTGGTTAATTATGGTAAAAACAATTATAAAAATTATAGTTTAACGTAATTGATAATATCATCAGTAATATGTTTTCTCTTTGAATCATCACTAACAATGCCGCGAGCAAGACGATCAAATGTTTCCTGCTACAAAGCTACGGATTGACGTGTATTATTGGATAGGTATAGTTGAGAACCTGGAGGGTGACAAAGATTTCCCGCGGGATGTTATGAACTAAATCCACGCAGACGAAGTCGCGGGCATCAGCTAGTACCTACTATTTCAGAGTTGACATGAGAAGGACATGTATAGTAAATTTAACTAAGCAGTTTGGTGCAAGTCGGCCTAAGTGGACGGTTTGGCAGGCATTAGCTATATTAATACATACATAATGGCCTATCCATACTGTTCACTAACCGTATCAATTCCCACGAGTATAAGGTCTAGGGCCATGATGGTCGCAATCTTGGGGTCGCCCTCGCTCCGCAGAACGCGCTCTAGCAGCGAGAGGTCGTTCTCGGAGGTCACTTTCTTGGTCTTCAAACGCTCCAATGCTTCGTTGATGTAGCGGGAGCATAATCTGTAACAATGATATTGCAAGGGTACAGGAAAAGATTGGGCTCTTCGACATAGGAGACAATAGGTGGGGGCAATTTTGGGGTACTTATAATCTCTGAAGTGTCTCTGGTCTGGTCTGGTGGGAGGCTTAGGGCGTGGCTAGTTACCACCCTACCGTCAAAGACTTGCCGCGAAGCGATTTAGTCTTCCGGCACGATGGCGTGTAGAAACTGATTAGGGGTATGGGTTGGATGTAACCTGCCATACCCCTTCCAAGTTAGCCTGCTACAATCTTAGACTACATTGTCACTTACCATCAAGTGAGATATTACGTTCAAAAGTACTCAGATATATAACAAAATTCCTAAAAATATAAAATAATGTAAAAGCATACACAAAGGAGGTTGGCGAATTTAGCCCCAGCATTTTTAAAAACCGTTCAGATTCAGAAAACATTTAATTTTAATTAATTTTTTTCAGAGTATTTTTCTGTGTAAGCCCCATATTTTTAGAAGATGGGGATCAAAAATATAATTATTCAGAAGCCTACATATTATTATCATAAATAACCGTTACATGGCAATACAAGTGAATATCATTTTTCTCCCAACTTTATTTGATAGACTTTGATTAATTTTTTGTTAGTCTGGTTAACTAGAACAAGTATGGGAAGTTTGATTCGTGAACGTGGGCGTTCAGTGTTCAGTTCGTCTAGGTCAGAAACTCTATGGAATTCGCCAATCTCCTTTAAAAAAACTGCTTAAAACCATTTTGCAAAAATTAGTTAAAACATAATACTTAATACTTTTACGAAATAGGTATATAAAAATAAATAAATAAAAATAAAATAAATTGAATTTATTTTTTATGGGTCACATCTAGTTATGAGTTAATCTATGAACTGACTATTCAGTAGGTCACATAACCGCAGCTCGAATTGATTTCTCTTGTAATGGTACCAAGCATTTGTATACCTACCCACTTTTCTAAATTATTTTTCTTTCTTTGTATCATCCGTAATGCAATAATATTATTTTTGTAAAACCTGTTAAACTTAAGTCTCGTTTAAGTGAATATGTATAAATATTCTTTTTGAGACAGTAAATATTATCTTTAACCCAATCAGGTGAGATCGCAGTCAAGGACCACCTTTTCATCGAATAAAACAAGAGCCACTGAAGTAGAACAGAATCCTCAACTCACTCGACAAAGAAGTTCATATTGTTGACGTATTTGGTCCACAGCGGCGTGGGGAAGTACCGCCAGTAGGGCGCCTTCAGCTCCAGCACGGCTACGTTCCGCAGCGCGAACTTGGCCGCGTCGATGATGCGTTGCGGCTCCGAGTTGGTGCTCGTTTGCGGCGACAGGCAGCCGAGCCGCACGTCCAGGGCCACCCGACCGATACCTGGGATGAAAAATCTCCATTTTATTAAGCTATTGCATAGCTTTTATCGCGGACTTTGAACTAGGACAAACAGTTTGAGCGCGGCGACCGAATCAAGAAATTCCGTAACGAAAATAAACCTAACACCGTCGTTCAGTAAGCGTTCAACATTTTAGAGGTTCACAAGTACCTCTGTTCGGCGAAGTGAGCGAGCGGCCGCTTTCTTTACCGTATGGTGTATGATGTCGCAGGTTCGAATCTCACTCGCGAAGTAGTGACAGTGCGCTTTTCTTGTTTGTTTGTTTTTAAATATTTTTTTGCATGATTTTTATTATGCAAAAAAAAATATTGCATAAATATTATAATTGCATAAGTTGATAAAAAATGCTATGCAATAGCTTTACCGCGGCAGTCCCCGAGTGCCACTTAATTTTTTTTTTTGCTGACTTTTTGAAGCGAAATAGTTATTTGTGTTATATGGGGCCAAAGAAGTTTTGTTCCCCGAGGAACTTTATTTTGAATTCAGAGCGAAATGAAGGATTCTAAAGTAGAATCCTGCGCGTAGCGAGGAATCCAATATACGCCGCCCGAAAACAAAATAT
This sequence comes from Oeneis ivallda, assembly GCA_029955525.1. Classification (NCBI taxonomy): domain Eukaryota; kingdom Metazoa; phylum Arthropoda; class Insecta; order Lepidoptera; family Nymphalidae; genus Oeneis; species Oeneis ivallda. The sequence continues at coordinate 15,038,835 of JARPMR010000023.1, forward strand.
TTTGGCCCCGAATGACACACTATTTTTCATCATTACCTATGAGAAAAAGCTAGAAGTATCCTACTATGTATGTATAGACATTACCTATTACGTATATTGAAAGATTAAGTAAAACACATATTATAAATTTTTATGAAATAATTAAACATTAATATGTATGTTGGATACAGTATGGGCGTATGTCCGATCTACACATTGATCACGTGACTTATCGAAGACATCAGCTTCTCAAACATTTATGAATTTCGAACGGAATGAGCGATTGACAGTTTTCTGCAATTAACGCAGTAGTAATAAACACATACTAAGGCACGAACGCGGACCAATCAGAAGGGAGAAATGAAGAAGAAATAATCACTTACACTCAAGAGACCACCGATGAATGTCGTTGTCAAACTCATGCGGCAGGTCACCCACTTCATCCCTCGCGTTCTCCATGTAACTGATGAAGTCCTCGGTCACCAGTTCGATGGGCGTCACGTACTTCTTCACTGTCTGCGGCTGCAGGATCGGACGCTGGACTTTCGATCGGAATTTGCGCCATTGCTCGCCGTGCCTGAAAAATTAATTCAAAGAACAATGGGAAAATTTGTATGGGGTTCGTCCCCAGTGGTCATGGGTACCCATCATGGGTAATGTGTGGAAAAATAGATATAAGTTTGAATAACAAATAATTTAATGAATGAATGAGAAAATGAGTGTATGAATGTGGAAAAAAAATTTTTTTTCTTAATTATTTGTAATGACTATTCTGCTATTAATTTCGGAGTGACCGAGATTCAATGTGGGATTTTCTGAAGGGCGAGGGATAATTCTTAGGTTCAGCATCAGTTCTCGACCGGTCTTTGGGCTACTTGAACGAAACTTCAGGATAATTTGGAACAGCAATTTATTACATAGAATTGATTTGATCAATAAATAGCCACATTAGCCAGAAACGGGAATTATTACTCAAAACTAATCAGGCTTTAAGAGAACGCATCACTTAAAACGCTGAAACCTTGCCTAAAGCAGTCTCCAACCACCCCTAAAACGGCGCCTGTCCGCACATCTAATCAATTTAACCACAACACGACAGACAAACTACCATCTGAACGTGAGGGTAGTTTTCAAAAGTGCACAAATTAATTAATAGACAATTATTATTACTCAGGCGTGATCCCTATCACAATTAAGAGATGTTGACGATATGCTCGTCTCAATGAGCCGTCCGTGAGCTCGTCCAAATGCCATTTGTTTGTGCCGAACAAATGATATTTTCATAAAAAGATATTTTCATTTTACCTATTCGAAAAACGAATATTGGCTTTAGCGGGAGCAAAATTTAATTTTAACCCCATGGGACTTTTCATTTCTCTCTTCTGATTGGTCCGCGTTCGTGCTTTAGTATGTGTCGAAATTCAAATATGTTTGAGAAGCTGTTGTCTTCTATAAGTCACGTGATCAATTTGTCGATCGGATATAATACGCCCATACTGTATCCAACATAAATATTAATGTTTAATTATTTAATAACTAGCTGATGCCCGCGACTTCGTCCGCGTGGAAAAGTTTTAAAAGAATAGCTTTGTGTTGATCGCGACGTTTTTACAGTTGCACTACGCCACTACTTGGTACTACCTACTTAGTACCTACAATATCAATTCACAATCGAAATTTCGTAAAAACCCAAAATATAGGTGGGCAGTACCCAGCAGCATCAGGATTCAGGAGTTGGTAACTGGTCTTCAATGATGTAGTCCAGTGATATAGCGTGGGAGAGGGCGATTCTTAATACAAACCGAATGGTAGTTAAGTTAGTGGAATATATTTGTGTGTATCTATCTATAAGTAGTTCATACTTTGCACATACAATACCAATTCAAAACTGATATTTCCGCGAGCGTATCGACCGTGAACATTTTTTGATATCACTACGCCTCTGTGTAGTCCATGTACTAATGGGTATCTACAAAAGCAATTTACAATCGACATTATCGCGAGCGAAGCGAGCGCGAAAATTTTTTACGATAGCACTACGCCATATTCCATACTTAGCGACTACAACGGCAATTCAATAATGACATTTACGCGAGCGAAGCGAGCGTGTTTTTTAACTATGTACTTTATACTTGGTTCTTATAATACCAATCAAGAAAAGACATATGTTCTCAAGCGAAGCGAGTGCGAAATTTTTTACGATTATATTTGCATCACATGTACATCAATTGCAGTGTGATATCACTATGCCTTTGTGTAGTCCATGTACCTACAAAAGCAATCTATAACCGACATTATCGCGAGCGAAGCGAGCCCGAAATTTTTTTACGATAGCACTACGCCACTATGTAGTCCATACTTGGCACCTACAACAGCAATTCAATAATGACATTTTTTCGAGCGAAGCGAGCGCGTTTTTTACCTATGTACTTTATACTTGGTTCTTATAATACCAATCAAGAAAAGATACATTTTCGCGAGCGTAGCAAGCGCGAAATTTTTTACGATTACATTTGCATCACATGTACTCCATGCTCGGCAATCCAAAACGGACATTTTCACAACAATTTTTTAGTGCAGCACTACTTAACTGTGTAATTCATAGTTGGTTCCTGCAATACCAATTAAGAAAAGACACATTTTCGTGAGCGAAGTGAGCGCGATTTTTAAGACTGCTCTATTGTACTTTATACTTGGTTTTTATAATACCAATCAGGAAAAGACATTTTCGCGAGCGAAGCGAGCGCGAAAATTTTTGATTGCACTACGCCTCTATGTAGTGCAACTTTGTATTTACAGTAGCAATACAAAAGTGATATTTTCGCGAGCGAAGCGAGCGTGAAAATTTTTTGATATCACTACGCCTCTGTGTGTAGTCCATGTACTAATGGGTATCTACAAAAGCAATCCACAAGTGACATTATCGCGAGCGAAGCGAGCGCGAAAATTTTTTACGATAGCACTACGCCACTATGTTATCCATACTTAGCACCTACAACAGTAATGCAACAATGACATTTCCGCGAGCGAAATGAGCGTGTTTTTTAACTATGTACTTTATACTTGGTTGTTATAACACCAAGCAAGAAAAAGACACATTTTCGCGAGCGAAGCGAGCGCGAATTTTTTTAAGATTACATTTGCATCTCATTTAGTCCATACTTGGCAATCCAAAACGGACATTTTCACAACAATTTTTTAGTGCGGCACTACTTGACTGTGTAATTCATAGTGGGTTCCTGAAATACCAATTAAAAAGCTACTGTGGGAAATTTTAGTAAACGGAAAACGGAAACGTGAAATTTTACGGCTGCATTATGCCACTACACTGCGTAGTTCATACTACATTGGTGAGCAGTACCCAGCAGCATCAGGATTGAGTCCTATTTTACGGCTACATACTTGGTACCTACCATTGTTGAGCAGTACCCAGCAGCATCAGGATTGAGTCCTCTTTTACGGCTCCACTACACCATTATATTTTAAATATTTGGCACCTACAATATCGATTCACAATCGACAGTTCGTAAATATCCATGATTTAGGTGGGCGTATCACAGCAGCATTAGAATTGAGGAGCTAGGGCCTGGAGTTCAATCCTACTATTCTACTTCCTACTATCCTACTTCCTACTTCCTACTTCCTACTAATATTATAAAGGCGAAAGTTTGTGTGTGTGTGTGTATGTTTGTTCCTCTTTCACGCAAAAACTACTGGATGGATTTGGCTGAATTTTTGAATGGAGATAGATTATACCCTGTAATAACACATAGGCTACATATTATCCCGGAAAAATCAAAGGTTCCCGCGGGATTTTGAAAAACTTTACGCCATAACTAATGAACCAATTTGGCTGAAAAGATTGAAGTTAGATAATACTTTGGATTCATACATAGGCTACTTTTTATCCCGTAAAAATCCAAGGTTCCTGCGTTATTTTGAAAAACCGAAATTCACGTGTTAATTCTTCACGCCATAACTAATGGACCAATTTGGCTGAAATTTAGATTGAAGTTAGATTGTACTTTGTATTAATATATAGGCTACTTTTTATCCCGTAAAAATTCAAGGTTTCCCCGGGATTGTGAAGAACCGAAATTCACGGTTACTCCTTCAAGCCACAACTAATGAACCAATTTGGCTGAAAATAATGAATATATGAATATACGTCCGCGTTTGTTTCGGGTCAGACAGACAGACACACAAACTTTCGCCTTTATAATATTAGTAGGAACAGTTACAGTTACAGTTTTATTATAAGTATAGATAGATAATAATTAAATTTTATGTAACAATGACAATTTTTGACGTTCGTAAGCGTTAAGATATGCAGTCGCTTGTGCCTGAAATTTCAAAAACTGATGCTTGCTATGGTTTTTTGAAACTGAAGCTTGCTTGCTTGTTTGTTTGCTTGATTTCTTGCATGCTTGGTTGCAGGATTTAAAAAAAACCGAATCCCGATGAAAAAATCGATGCTGCGGATAATGTAAGCGTGATTTAAGTACAATCAGCGCCATCTATCAGTGGTTTTTTAAAATCCCGCGGGAACCTTGGATTTTTCCGGGATAATTTGTAGCCTATGTGTTATTCCAGGGTATAATCTATCTCCATTCCAAATTTCAGCCAAATCCATCCAGTAGTTTTTGCGTGAAAGAGGAACAAACATACACACAAACTTTCGCCTTTATAATATTAGTAGGATAATTTATTTGTGTTTTATTTAAACTTTCAATATACGATGTCTATTGTCTATACATAGTAGGTTGATATGAGTAATGACGAAAAATAGTGTGTGACGAGAAAACCGGGGCTAAAAATGTTTTGTTCTCGGGCGGCGTATATTGAATCCCTCGCGTAATCCTTCACTTCGCTCTGAATTCAAAATAACGCCCTCGGGGAACAAAAAATTTCTTTGGCTCCATATAACACAAATAACTATTTTTTATTATTTTGTTAATAACAATTGCAATTTTTATCTATATCTATAATATAATAAAACTGTAACAGGTCCAATTCTGTACATTGAAGATATTTTGAAAATTTTTGTTTGAGGGCACTCTATAATCGATACTGAAGCCAAAACAATTTTTTTTTAATTTTTTGTCTGTCTGTCTGTCTGTCTGTCTGTCTGTCTGTCTGTCTGTCTGTCTGTATCTTGGCCGCGCATCACGCCGAAACTACTGGACGGATTTAAATGAAACTTGGCACGATTTAAGTTAATACTACGAGGTATAATATAGGATACTTTTTATCCCGAAATTCAGCACGGTTCCCTTGGGAGAGGGGATGAAAGTCAAAATGTGTATTTCGCTGTAATTCATTAAGGCGTATTCCGATTTAATCCATTCTTTTTTTGTTAGAAAGCGGGTTCTTTAGAGATTGTCCTGTAATTATTTCAAGGTCGTCAATTTGTCTGACAATTTCAGAAATTATAGACATCACGATCTTCAGTATAAGGTCCAAATAACTTGAACCCCGGAATCTACAAGATATTTTGAATGAACGGGTCATCTTAAGCTGGCAAGTGTACTTTATCGTATATAGCCATCGTGGATAGCCCTATTTTGTCAAAGTCAAACTACTCCAAAGGCGTCAGATTTTGTCAAACGATCATTATACCTACATACTACATAGTAGGTATGGATGTAATACATCGTATGGACTTAATGCTACAGTGTTTTCCTATGCAATTTAATATTCTAATCATACTAATATTTTTAATGCGAAAGTGTGTTTGTTTGTTGGTTTGTCCTTCAATCACGCCACAACAGAGCCACGAATCGACGTGATTTTTTGCATGGGTACTATAGTTGAGGACATAGGCTACTTTTATCCCGGAAAATGAAAGTGTTCACGAGGGATTTTAAAAACTAAATCCACGCGGACGAAGTCGCGGGCATCAGCTAGTGTGCTAATAAATCCTCGAGATACATTTTTATAGACGTTTCGACGACGACGATTCCGAATCGAATGAGCTATCGCACATATTTTTAGGAGCTTTATCAAGAATTAACACGTTTTAGAACTTGTGGACTAATAGATGTGTGGCCTCAAAGCATAGATTTCGTCAGCAAAAAAAGCATTTGTTTTCGACATGTATCGCCGTTCATTTGCCAAGGCTAGTCTGCCACATTATAAATAATATTCGAACTTAAAACTAGAACCACTCTGGGTGGCCACTGGCCCGTGTAGGTACCGAAAAATAGTACCCTACCTATTTAATAAGGTATGATATCTAAACCTACAATAATAATTTACACTGAGTTTATTTAATACGCTGCTTTGGTGTAAATAAAAATAAAAAAACTTGAGAGGTGTCAAGGGACACCCGGATGGAACGTAGTTCCTTTCGATTAATGAATTTGGCATTGTTGTGTTCGGTAACTTATAAGTTATAAAAAATTAGGGAAAGGTTCCACATGTAGAAATTGTTTAAAATAAAATTGAAAATGGAAAATTCGGTCTGTCGAGCTGGGATTCGAACCATCGACCTTTGACTGTTAGGAGACGACTGCACAAGCCACAAGGCTACGGAGACCCAATATTGTACCGAACACAACAATGCCAAATTCAAATTTTTTTTCATTCAAAAAAGTGTCGATCAGTGTCAAGTGTCGGTTCAATTTTGTCTTAATTTTTCCATCTAGCCCCCTTCCGCACCGCGCGATAAGGAACTACGTTCCAATAAATTTTAAAGCCTTGTTATAATCAGGCTATTTACATTCAGTTAACTTATAGCACATTGGTTTTTACCACGTTTTTACCATTAAATGTCATCAGTTTTTACCAACACGACAGTTTTTAAGGTCTTTATAATATTAAGCCTCAACGCAGTGATGATAGCCTATAGTGGTTAGGACTGATTCAGGGTGTCGCGGGTTCGATCCTGGGAACGCACCTCTGACTTTTCGGAGTTTTAACGGTGAAGGAAAACATCGGGAGGAAACATGCACGCACGCCTAAGAGTTCTCCATGATGTTCTCAAAGGTGCGTGAAGTCTGCCAATTTGCATTGGACTACGGCTTGTAACCACAGAATATATAATACTGAAACGGCTGTAATCCTTCTCTGAGAGGAGACCTGCGCTCAGTAGTGATCCGTTGCTAATGATGATGATGATGATGATAAAGCCTCAATAGTACAACAATCAGGGCGCGGATTGGAAACCGAAAGGTCGATGGTTCAACTACAAAACCCCACCCGTTGCACTATTGTCGTTTCCACTCCTAATTATTTGGAGGAAAGAGGGGAATAGTAGTCAAGTTCAATAATTTAATACTCAAAGAGTTCTGTATGTATAAGTACCTAATATACTTTAAAAAAAAATTCAAAAGACAGAAGACAACTAAAAATCAAACTATGTACCGGGCGGGGGTGGGTCACTAATGTATGGACATTTTTTTTTATAATTTAATCATCTTTTAATAGTAATGTTATGTTGTCTTAGGTCTTAACAAATAATAATTGGCTATAAAAAATTAAATTAAGTCATATCTTTACCCCGCGCATATGATTCAAAGTTTTGGAATTTTTTGAAAAACCAACATTTATTTAAAACTAGCTGATGCCCGCGACTTCGTCTGCGTGGATTTAGTTCATAACATCCCGCGGGAAATCTTTGTCACCCTCCAGGTTCTCAACTATACCTATCCAATAAATCACGTCAATCCGTAGCTTTGTAGCAGGAAACATTTGATCGTCTTGCTCGCGGCATTGTTAATGATGATTCAAAGAGAAAACATATTACTGATGATATTATCAATTACGTTAAACTATAATTTTTATAATTGTTTTTACCATAATTAACCAAATACAAAATTACGTTTAGCTGTCATTTACGTTTTGTTCTTCCACTGTCATTTTCGTTTTTTTATTCCATGTCAGATGCATTTTTGCTATACCAGGTTTTATATTGACTTGACGGAAACGCGGTCGAACGGGATAAAAAGTATCCTATATCCGCCTCCTGGTTCTAAGCTACTTCTCCACCAATTTTGAGCCAAATCGGTTCATCCGTTCTTGAGTTATAAATATACACTATTTACAAACACTATTTACACTATTTATAATTGTCAAATTTTTTACCATACCTACTTAACCAAAGACAAAATTACGTTTATTTTATTTTATTTTTTATTTTATTTTATTTTACAGGAAAACTTACAGCTAATATAAAAAAGTAAATAGATAAGAACAGAAGAAAATTATAGCTAATTATAAGTTTTCACAGATAGAATAATTTACATAATTAAGGAAAACAGCTGTCATTTACGTTTTGTTATTCCACTGACATTTGCGTTTTGTTATTCCATGTCAGATGCGTTTTTGTTATACCACGTTTTATAGTGACTTGACGGAAACGCGGTCGAACGGGATAAAAAGTATCCTATGTCCGTCTCCTGGTTCTAAGCTACCTCTCCACCAATTTTCAGCCAAATCGGTTCATCCGTTCTTGAGTTATAAATAGTGTAACTAACACCACTTTCTTTTATATATATATAGAAGATTACATATTTTATTACGAAACCATTAGACATTACTATAAAATTAACTTATTTACATAAAATGCACACGCAATTAATATAGTGCAATATTTAGTTAAAAAAACATGAACAAAAATTACTGTAACAAAAATTAACCTATTTATGTTATGCCCACAATATCGTGCAATACCGAAGAAACAATAACACTTGCAGTTTTTTGCCAGTATGGGCAAACTTTTTACTGATTTTGTGTATTTTTTTTTTTGTTGTTTGTGAACTGGGAAGTAAGTTTAGCATATCAGAAGAAGAAATATTGCCTTCAGAATCATTTGAAGATGACAAAAAGTCATGCTGTTCGGCATCACACTAATCTTGACTTTTAGAAATGTTCAAACAAGTTTTTTTAGCCTTAGAAGCTTGTTTTAAAGTATTTTTGTGATTAAGCCGTAAGAACACGGTCCATTTAACTAATTTGCATCTTTCAATCCTGTCTTTGTTCCAACAAAAACTTCTTCTCTTCTTTTGGTACTCTATTTTCTCTTGGAAAACAGCAAAGCTCAATTTCTTTACATTTACATGAACAAATGTCGAAAAAAATGCTGTTATTTTGTAGAATGATATTTTTTTAATTAGCAGATAATCTTTTAAATGATTTGCTATGGTCTTCGCAATTTAATTGATACACCTTAAATAACTGAATGACTCTCGTGTGTGAAAGGAGAGGCAGGGACGATTTTCTCCAAACATCTTCAACAATAGCTCGGTAATAGCTAAAAAAAGCTCGGTAAAAGCTGGTTCTTTGATAGTATTCTTGATTTTAAGTTGTAATTTATTCAATTCATAAGATTTCATGGCATCTTTCTAGGTCGGCAAGACATTGTCTTGAACATCTTCTACACTCTCGAATAAAGGACACTGATAACGTTATCTTCTAGTTTCCATGGTAAACTAAATTATTAACTAAAGAGAAAATAATGTAACTAGTTTTAAACGTGGTATAGTACAGTTATAATATACCTATAATAATATATTTGATACATTAAATACTAAAACTAAACTAAAATAAATGCACTAAGCGATACGCTTACGACGATTAGGAGTGCGCTACCTGTTACAAAATTATAAAATCAAAAATTTTATTAAAAAATTGCGGGCGTTATAACAGAATGTCACTAAATCTCATTACTGGCACAATAGTATGATTTTTTTTACAAATAAAATTATTTTTATTGGTTTAGGGTATCGATATCTATCGTCACTATTTTAAATTAATAAACTTCTGGATCGATGCGCGGGCTATTACACTTAAAATAAATTAATAAAATTTTACACATTTCAAATTGAACTTGTAAGACAACATAATTTCACTATTACAAAAGGATTGGGGTAAAAAAAATTTTTCGACCCACCCTATCAGTACCCCCTTTTGCTACTTGAGCAAGGAAACCGCTTTCTGAATGAAAATAGAAACAATTCATTATGCACCTGCCTATGCGATGGAATAGTGAATTATGTTCGTGCAACAATGCAGCGATTGTCAACAACTATAAACTATTCTATTACCGAGATAAAAATATGTACCTAAGATGCATTCGGTATATTAATAGTACAAGGTATTAGGTACAACATGGGTACAATGCAATAGGTAGATAACTAGATAATAGGTAAGGTAGGTAGGATTACCTACATACTAATAGTAAATATAACATGTCACTACCTACATAATATCTGTCTATATGTCTAATGACATATTAATGTAATTTATGAAAAGAAAAACTATAGCTTCTACCCACGACTTTATCTACGTGGAGTTATAGGTCTTTCAAATGCCTTGGGAAAATTACAGTGTTCTTCTAATGCATGCTGTAGACGTAGATATACCTACTTCTTTAACTAATCTCTGCCTATGCAAAGGCAAACCTTTAGGGATATCATCCACATAATATGTAAGAACAAACACACTCAGCCTTGTCGATGATTCAATAATATACTTAGGAGGGTAAACACTTCGCGCCTAGTCAACTTCAAGCACAGAATATAAATAATATGCTTTAACGGCGGGATCTTCGACATCGACCTATTTTTGATTGAATCGTAAACAATGAAATATTCTTTGTTTTGATCGGTTAAAAATATATGTTGTAGTTTAATGTATGTTCTTAATTCTTTTGTGATTCAAAACTCTATATTTACAACTTCACCCGATCAAAAATAATTTCGAAAACAGTGTAATTTTTATCGTTTTTCAGGTCGTGTTCATAGAATATTAAAGTTAGACTAAAAAAACAAATTTCATAAAATAGGCAAACACTTTTAGAAGATTCTTTTGTGATTACTTTTTCTCTAAAAATTTGTATTTTTTTAATCACGACGTTTTTACTTTTTATATAACAAAGTGGCTCGTGCGCTTCACTTCAGTAGCCCGCAAAGTATCATCGAGGTAGGACGTATCGCTTTCGCTGGCTCGCTGCGATCCCCGCTGATCAAGCGATCTATTGCATAGATACCTATTATTTTCATTCCGTATTCATTTATCATAGATTAAATCAAATCAGAGGGTTAATATTGTTGTAATTTTTAGTATTTATTAATAAATCTGTAAATATTAGTTGACCGAGCGAAGCGAGGTCTCTGAGTTTACTAGAGCGATTTGCACTTGTCCGTCCGTCCGTCCGTCCGTCCGTCCGTCTGTCAGAGCCTTATAACTTTTGAATTACTGAACGTAATTACCTCAAATTTAGATATAATATGTAAACCGATGGCCTCCAGCCGAAAATGGCTTAAAAAGTTATAAAAATCTTTATTTCAGGGGGGCTCTCATAGAAGCGAATGCGAAGAAATTTTTTTTTATTTGCGATTCATAGGTTTTCTGTGTATCATTTTAAAGACAATTTGGAACAGAGTACAACCGTATTTTTTTTTTTAATTTTTTCCCTAAAATTGACGAAATGGGGGGCTTCCAAAGTGGCGATTTAATACGCTCGCTTGAAGACGCTCTCTGGGAAAATTTTCTATATATTTTCAACTTGTACTTATTTTCTTACTTCACTTGTATCCTGTACTTGAACAACAAATACTAAAATTATATGAATATTATAAAGAAACGAGATTATTAAATTTTTAATGAGCATCAGTAAATTTCACATAGCTTCACAATAATGCTAATAGATGGCGCAGTCATTAACTATTCCATTGAACTAGGAGTTACGACTACGATTTATCCCAAAATTAGTTTTGCGTCGACCATTATTATTTAGGTGCATAATATAATAACATATTATTCAATTAAAATTATTCTTTAGTTAAATATCATTTTGTATATTTTCTATTCGCGTCGATAGATGACGATTTGTACAGATGCCCCTAACCCGTTTTCACTCGTTAGTACCTACATAATAATTCAATGTTTTCACTGACGTTCCCTAACCTTTACGGGCTACCTATGATAAGTTATGTGATGATTACTGTCAACTTCTTTATCACGATCCTGTACGGGACACCTAAAAGGACATTGGAACGGATGTTAGGACTTAGGATTGTGTTTTGGAGCTACCTACGTAAAGAGACTCCTACATAGGGGATGATTTAGGTATGTTTGGTGAAAACGGGCATAATAATAATAATGTTAGTTTTGGTCGTCATGTATCGATTGAATGAATAATCATGGGATACCGTTACCGCGAGGTCTCAGTTCGGGGCGAACCACTAGTATTATAGGTTTTAGGTTTAGAGTCTTATTGTATAGATAGTGTTAAACTATAATATAAGAATAATATAATAAAGTAAATATGGGGAATAAAAATGGAAGAAAGAACAAAATATCTTTATTTAAATTACGAAAACATTCGAAATTGATATCTGGGGTTCCAGTGCTAATAAAAGAGGTAACCATCGTCTAAATAAGAAAAAAATGCGGCCATTTTCTTTTTTTTTGTTATTGGACCGATTTCTTTCAAAATTGATATCTGGGGTTCCCAGTGCTAATAAAAGAGGAAACCATCATCAAAATAAGAAAAAAAGGCGGCCATTTTCTTTTTCTTTGTTATTGGATCGATTTCTTTCAAAATTGATATCTGGGATTCCCAGCGCAAATAAAAGAGGTATCCATCGTCAAATTAAGAAAAAGTGGCGGCCATTTTTATTTTTGTTATTGGACCAATTTCATTCAGAATTGATATCTGGGGTTCCCAGTGCTAATAAAAGAGGTATCCATCGTCAAAATAAGAAAAAGTGGCGGCCATTTTTATTTTTGTTATTGGACCAATTTCATTCAGAATTGATATCTGGGGTTCCCAGTGCTAATAAAAGAGGTATCCATCGTCAAAATAAGAAAAAGTGGCGGCCATTTTTATTTTTGTTATTGGACCGATTTCTTTCAAAATTGATATCTGGGGTTCCCAGTGCTAATAAAAGAGGAAACCATCATCAAAATAAGAAAAAAGGCGGCCATTTTCTTTTTCTTTGTTATTGGATCGATTTCTTTCAAAATTGATATCTGGGATTCCCAGCGCTAATAAAAGAGGTATCCATCGTCAAAATAAGAAAAAGTGGCGGCCATTTTTATTTTTGTTATTGGACCAATTTCATTCAGAATTGATATCTGGGGTTCCCAGTACTAATAAAAGAGGCAAACATAATCAAAATAAGAAAAAAAAGCGGCCATTTTCTTTTTCTTTGTTATTAGACCGATTTCTTTCAAAATTGATATCTGGGGTTCCCAGTGCTAATAAAAGAGGTATCCATCGTCAAAATAAGAAAAAGTGGCGGTTATTTTTTTTTTTTGTTATTGGAACAATTTCTTTCAAAATTGATATCTGGGGTTCCCAGTGCTAATAAAAGAGATATCCATCGTCAAAATAAGAAAAAGTGGCGGTCATTTTTATGTTTGTTATTGGACCAATTTCTTTCAGAATTGATATCTGGGGTTCCCAGTACTAATAAATGAGGTAACCATCATCAAAATAAGAAAAAAAAGGCGGACATTTTCTTTTTCTTTGTTATTGGACCAATTTCTTTCAAAATTGATATCTGGGGTTCCCAGTGCTATTAAAAGAGGTAACCATCGTCAAAATAAGAAAAAAGGCGGCCATTTTCTTCTTCTTTGTTATAGTACCGATTTCTTTCAAAATTGATATTCGGGGTTCGTTCCCAGTGCTAATAAAATAGGTATCCATCGTCAAAATAAGAAAAAGTGCGGCCATTTTATTTATTTTTGTTATTGGACCGATTTCTTTCAAAATCAATATCAGAGATTCATCATACTCATGAAAGAGGTCGCCGTCGTCAAAATTAGAAAAAGTGTCGGCAATTTTTTTTTATACTATAAACATTTGTCAAATATTAAATAGGTGTTTTATTATTCTTTGCTATTCCGATAAGGAATTTCATCCCAAATAGGTTGGGGGAAAAACTTTTCCATTTTTTTGTTCGGGCAACGGTTACCACTGTGTCATAACAGGTAAATGTTGCCAAAACTTGCCCAGGGATCTTCAGATATTGATTTTGAAAGAAATCAGTCCCATAACAAGAAAAAATAAAATGGCCGCCACTTTTTCTAGTTTTGACAATGGTTACCACTGTTATGAGCACAGAGATCCTCAGATATCGATTTAGAAAGAAATCGGCCCCATATTAAGAACAAAAATGGCCGCCACTTTTTCTTGGACAATTGTTACCGCTTTTATGAGAACAAGGATCCCCAGATACGGATTTTGAAAGAAATCGGTCCAATAACAAAAAAAAAGAAAATGGCTGACATTTTGGCAACGGTTACTATTTTATAAGCACAGGGAACCCCAGATATCGAGTTTGAAAAAAATCGGTCCAATAACAAAAAAAATGGCCAAGGAACTTCGTCACAAACAGATTAAGGAAAAACTATTCTATTTTTCTAATTTTGACTTCGGTTACCACTGCTATGAGCACTGGGATCCTCAGATATCAATTTTGAAAGAAATCGGTCCCATAACAAGAAAAAAAATGGCCACCACTTTTTATTATTTTGACGATGGTTAACTATTTAATAAGCACAGGGAACCCCAGATATAGAGGTAGAAATAAATCGGTCGAATAACAAAAAATGGCTAAGGAACTTCGTTCCAAATAGGTTGGGGAAAAACATTTCCATTTTTCCAATTTTGACATCGGTTACCACTGCTATGAGCACAGGGATCCTCAGATATCGATTTTGAATGAAATCGGTCCCATAACAAGAAAATGAATATGGCCACCACTTTTTCAAATTTTGACGATGGTTACCGCTTTTATGAGTACAAGGATCCCCAGATATGGATTTTGAAAGAAATCGGTCCGATAACAAAAAAAGAGAAAATGGCCGACATTTTGGCAACGGTTAACTATTTTATGAGTACAGGGAACCCCAGATATCGAGTTTGAAAGAAATCGGTCCAATAACAAAAAAAATGGCTAAGGAACTTTGTCCAAAATAGGCTGGGGAAAAAATTTCCATTTTTCTTATTTTGACATCGGTTACCATTACTATGAGCACGGAGATCCTCAGATATCAATTTTGAAAGAAATCGGTCCCATAACAAGAAAAAAAATGGCCACCACTTTTTCTTATTTTGACGATGGTTACCTTTTTTATTAGGACTGGGAATCCCAGATATCAATTTTGAAAGAAATCGGTCCAATGACAAAAAAAGAAAATGGCCGACATTTTGGCAACGGTTATCTATTTTATAAGTACAGGGAACCCCAGATATCGAGTTTGAAAGAAATCGGTCCAATAACAAAAAAAATTCTAAGGAACTTCGTCCCAAATAGGTTAGGGAAAAACTTTTCCATTTTTCTAATTTTGACATTGGTTACCACTGCTATGAGCACGGGGATCCTCAGATATCAATTTTGAAAGAAATCGGTCCTATAACAAGAAAAAAGAATATGGCCACCACTTTTTCTAATTTTGACGATGGTTACCGCTTTTATTAGTACAAGGATTTTATTAGTAGAAGGAGGAAGATATGGATTTTGAAAGAAATCGGCCCAATAACAAAAACAGAGAAAATGGCCGACATTTTGGCAACGGTTACGTATTTTATAAGTACAGGGAACCCCAGATATCGAGTTCGAAAGAAATAACAAAAAAAAAACAAAAAAAAAATAAGTAGGTAAATGTACCTATGTACGTAATATGCAAAATAACAATCACACTTATATAATATAAATGTATGAATAAAAAATAAAATAAATGTTTCTAAAACTTACAAGTGTCCCTGTACTGTTAGGTACAATAAAGTTATTTAATCTATGATGTAAAATTTGGGATGAGTGAGTTCATTTGAAAAGCGCCTACGCGCACCTCACCGCGCGGGGACTGAGGTTGCTCTAAATGCCTACTGCGCCCGGAGATCCTGCCCTTAAGGTGGGTTATACGGGTCTGCCCGCGAAATTAAAATTTAATTTGGTTTTTCGCAATTTGTAAACTAATACGACAAAGTAGGCTTGTGGCATTCTAATTGCGCCAATGGCAGTGTCATCTTCACAGTAAACCTGTATAAAAATCTTTACTTAAAAGTGTCCAATTTAAGAAATTAGTCAGAATATCGAGTTGGACGTGAGTCTACTCACAAATTAGTTTTTTAAATGTAAATTACTCATAAGCCTACTTTGTCGTATTAGTTTACAAATTGCAAAAAACCAAATTAAATTTGAATTTCGCGGGCAGACCCGTGTAATCAACCTTAACTAAGTATCTATTTGCGTAGGTACCTATTTGAAATCGTAAGAGTGTCTATATAATATGTAGTAAAATTACTATTTCCTTCTATATAAATGTAAATAAATAAATTTTAATACGTATTCCATTGACCTTTTCAGTTTTCAGGCCACCTTTAATCGTTGGGCTATTTAAGTTTTGTATACAAGGACCGTTCAACGTATAACGTATATACGTGATTTTGCATGGGTTTAGTTGAGAACCTGGAGAGTGACATAGGCTACCTTTTATCCCGGAGAAGCAGAGGGTTTTCATGAAATTTTAAAAACTGGGTATGCATAAATTATAGTCAATTATATTTGTAGGAATTCTGATATGGATGCCTGGGGTTCTTCGATGTTTATAAGTTTTCATTCCATTTTCCATTCCATTCAGGATTTTTACAAAATTGGAATACCGGAAGTAATAAGCTATGTTGATGGATGCTATTTTGCAAACATACCACGTTCAAATAGAGATGACACAAACGAGCTATATGTATGTACATGTCAGCTAAGCATCGTAGCTTACTTTCGCTTCCCAAGTGTGCCAGTATCACCACACTATTCTCAGTAATGTTTAAAACATAGTTATTTATGTTAAAAACTAGATGGGACGCGGTAAGAGCTTAGACATAGTTAATTATCCCTACTAATATTATAAATGCGATTGTTTTTCTTGTTGGTTTGTCCTTCAATCACGTAGCAACACACGGACAAAGGACTTTTATCTTTGGTGAATAAATCGTACAAGTACAAGGAACCTATATGTATCTTCTTCTTCTTCTTAATCAACCTATAGACGTCCAATGTTGGATAAAGGTCTCCTCCATGGACTTCCACAGGCTTCGGTCTTGCGCCGCCTGAATCCAGCGGCTCCCTGCGACTCGTTTGATGTCGTCGGTTTACCTAGTGGGGGTCTGCCAAGACTGCGCCTCCCGGTGCGGGTCGCCACTCCAGTACCTATATGTACCTATATTGTATACCTCTCGAAAATATCATCTATATACGTCGATATTTTCATCTTCATCTCAACACCGCCGCCGGCCCACAGCAGTATGTGACTGCAGGTGTCCCTCCAGCATAAGAGGGTGATAGCGATTTAGTAGCTTAGATACTCAGGACAAAATATAAACAAGAAATCTAAACATGCTGCCGTAAAAGGCTTTGACCAACTTCATACAGCATACTACACTGGTTAATTGGTGTTATTGCTCAAGTTCATTCAATAAACCATCGTAGTCGATGTAAATAAAGTTTAATTTACAAAATATGCGTTCGAGAGTTTTCAATAAAAATTCTCTCACGTAAAAGTCTCGAAGAGAAACGTGCAGTGGAGTGTGGCTACCACTCATTCATAATCAAATATAAGATACAGGTACAGGTAGGTAGGACACCTCACACCAGCAACCACATAAAAATTATGTTTTTTATGAATGTGTTTGGTAACTTAGTATTAATAAAACAATTCATTTTGTGAGTTAGCAATTAATTTTTAACCGACTTCAAAAAAGGACTTCTCAATCCGTCGGAATCTTTTTAGGGTTCCGTACCAAAATGGTAAAAATGGAACCCTTATGGTGAGACTTTCTCCGTCCGTCCGTCCGTCCGTCCGTCCGTCCGTCCGTCGGTCACAGTTGATTATTTCAGTAACTATTAAAGCTATCGACATGAAATTTGGCATAGTTGTGTATAATAGTGGCCCAACATCATTGGAATAAAGAAAAATCGAAAATTATTTTTAGTTTTATTAAAAAAGGGGGAAAATCGGGGATTTGAAATTTCAAAGTAAGCTAACTATACCGAGTGGGGTATCATATGAAAGGCCTTTACTTGCGCATTCTAAAACAGTTTTTTATTTATTTCTATATATAATAGTTTTTGAGTAATCGGCCAAAATGTCGAAAAAAATACCGTTCCCCCCCCCCCCCTTATCTCCGGAGTTTACCAATCGAAAAATCTGAAATAAGTAATTGTGTTCAATAGAGGTTTAGGTGTATTTTACAGGAAAATAAAACCAAACGCTCTAACTAGCATAGTTTTTTTTATATTAACAATAAACCTTTACAAACAAAGTTAACGATAAATAAGCAAATTAATATAATAGTATCTTTTTACTTTTACTTTTGGAGTACGGAACCCTCGGTGCGCGAGTCCGACTCGCACTTGGCCGGTTTTTTTTATGTATGTTCACCGATTACTCGAAGACGTCTGAACCGATTTGGACAATAATTCTTTTTTCGTACCACTTGCTCAAAAAAGTGACATTCTGTGCCACAAAAAGCGAACATAACAATAGTCATTTTTAATCTGTTAAAAACAGGGAAAGAAAATTGTACTGAATTTCATTCATCCTCTAGGGGGAGAATGTGATTTAAATTTGGAATACTTACCGATACTGAACTACATCTGTGTTTACACCATTGAGTTTTTTTTTTTTTTTTTTTTTTTTTTTTATTGCAGGATAGGCATGCGCTTGACGACAATCAATGCTGGACAGCACTGATGAGGTCTAGGTTGGAGCGCGCTTGCCTAGAAAATGCCTATTCACTCTTGCCTTGAAGGTACTGAGGTTATACGTGGCCGGAAACACAGAAGTTGGAAGTGCGTTCCACACCTTAGCGGTTCGATTCAGAAACGTTGAACAGAAGCGTTTCGTGCGAGCAGGTTGGATTTCAACCACGTAAGGATGCCAACGCTCACGATTTCTCGAAGTTCTGTGGTAAAACGGTGAAGGGGGCACAAGGTTGTGAAGTTCTTGAGCGCACTCTCCAAAGTATATCCGATAGAAGACCGATAGACAGGCAACATTGCGACGGTGCTGCAGACTGAGCATTTTTGCCTGCGTTAGTGACTGATCACCTATAATTCGGCGGGCACGGCGATCTACCGAGTCTAATGCATCGAGTTGGTACTTGGCAGAGCCATCCCATAGGTGGCAGCAGTACTCCATGGCCGAGCGCACCTGAGCCTGATAGAGAGTCAGGCGCTGCTCAGGCGTGAAGCACCGCTTCACCTTGTTCAGGATACCAAGTTTTTTGGCTGCTGTTTTTGCCTTTGACTCGATGCATTTCCCGAAATTGAGGTTGGGCGAGATGTCTATGCCCAGGAGCTCAATATGGTCACTAATCGGTATGGACACACTTTGGAAAGTTGGAGTCAAGGTAAAGGGACTCCTTTTGGCAGTGAATAAACACGCTTGAGTTTTGGTGGCATTAAACTTAACTAAATTGGCGTCGCCCCAATCGGACACCTCCTTCAGAGTTAAGTTAATGCGATTCACCATGGCCTCTCTATACTCATGGATCTCAGTAGCACTGGCTCGAGAGCTGGACATGTATCTGTCCGTAACAGTGCTGTCATCAGCGTACCCAAAGATACCGGGCTTTAGAAGATCGTTGATGTGCAGCAGGAAAAGTGTTGCGGACAGAACAGATCCCTGAGGAACACCGGCGTTTGTATAATATAAAGCATTATACATCTTTTTGAAAAAGGAATACGCATTTATTATGCAGTTATGATTATTAAATAAAATTACGAAAACCGACGAGGCCGTATGAGCTTGATGCCTTTGCTTTTCCGACAAAAAAATATTAGTCTAGGAATTTGCCGCGTTTTTGTTTTCTTCAAATACATAAACGTTAAGTTTATTTTAATTTATTTTTATAAATAAGTAAATGTTCTAAAAATACGTTACGATGCGTGTGTGCGTGAGGCACGCACACACGCATAGCAGTGGCTATGTCTTACACCAGCGTCATTTGGATCTTGGAGTTACCAGCTAATGAATCTATCCCGATAAAATGGGGGAAAACTGTAAAATTATGTTAATAATATAATAACATAAATTGAAATATTTTACTATTTAAATGATTTTTTTTTACTTTATGTATTCTTCTTCTTCTTCTTCTTTATCAACCTATAGACGTCCACTGCTGGACAAAGGTCTCCTGCATGGACTTCCACAGGCTTCGGTCTTGCGCCGCTTGAATCCAGCGGCTCCCTGCGACTCGTTTGATGTCGTCGGTCCACCTGGTGGGGGGTCTGCCAACACTGCGTTTCCCGGTGCGGGGTCGCCACTCCAACACCTTGGGACCCCAACGACCATCAGTTCTTCGAACTATGTGCCCCGCCCATTTCCACTTCAGTTTCACTTTATGTATTATGTATAGAAAAATACTATCAAATAAAAGTCAATAACGTATTTACAAAATATGTTTTATTATTTAACTTATAGTGTGAAAGAGGAAATGGTTGCCAAAATTTAAAAAAGTCACCGCCATATTGGAATTCTTTGTTATTGGACCGATTTCGTTCAAAATCGATATTTAGGCTTCTCTGGGGTCAAGAAAGAGGAAATAGTTGCCAAAATTATAAAAAGTCACCGCCATATTGGAATTCTTTGTTATTGGACCGATTTCGTTCAAAATCGATATTTAGGCTTCTCTGGGGCCAAGAAAGAGGAAATGGTTGGCAAAATTATAAAAAGTCACCGCCATATTGGAATTCTTTGTTATTGGACCGATTTCGTTCAAAATCGATATTTAGGCTTCTCTGGGGTCAAGAAAGAGGAAATGGTTGCCAAAATTTAAAAAAGTCACCGCCATATTGGAATTCTTTGTTATTGGACCGATTTCGTTCAAAATCGATATTTAGGCTTCTCTGGCGTCAAGAAAGAGGAAATAGTTGGCAAAATTATAAAAAGTCACCGCCATATTGGAATTCTTTGTTATTGGACCGATTTCGTTCAAAATCGATATTTAGGCTTCTCTGGGGTCAAGAAAGAGGAAATAGTTGGCAAAATTATAAAAAGTCACCGCCATATTGGAATTCTTTGTTATTGGACCGATTTCGTTCAAAATCGATATTTACGCTTCTCTGGCGTCAAGAAAGA
Source organism: Oeneis ivallda (assembly GCA_029955525.1). Classification (NCBI taxonomy): domain Eukaryota; kingdom Metazoa; phylum Arthropoda; class Insecta; order Lepidoptera; family Nymphalidae; genus Oeneis; species Oeneis ivallda. The sequence continues at coordinate 15,059,907 of JARPMR010000023.1, forward strand.
GGAAATAGTTGCCAAAATTATGAAAAGTCACCGCCATATTGGAATTCTTTGTTATTGGACCGATTTCGTTCAAAATCGATATTTAGGCTTCTCTGGGGTCAAGAAAGAGGAAATGGTTGCCAAAATTTAAAAAAGTCACCGCCATATTGGAATTCTTTGTTATTGGACCGATTTCGTTCAAAATCGATATTTAGGCTTCTCTGGCGTCAAGAAAGAGGAAATAGTTGGCAAAATTATAAAAAGTCACCGCCATATTGGAATTCTTTGTTATTGGACCGATTTCGTTCAAAATCGATATTTAGGCTTCTCTGGGGTCAAGAAAGAGGAAATGGTTGCCAAAATTATAAAAAGTCACCGCCATATTGGAATTCTTTGTTAGTGGACTGATTTCGTTCAAAATCGATATTTAGGCTTCTCTGGGGTCAAGAAAGAGGACATGATTGCCAATATTTTAAAGTCACCGCCATATTGGATTTTTTTGTTAATGGACCGATTTTGTTCAAAATCGATATTTAGGCTTCTCTGGGCTCAAGAAAGAGTGGTTGCCAAAATTTAACTGTCATATAAAAACCCTTCCGTAGTAGGTACATTATTTATAAAAAACCCCATAACCGAAATTTCATGTTTGTAAATACTAATTTAATGGCCATCTCTTTGAATTTGTTTTTTAAATAATTTGCGTTTAGAGGTTGCATCACTTTTTAAATTATCTAATTTGGCTATATGGTAACACCGTATGGTCAAATATTTTTCATCATATAATATAATATGGGTTAGATTCTGATCTTAAAGAAGCGATAATAACAGATGATAGTAAAATTGAAACCTCATAAAATTCTACTCTGAATAATCAAGTAGTAATTCTCCAGATCCTACGCTTTAAGCGTATAAATAAGTACAGACAACATAATTGTTAATGGGATAATATTTTCTAGGAATAGGTTCTGTTAAGGACTAATTTTAAATTAACGTTACTCCTAACATACATGAATCCGACAAGTATATATTATTTGCTTACTTATTATTTGCTATAGGTATCATAACAAAAACTTACGAACTTCTGAGACTTCTGTTTTTCAATATTATATTCCAACTTTACTCCAACGTCTTCATCAGTGATATCAGTCAGATTTCACTGATGATAAAAAAAAGAATGTTGAACATGTAAATAATCATAAAGTCCTCATATAAAGTGAGAAATATGAATTTTATCGGTAATGCCAACAGAAACGAACCGCGGTACTTCAAGTTGAAAGTTCGCCGCTCTTACCACTGAATTACAATCGCTAGTGTACCTTATACACTAACGAAGGTAACTATATTATAAAATTTAAATACATGAGCCTGCACGTAATAAAACATACTTTTTTCGGTATCGCATCCTTTTTCAATCTTTGACGTCCTTGATTACTTGAAAAATACAAGTCTTTTTCACGGAAATGTTCGGAACATATCACCGTGGATTTGGATGGTTTCCAATACTCTTCTCCACGGCTTTTTCTTATTATTTCCACTCATCGACTGCTAAATATGGGATCAATAGGTATCCTGAAACCGCAAAATTTTAGTTTTTTTTTTTAAATTTGACCGATGTATTTCAAATTGTGCGTTAATTTCAATATGGCGGTGACTTTTTATAATTTTGGCAACTATTTCCTCTTTCTTGACCCCAGAGAAGCCTAAATATCGATTTTGAACGAAATCGGTCCAATAACAAAGAATTCCAATATGGCGGTGACTTTTAAAAATTTTGGCAACTATTTCCTCTTTCTTGACCCCAGAAAAGCCTAAATATCGATTTTGAACGAAATCGGTCCAATAACAAAGAATTCCAATATGGCGGTGACTTTTTATAATTTTGCCAACTATTTCCTCTTTCTTGACCCCAGAGAAGCCTAAATATCGATTTTGAACGAAATCGGTCCAATAACAAAGAATTCCAATATGGCGGTGACTTTTTATAATTTTGGCAACTATTTCCTCTTTCTTGACCCCAGAGAAGCCTAAATATCGATTTTGAACGAAATCGGTCCAATAACAAAGAATTCCAATATGGCGGTGACTTTTTATAATTTTGGCAACCATGTCCTCTTTCTTGACCCCAGAGAAGCCTAAATATCGATTTTGAACGAAATCGGTCCAATAACAAAGAATTCCAATATGGCGGTGACTTTTTATAATTTTGCCAACCATTTCCTCTTTCTTGGCCCCAGAGAAGCCTAAATATCGATTTTGAACGAAATCGGTCCAATAACGAAGAATTCCAATATGGCGGTGACTTTTTATAATTTTGGCAACTATTTCCTCTTTCTTGACGCCAGAGAAGCCTAAATATCGATTTTGAACGAAATCGGTCCAATAACAAAGAATTCCAATATGGCGGTGACTTTTTATAATTTTGGCAACCATGTCCTCTTTCTTGACCCCAGAGAAGCCTAAATATCGATTTTGAACGAAATCGGTCCAATAACAAAGAATTCCAATATGGCGGTGACTTTATAATTTTGCCAACCATTTCCTCTTTCTTGGCCCCAGAGAAGCCTAAATATCGATTTTGAACGAAATCGGTCCAATAACAAAGAATTCCAATATGGCGGTGACTTTTCATAATTTTGGCAACTATTTCCTCTTTCTTGACGCCAGAGAAGCCTAAATATCGATTTTGAACGAAATCGGTCCAATAACAAAGAATTCCAATATGGCGGTGACTTTTTATAATTTTGGCAACTATTTCCTCTTTCTTGACGCCAGAGAAGCCTAAATATCGATTTTGAACGAAATCGGTCCAATAACAAAGAATTCCAATATGGCGGTGACTTTTTTAAATTTTGGCAACCATTTCCTCTTTCTTGACCCCAGAGAAGCCTAAATATCGATTTTGAACGAAATCGGTCCAATAACAAAGAATTCCAATATGGCGGTGACTTTTTTAAATTTTGGCAACCATTTCCTCTTTCTTGACCCCAGAGAAGCCTAAATATCGATTTTGAACGAAATCGGTCCAATAACAAAGAATTCCAATATGGCGGTGACTTTTTATAATTTTGGCAACTATTTCCTCTTTCTTGACGCCAGAGAAGCCTAAATATCGATTTTGAACGAAATCGGTCCAATAACAAAGAATTCCAATATGGCGGTGACTTTTTTAAATTTTGGCAACCATTTCCTCTTTCTTGACCCCAGAGAAGCCTAAATATCGATTTTGAACGAAATCGGTCCAATAACAAAGAATTCCAATATGGCGGTGACTTTTAATAATTTTGGCAACTATTTCCTCTTTCTTGACCCCAGAGAAGCCTAAATATCGATTTTGAACGAAATCGGTCCAATAACAAAGAATTCCAATATGGCGGTGACTTTTAATAATTTTGGCAACTATTTCCTCTTTCTTGACCCCAGAGAAGCCTAAATATCGATTTTGAACGAAATCGGTCCAATAACAAAGAATTCCAATATGGCGGTGACTTTTAATAATTTTGGCAACTATTTCCTCTTTCTTGACCCCAGAGAAGCCTAAATATCGATTTTGAACGAAATCGGTCCAATAACAAAGAATTCCAATATGGCGGTGACTTTTTATAATTTTGCCAACTATTTCCTCTTTCTTGACCCCAGAGAAGCCTAAATATCGATTTTGAACGAAATCGGTCCAATAACAAAGAATTCCAATATGGCGGTGACTTTTTAAATTTTTATATTATAATTTTTATATTATTTTTATAATTTTGGCAACCATGTCCTCTTTCTTAACCCCAGAGAAGCCTAAATATCGATTTTGAACGAAATCGGTCCAATAACAAAGAATTCCAATATGGCGGTGACTTTTTATAATTTTGCCAACCATTTCCTCTTTCTTGGCCCCAGAGAAGCCTAAATATCGATTTTGAACGAAATCGGTCCAATAACAAAGAATTCCAATATGGCGGTGACTTTTTATAATTTTGGCAACCATTTCCTCTTTCTTGACGGCAAAGAAGCCTAAATATCGATTTTGAACGAAATCGGTCCAATAACAAAGAATTTCAATATGGCGGAATATTGCACTTTTGTAACACAATACACACACACAATATACTTGAACACTATAATAGATTGGTTGCCGTTGCCGAAATTGGTTGGGAGGACATTATTATCATTAACTTTGCGGCATTTGAATGTGATTGGAGTGTAGCATTCAATCCCTGTACAGAGCTTCACAAATCGCAAAACCCCTATGCTTAAAATCGCGGAACGCCGATGCTAAAAAACTCAACACTGTTGGTCAGTCGGGAAAAATGAACATGTACAACAGGTTTAAAGACAACTATACCAGGAAATTCCCAATCCAAGACTGGCAACACCACAAAATGACGCGATGGTTTTGTGAATAAAGGTATCAAATTATTAGTTTTGTTTTCGTATATTACTATTAGTTTTGAGTTACTTACCGATGGTAGGAGATTTTGTTAGTTGATTTTAACCGTCCTTTGTAATTTCTGCAAATTTTGATCGCGCAACTTGCCATTTTCAGCAAAATAATCGATCGCAAAAAATAAGCCGTACGTGCGTATCACTCGACGTTACAATTGACACTGAGGTGCGGTGAACGCTTTAGAGGAGAACAGTTCACTGATATTTTTATCGACGCTTTTGCGCCGCCGTGACTCTATCTAGAGTTTATATAATCAAAGATTTTAACTAATGGCGGGTGAGTACCAGCCAATCAGAGGCCATTGTGATCGATGCACTGATGCAATCAATTTTAGAGAATACCACCTCTGGATACATACTTTTCAACTTGGAATATACTGCCTCTGGGATCTAAATCGCGCGTAGATATGTTTAAGCTACCTAGTAACAGTAATTCTTATCAGTGCTACTAACAACGTTACGAAGTGTTAAATAGAAATGCAATATAGCGCAGCATCACAATGTCATGCTATTTACGGTGTTTTTAGCACGACGACGACGTGCGAATTGAGTAGCAAAGGCTGTTTCAAAGTTCATTAAAATTCACTCAACCCCAAAGTGAGATAGGTAAATTATGTGAAGATGAAACTAAGTTAAAAACAAAAGTACTTATTACTTATTGAAAATGACCATGAATTCTACCAACATAATATTATAAAAATAAAACCGGTCAAGTGCCAGTCGGACCCGCACATAAGGTCGAGCAAAAAAGCCGAAAAATTTACGTTTCTTGTATGGGGGCCGCGCGCCAGCCACCTTTATTTTTAATAATATTTTATTTTTATCATAGCGGCAATGGAAGTAATTGTGTGAAAATTTCAAATATATACATGAAATATCAAATATGTACGGTTCATGAGATACAGCCCACTGACAGACGAACAGGTGGACGGACAACTGAGGCTTATAATGGGGTCCCGTTGGCACACTCAGCAATTGATGATGGCGTAATTAACATAAATGACCTAATCATCTTGTAGGTTTAATAATTGGTCCATCATGCGTGCAATGTGGCTCAAGGACGTAACTTAGACCTAGGCACTGAAATGATGCAACTGCTTTTGTAATGCAAGTGGCTATTGGGTATGGATTAGCTAATACGACTTTGTACAGGGTCCTTTACTGATACAATCATTGAATACAACTTGCTAGCTATTCTAGTTAAGGTGGAAGACACGGGTCTGCCCGCGAAATTCAAATTTAATTTGGTTTTTCGCAATTTGTAAACTAATACGACAAGGTAGGCTTATGGCCTTCTAATTGCACCAGTGGAATTATCATTTACACAGGTTTACATAAAAATCTTTACTTGAAAGTGACCAGTTTAAGAAATTAATCAAAATACTGAGTTGGACGTGAGTTACTCACAAATTAGTCGATATTTTGATTAATTTCTTAAACTGAACACTTTCAAGTAAAATTTTTATATATAAACCTGTGAAGATGATACTGCCATTGTCGCAATTAGAATGCCATAAGCCTACTTTGTCGTATTAGTTTACAAATTGCGAAAAATTTCGCGGGCAGAACCGTGTCTTCCACCTTAAATAATTATTCGTTTCATTCAAGTTTGTTTGGGTAAAACATAAACATAGGTAGGTGTTACATGGGGTAAACGGTGAACCAGAGGTAAACACTTTACTAAAAATTAAAAACTACAAACTAGGAATCTGTAGATTTTTGTGAGGCGTATCTAGGCAGGTACATGTAATAACATGGAATAAATTAATTAATTGAATGCTACAGTTTCAAATAATTGACACGCAAAAACAATGCGTGTGTAGCTATTATTTTGCGAAAACCGCGAAAACTCTTTATACATACGAATATAGGAAGAAAGCAATATTTACAATTCATGACATGAATTATAGTTATTAATGCAATGCCAATTAGCCATTTGGCATAACCTTGACTCCTGTATACTACCTTTCTATTCCTACGTAAAGAACCTACAATAGTTATACAATAGTTGGTCTTCATTACTATATTAAATTTTACTCGTTTGTATCAAGGTATCGCGATGAAAGAGTCAGTATGTAAATAGAGAACCTTGATATTAAATTCTTACCTTATTGTATCCAACAACCGGTTTTAGGGTTCCGTACCAAAATGGTAAAAATGGAACCCTTATGGTGAGACTTTCTCCGTCCGTCCGTCCGTCCGTCCGTCTGTCACAGTCGATTATTTCAGTAACTATTAAAGCTATCGACATGAAATTTGGTATAGTTGTGTATAATAGTGGCCCAACATCATTGGAATAAAGAAAAATCGAAAATTATTTTTAGTTTTATTAAAAAAGGGGGAAAATCGAGGGTTTGAAATTTCAAAGTAAAATAACTATACCGAGTGGGGTATCATATGAAAGGTCTTTACTTGTGCATTCTAAAACAGTTTTTTATATATTTCTATAATATAATAGTTTTTGAGTAATCGGCCAAAATGTCGAAAAAAATACCGTTCCCCCCCCTTATCTCCGAAGTTTACCAATCGAAAAATCTGAAATAATTATGGTCAATAGAGGTTTATGTATATTTTACAGGAAAAATAAAAGCAACGCGAAAATTATTTTAGTTTAATAAAAAAAGGGGAAAAATCAGGGGTTTGAAATTTCAAAGTAAGATAATTATACCGAGTGGGGTATCATATGAAAGGCCTTTACTTATGCATTCTAAAACAGTTTTTTATTTATTTCTATATTTAATAGTTTTTGAGTAATCGGTCAAAATGTCGAAAAAAATACTGTTCCCCCCCCCCCCCCCCCCCTTATCTCCGAAGTTTACCAATCGAAAAATCTGAAATAATAGGGTATTTGACTACTTTTAGAAAATCATCTTAAATTGTTAATAATGCTATGCTGAAGCTAACAAAACGTATATTTCGGCATAATTTTCAGTATTTTTCATAAAAATCGAGAAATAAATTCAAAAAAATAAATTGCCGCCGAAACGTTCCATTTGCTCTCATGACGTAACAGTTCACATTTCAAACAATGACAATTCCACATCCCATATGTGGCGAGGACTGTTACGTCATTCGAGATCACGGAACGTTTTCGATCACGTGACCATGGCCGGAATTATAGCAATTTTATTTAATGTTTTCTAATTAAATAAAACTTTATTTTTTAGTTTTGTCGTATGGAATAATGTTTTTAGATAATAATCTTTTAGGATGACACCAAATGAAACGATATTTTTAATATAGTCAAATACCGTATTATGGTCAATAGAGGTTTATGTATATTTTACAGGAAAAATAAAACCAATGCTCTAACTAGCATAGTTTTTTTTATATTGACAATAAACCTCTAAAAACAAAGTTAACGATAAATAAGCAAATTAATATAATATTATCGTTTTACTTTTACTTTTGGAGTACGGAACCCTCGGTGCGCGAGTCCGACTCGCACTTGGCCGTTTTTTTTATTATAGCATCCTTCATTTTCATGTACCTCTAAACTTTGGTAAATGACTACGTGGGCCCTACCTTATGCGAGGGAGAGGTCCTGTCTTTCGTGCATTCACAGCGCTGATCGCTCTCATATTATTGTTCCGCAACCGTCAATAAACCATTTATAATACTTATTATAAACGCGAAATTGTGTTTAACTTTGTTTGTTGGTTTGTCCTTTAATTACGCAGCAACAGAGCTACAGAACCAAGTATTTTATTTCTTCCACGGACACAACTAATCATTTAAAGACCTAGAGAGTGGCATAGGATATTTTTTTCAAACTTGAGAATTTCAAAAACCTACCTAACTCCTTGCCAACGAAAACTTACGCAAAAGCTACATAAACCTAGTAGGTATATCACAAAGACATCGTCGTCTTATTCTAAAAGTCCACTTACACTCCAACGACGCCTGGCAGTTCTCCAAAGAAGTCCTTACGGACCTCCGACTTGTATTTCACGAGACACGGCATCGCAGGCCTGAAGGGCGTAGGGCCCTCCCGCCTGTACATTCTCTCAATCTCATCAGCATCGTACACAAACAGCAAATCCGGTCGGCCAATGAGACCACCCAGCCGAACGATCCTACCGTATCTCTCCAAAAACAACTTTGTCACTTTCGCGAATTCCGAAATGTCGAACTGCCCGATAATTGGGACCATCCGCCACGTATTGCCCAAGAGAGGAATCGGCTTCGGGCCCGGAACTTCGGAGTAGGGCTTCGCATTGGCGAATATTTCCTCGTTTAGCGCAGCGGTTGGTGCAATTTGGGACCTTTGCCGTTTCGAAAAGGGACAACCCGTTGTCGCTTGGCGGGTGTTGGTGAGCGCGAACGGACGCGTGTACGCTGTCAGAGAACGCAACGAGCAACCCATGGCGATTAAGGCCGCGTCGACGACTGGGGACGGCTTCGTGCGCTCGGAGATCGTAGAAATACCGTTGCTCTCACCGTATTGCTGTCACGGACACCGATCTTTGCATTCTCTTTTTTTTTTGTTTTGATTCAATAGCGGTTGGGTTTTTTGCCCGACTACGGCAAAGCCAAAAGGAAGGGTTCTGATTTTAACAGTCTATGTATGTATGTATGTGGCTATTTACTAATGTTCCATCGTAGCTAGTTTCTGCTTTTACGAAGGATGCAGAGGAATTCCTCACTCTGTAGTTAGGTACCTATCAATATCTAAATCATTTCTTTGTTTGTTTGTTATCAAGGTATAATTAGGTAGGTACGCGGTAAAATTCAATGTTGTACTTTAGTACCTACCTAGGTGAGTAAGTAAGTAGTAGTACTTACTCACCTAGGTACTAAAGCTTGCGTGTTGTATCATAGTAGGTACTTGAATTTCTCTCTTTGAAATTAGTCTGTCATTTAACGTGGTATGTTTCGCTTGAGTTGCTTTAGACGATATTAGGATGTTTGTTGAACATAACGTAGGTAAATAAAAACCGATGGTTATACTAACCATTGTCTAACCGGCACATATTTTACAACTAGATGATGCCCGCAACTACGTCCGCGTGGATTAAGGTTTTAATTCCCGCGGGATCTCTGTAATTTTCCGGGACATAAAGTAACCTAAGTAGGTATGTGTTATTAGTTCAGTCGACAGGTAGTTTCAGATGGAAAAAGGTTGAAAGCTTAGATTAATTACTCGTAAATAAAAAAAACTCGAGTAAATATTCTTAGGTTGGAAGTTAATAAAACTTTGGGATGTTTGGGATATTGTTGAGGGATCATTAATTAACATTTTTTCAAATTTTGGACCTCGAGGAACCTGTGCTAAAAGAAGGGGAAAACTGCAAAATTTTCGCCCTTACTCCGGCTTTTCCTCAATAACTTTTTTGCCTTACGTCATACGGCAAAAGCATTTCTATACTTACTTTTTTGTAGAACGTTAAATTCGCAATAAAAATTGAGGGAGTCCTCCCCCCCTTCTTCCTTCAGCACAGGGTCCTCGAGGTCCAAAACTTGATAAAATGTTAATTAACCATCCCTGAATAACATCCTAACATTATTAACGTTCATGTTTCATTAACTTCTGACCTTTTTCCACCAAACCCCACTTTTTCCTACCTGTCGACTGGGCTATAATCCTGGGTATAAGCTAACTCCATTCCAAATTTCAGCCATATCGATTCATTAGTTGTGATGTGAAAGACATCCATCCATAGGTAAAAGTATCCATCTTCACAAACTTTCGCATATATTAGTTAATAGGATTAGTAGGATAGTAGGGCAGTAGGAAGTAGGACAAGTAGGATTCTTTAGGCTACCTACCTATGCGTCTGTGTTTTTCGACCGAGCGAAGCGAAGGTCTCTGAGTTTACTTGAGTGAATTTGCACTTGTCCGTCCGTCCGTCCGTCCGTCCGTCCATCCGTCTGTCAGAGCCTTATAACTTCTGAATTACTGAACGTAATTACTTCAATTTTAGGTATGATATGTAAACCGATGGCCTCCAGCCGAAAATGGCTTAAAAAGTTATAAAAATCTTTATTTCAGGGGGGCTCTCATAGAAGCGAATGCGATGTAAAATATATTTTTTTGCATTTCATAGGGTTGCAGTACCTCATTTTAAAGATAATTTGGAACAGAGTACAAAAGTATTTTTTTTTTATTTTTTTTCCTAAAATTGACGAAATGGGGGGCTTTCAAAGTGCAGATTGTATTCGAGGCTAGATCTCTAAAACCACTTTATTTTAAAACTTGAAACTTACACATAATTTGAGTTATATTCTGTACCTGAACAAGAAATACTAAGATTAGATAAATATTATAAAGAAACGAAATTATTTAAGTTTTAATGGGCATCAATGTTTTAACAAAGCTTCACTATACTGTTAATAGATGGCGCTGTCTTTAATATTGTAAATACGCATCCCATCCACGAAAGCAGATGACGATTGACGTCATCAGATTCGGCGCGTTTTAATTACAATATAATATAGTTAAAACTACCTTAAATGGGAACTATGGGATACCGCGAGGTCTCAGTTCGGGGCGAACCACTAGTGGTAGGTGTATTTAATTAAGTACCTACTGAGAAGGTACCTACACGAAATGATGGTTCGAAAAATCCAAACAGTTTATTTACCTAAGACTTTGTTAATTTAAAATTAAACAATACTAATTAAAATTTTTAAACCCTTTCAAGCAAAAGATTTTACTGCCGCACTCAGAGTCGCTAATCGTTACTTAACGACGAGATCTTGGATTTTAAAAAGTTTCATTCTCAGAAGTTGACGCTTCGTTTGTACATTAATGACAGTTTAGTAATAGATTCAATGATAATTAATTAATTACTCATTAATTATTGTAATTTAATACATGCGGCTGAGTGCAGCAGTTAATCACAAGTCAATGATTAATTATTCAGTACTGTACTACAGTAATCACTACAGTACTGGGTGCGGTCACCCAGGTACAAAAAAAAAACGAGCAAAGCTCGGTAGCTTTGCTCGGTTTTTTTTTGGTAAATCGTGTTTGGAAATTATATATTTAGAAGAAAAAAATTATAATAATAAAATTCATAGGGGAAAAAATAATCGTCTGAATTCGAACCGGAGCTGCGGAGTCTTCTGGTTTCGGGACCGCCCGATTTCCTAACTGAGCTATTGGAACTTTATAGATGATGGCGAATTTTACTTTCGTATTCTAATGATATTGTAGGTGTTGTTCATTGCCTGAAAACATGGATAAAACGACGTTTTTTAAATCAAACCTAGCTAGATCGATTTAAATAGCCCCCGAAGCCCCCTGCATACTAAATTTCATGAAAATCGTTGGAGCCGTTTCCGAGATTCAGATTAAATATATAGACTTATTTCGTGGTTTAATGACATAGTACAATTTTTTATACGAGTACGGAGCTTTCAAGCTTTTGTATTGTGTGATAAGTGATAACTGATAATCAGAGGCGGCTCTAGCCTATGTAGTGCCCGTGTGCAATTAATACCTTGGCGCCCTCTAGTAGGCGCGCGGTCAAAATCAAGACTTAGATTTCGCTAGTTATTATTTAGACAGCGGTGTAAGTCGCAATTATTGTGGTAGCTAGTAAGCAATCTTACCTTTTATATCATTTTTGATCAAAAGAAAAACCTATTTGACATGTTTAATGTAAGGGTAAGGCCGTTAAAAATGGCTGATAAAAACAAACATGAAAAACTAATCCTTAATCTATTGCGCCAAGGCTTATTTCGCAAAACTACGGTAAAACACAAATTGCGCCTTTGAAAATTCCGCACGCTTCCCGGCAATTTTAATTTTATACTATTCTAATACAGCCGAATTCACAATGATCTTCGGCGTGTTTTCAAACAAATCTAAACAGGTAGTCCGGTCAAATTAGCCCGAAAAATAGGGGACCCACCGATCCCATGTGTGCAAAAATTTTTATTCAAGGTCAAAGTTCGCAAAAATGGGTTTTTTGGATTTTTTAGTGAAAAGGTTAGTTTCATGATAAAAATAACTCAGACAAAAATTCCAAAGGGGTTCAAATTCTAGTTGATTTCCAAGACGTACTTTAACCTGATAATATACTTAATAAAAATGTTGCTGAGCAGAAACCGAGGTTGGAGAAAGACAAGTTAATTGCACACGTTTTTTATTATGAGTAAGTTTGAGCCTCCAATGGTGTTCATGCATAATAAGAGGAATACAACTTTAGTAAATATTAGAATCGCCTTTTCTCCAAAATAATGAATCTTAGGGGAAAAACAGCAAGGTCAATTTTGTAGATAATTGCATGATCCACAATTTTTATCTGAGCTATTTTTATTATAAGAGTGACCGTTTCGCTAAAAAAATCCAAAAACTCATTTTTACGAACTTTGAGCTTGAATAAAGTTTTTTGCACATGGGATTGATGGGGACTTTTCACAATTTCATTGTAATGGTATCTCTAGCGTTCATGTAAATTTTCAGCTTCTTGGGAATTTATGCAAGAGTGAATGTCTATTTTGACCGGACCAAGGTGCCGATCGATGACCCGCACGCGCCTTTGGTAGAGAAAGCGATGCGACACTACGCCAATATAATCTTTAATTATCTATTTTAAGGCAGATTTCAGGTTGTAACAAAAGTTATAGTGTAGAGCTAGGGCTATGGGAGAAACAGGCGTTGATGTCTTACACACCATCTGCTGCAAAATTTGGGAAACGGTGTTTTGGCCAAAAGACTGATCACATTCCTTATTTATTCCGTTGCATAAGAAAGGCTCGACGAAAAAATGCAATAACTATAGGCTGATTTCTCTTATAACCCATGCCAGTAAAGTACTACTTCACATCTTGAATACACGACTACAGGCTTATTTTTCGCACCAAATCGCACCAGAACAAGCCGGTTTCGTTAAAGGTAGAGGTACACGAGAGCAAATACTTATGATACGCAAAATCATAGAAAAACTAGAGAATTCTATACCCCTCTATGCATTTGCTTTGTTGACTTTCGGAAGCATTTGAACACTGTTAAATGGACAAAGCTTTGGCAAGTACTGTCACAAATGGGCGTACCTCTGCATTTAATACAACTCATCCAAAGATTGTACATAGATGGTACAGCAGCTGTTTAGGACAAAATAGAGTTTACAAGCTTCAAGACTGAAGCTGGCGTTCGCCAGGGGTGTATTCTTTCATCACTACTGTACAACATTTACACCGAACACACAATACGGATTGTTCTGGAAGACTGGGATAAAGGCATATCTGTTGGAGGGCGGAAGATGTGTAATCTCAGATATGCAGACGATACTACACTCTTTGCTCAAACAAAAGAGGATATTGAAGAGCTGCTAATACGTCTGGAGATAACTAGCCTTGAATTCGGACTGGCCATCAACAGGGATAAGACCTGTATATGATGATAGTAGATCGCGCGAATAAAAACAGAACGGAAATCCAACGCATTGTCGACTGTGAGGTGGAGCCAACTTACATCTATCTAGGTTCTATTATCTCCAATACCGGGGGTTGTGAGCTAGAAATCCGAAGGCGATGTGCCATTATTAGATCTGCGGTGGAGAAGCTCAATAAGATCTGGAAGGACAGAAGGATCACCAAAACCACTAAGGTTCGACTTATGAGGTGCCTTGTCTTCCCAATATTCCTCTACGGAGCTGAAACCTGGTCCCGTAGACTGCAGGACCGCCGAAAAATTGATGCCTTAGAGATGTGGTGCTGGGGGCGCCTTTTGAAGATTCCTTGGACGGCCTTCAGAACCAACAACTCGATCTTGAAGGAACTAAAGATAACAGAAAGGCTTTCGTCGACTGTGCAGCTGCGAATTCTGCAGTTCTTCGGGCACATCTCTAGAAATGAAGGGTCAATTGAGCGCTTGGTGGTACAGGGACAGGTGGAAGGGAAAAGAACGAGAGGACGCTCACTGGATGGGCTTGATCAAAGTGGTGACCCAGACAAATGTGTTGGAGTGCTTCCGCAACGCAACTGACCGTCGCAAGTGGAGAAGCATCGCGCGGGAGGCGGTGCGATCCAAAATTAATAAAGGAGACTGACGAATAACAACTCTGACAAGAGTGACCGATTGAGAAGAAAGGAGCCGCTCGTGGTGCGCCTTGCTTTGCTACCGCGCCTGGCGTAACACGGGCGCAGGGTCTTTGAGAGCGACGCATGCTGTAATTGGAAGTTTCGCGAGCGGCGCTCGACGCGGCGCCCCCTCCCACCCTGCGCCTGTGTGCGCCGCACACCCTGCACAATAGGTAAAGCCGCCGCTGCTGATAATCATTATCGGCTCATACGTTTCTAATCTGTGGCTTCATTGCATTTTCCCGCTTCTTGTCCCTGCCAAAAAGACAAAAAAAGTGACGTTGCGACATGGTTGCGACATCGACTTTGACATGACTTTGACAAATCATTGACAACTTGACATTTACAGTCGCAGGTTATGCTATTGTTATGGTCCTTGTTACATGTACAAGTGAGATATCCTATTATAGTGTTCGTGGTCTATGATGTGAGATTTTGTTTGTAAATAAACCACAGTCCACACAAAAACAGGAGGCAAGAGCCAAAAAGAGTTATCAAAATATATCTTGTTTTTTAACTAAAATACATCTTTGTAATTTTTGTTTTACTTAAATATTGACGAAATTTATAGTCATTCAAGTTTTACTAACCAAAGTTGCCGATTAAATAACCTTTGATACTTTGTGAAAAACAGTGTTGAAAATTGAATTTAAATACGTTGAGTACCTATCTCATTTAATAGGTATATTCTCTACCATTACTGTACCATATTTCCTGCTCTACTATTACTAAAAATGATATCAGATTTCGAGAAGGAAAAGATTTTCTGGACGCCCAGAATGAACTTGCGTCTAGTGAAGTTCATACAAAAAAGGCCGCATATATGGAATCCGAAACATCCAAAATACACGTCGGCGGCGCACCGAGATCAGGCATACAACGAGTTCGCTGCTAAATACGGCAACGATTTCACAGGCCAGGCTGTGAAGGAAAGGTGGACGAATATTCGCTCCACTTTTGCCAATGTTTTGCGGAAAGTCAAGACTAGTCGAGCTAATGGCGAGGTCTGTATAAAATATCCGTATTCATTGAAATAGAAATGTTTTTTATTCAAATAAACTTTTACAAGTACTTTTGAATCGTCAATGAGTCTACCACTGGTTCGGAATGCCGTTCCTGCCGAGAAGAACCAGCAAGAAACTCTGCAGTTGCTCTTTTCAAAATACTTTTACAATATACTTAATAGATATTATTCTATGTATGCAGAGTTTCCACAATGAGGGGAAGTTCCACAAAAGTATACGTAATTATTTCTAATTATAATTCAACACATGTTAAGACGGGCAGACAGAAAGTAGCCCCTTTGCCGCTGGTGGAACCCGTTCACGAGCATGATGCATGACCCAGCCATTGCTTGGCTCAACCATATTTGAGGGAACGTAACAACCTGCATCACCCGACACCACCGCAGAAATGTTAAAGAGAGTGTGACATACTTAGGCTACCCATCTTAAGGCATCGAATTGAAACTAATATTCAAATCATTTTTGTCTGGTGGAAGGCTTTTGTTGGCCCTGGCTAGTTACCACCCTTCTGTTAAAGACGTGCCGCCAAGCGATTTAGCGTTCCGGCACGATGGCACATAGAAACGAATAGGGGTATGGGTTGAATTTTCACTGCCATACCCCTTCCAAGTTAGTCCGCTATCATCTTAGACTGCATCGTCACTTACCATCAGGTGAGATCGCAGTCAAGGACTATCTTGTCATCGAATTAAAAAAAAAACTCATTTTAAGATATGATTCATCCATATCAATCCTTGGCTGGTTTCATCCTGTCCAGGGCTCTAGAATGAGAAGGGTTTAGGCCACAGCTCTCCAGGCTGGCCTCAAGCATGCAGGTCTCAAGATGTTTCCTTCTCTATTGACACAGTAGAATTATGTAAACAGTACGGAAACTACCTACAAACGTTCGAAACGGCTCACTCACACAAACATGCGCATCGACGAGACCAAATAGCAGTCCTCGCGGTGCTGTCGGTAGTGAGGACTGCTATTTGGTCTCGTCGATGCACATGTTTGTGTGAGCCGTTTCGAACGTTTGTAGGTAGTTTCTGTACTCTATTGCTATCTTTACTCTGCTATTGAAGAATTTTCGATGCATTAAATACACATAACTCTAGAAATTTTATTTGGACTGTTCAGCCTTATTAGAAAACATAAATATAAACAATGACCAGGCATCTATGTAGGCATTCAAATGTTTTTATCTCACAGCATACAGAAACAACACAATATCTTATTATAATCCATTACTAAGAATGAGCAGAATGTACAATGATTTGGCATCCACAGCTCGCGAGGAGCTAGATATCTTTGACCCTCGCAAAGGTCTACAAGAAAAAAATAAAAAATGTGTTGTTTCGCATAGCAAATAAATGCCCATTGTAAAATATTATTGTTGCAATATGTTTGTAGCATATTGGTGAGGCGCCATCTGTTAATGTAGTCGTAATTCCCAGTTCCATCAGTTATCAATTGTCTGTGGATAGTTGTACATGTTACATTCCCTAATGTTTGTAGTCTATGGTTGCATTTATCGTTGAGACTAGTCTCAGTGTCTGTGTAACGATGTGATCTATGGTCAGATATTCTAATGTTCATGGTGGAGGATTCAGAATTCGGTTAGACAGGGTGGCAGGCGGTCTTTAGCAGTTTTGTCATTAATTTGGTTGGATTGAGGTTATTTGTAGGATTAGTGATTTAATTCTGATGAATTGTGGTTGTGGAGTGATTATGCAATTGTCGTAGAGTTGCTGGTTAGGAGATTACGTAATAATTGCTAGGTTAGCTGTCATGGACCATAGTCCTTGGTTTTGGATGCGGTGTGATTTTGTGGTTGCAATGCTTTTGGAATCTAGAGTGATTGATTGTGTAATTGGTGATGTTGCGGAAAGATTGATTGATTAGTCGTTGTGGAATGACTGTTTGTGAATTGGTTAATTGGTGATAGTATCTCTTTGCCTTAAGATGGGCCATGAGCGAGTTAGACAGGAGATTTGCTTAGGGTCTTCTGAGGTGGAGTCTTGGGCAGCTATGGGGATGGTGGAGGCTGCGCCCAGGCTAGAGTAGTTAGCCGGGTTTGTCTAGTTAGACATGGAAATATTGGGTTCCATGCTTGTCATGTAAAGATTACAATGTACCTCCTTTGTGGATAATTATTATCATTGAGAGAAGATGATTGCTGAGAATGATGTTCTGTTCTGAGATAGTGTGTGATTGCCTTTATTAGACGCTCGGCCAGAGGAGAGGTGTCGTCATCAGAAGTGGGATAAAGAACTTCATGCCCACGATAAAGAACTTCATGCCCACGATAAAGAACTTCATGCCCACGGTAGAATTCCATGCCCACGTTAGAATTTCATGTCCACGTAATGGTTCTTCTGTAGATTTTTGATTCGAAGTTGATTGATGTTGAATCCAGGAGTTTTGACGAGTTGCCATTGTGTAAAGTTGAGATAAATGGGACAGTAAGTTTCTTGTGTGGTAGCTTTCTTTCTTTTTTTTTCTTTTTTTTTGGAGGGGAAGGGGGAATATAGGTCAAGTATCGGCTTAGATCAACTTAGATCTTACTTATCGGCTTAGATTCCTTAAAACAAAGAAAAGAAAGAAAACAAAAAAAAAAAAACAAAAAAAAAAAATTTTTTGATTGATGAATGTCAATGTAGTGATTCTTTAAGTTTCTGAGTTTATTCAATGATTTTTGGTAGAGACTTCTTGTTCAATAAAGTTGAGATTAATGTTGAGCTAAGTTAAGAATATCAATGTGGGACTGTAATCGTCCAGGCCAGACTTACAGACGGTTGATTGAAAGGACTGGAGGACTGGCCTATATGGGTCGACGTTCTCAAATAGACTACATTTGACCATGACTATGACAATGACGTTGATCAGACCTAGTATCGTCCGGGCCAGACCCTTGCGAGCTGGGTTGGTCGAGAGGGCATACTTGTCAGTCTAGATCAGGGTGAGAATGACTATGACAATGATCTTGACCTTGTTGACTGAGTGACAAATGAACGGTCTAAGGGACTTGGCTGTGTGGGTCGAGGTTCCGGACCGCTTCATTTGTGGCAGCGTGGCTGCGTGTTGTATGTGCTTTGTCTATCCTGGGCTTTGGTGGTGCAATCCGGGTCATACACATTGTTTGTGTTGATTGAAGGGATTCACTGGTGCCTCCCAGATGATTTCTTGTCTATCCTGGGCTTTGGTGGTGCAATCCGGGTCATACACATTGTTTGTGTTGATTGGAGGGATTCACTGGTGCCTCCCAGATGATTTCCTGTCTATCCTGGGCTTTGGTGGTGCAATCCGGGTCATACACATTGTTTGTGTTGATTGGAGGGATTCACTGGTGCCTCCCAGATGATTTCCTGTCTATCCTGGGCTTTGGTGGTGCAATCCGGGTCATACACATTGTTTGTGTTGATTGGAGGGATTCACTAGTGCCTCCCAGATGATTTCCTGTCTATCCTGGGCTTTGGTGGTGCAATCCGGGTCATACGCATTGTTTGTGTTGATTGAAGGGATTCACTAGTGCCTCCCAGATGATTTCCTGTCTATCCTGGGCTTTGGTGGTGCAATCCGGGTCATACACATTGTTTGTGTTGATTGAAGGGATTCACTGGTGCCTCCCAGATGAGCTCCAGAGTTTATCCTGGTGGAGAGTGCAGTCCGGGCCAGACTCGTGGGAGTTGGTTGAAGGGACACACTCTTGCCAGATGTTGTTGAAGTTGACAATGACGTTAACTGGTTGAAGTGTGTGGATAATTGACGCAATGGACAGATGATATTATTATGACTTTGACTGGTGGCCTTGGATGAAGTGCAGTGTCAGGGATGGACGAGCGGGTCCAGAGGTCAGGGATGGACGAGCGGGTCTAGAGGTGTACTTGACTTTGTGTTTCTGTGCGGAAATCTCTTGGTGCTGGCGGACGCACGAAGGCAGGCGGACGCACGGGGACGTGCGAATGTCAGGTTGGCCGTGTAGCATATTGGTGAGGCGCCATCTGTTAACGTAGTCGTAATTCCCAGTTCCATCAGTTATCAATTGTCTGTGGATAGTTGTACATGTTACATTCCCTAATGTTTGTAGTCTATGGTTGCATTTATCGTTGAGACTAGTCTCGGTGTCTGTGTAACGATGTGATCTATGGTCAGATATTCTAATGTTCATGGTCGAGGATTCAGAATTCGGTTAGACAGGGTGGCAGGCGGTCTTTAGCAGTTTTGTCATTAATTTGGTTGGATTGAGGTTATTTGTAGGATTAGTGATTTAATTCTGATGAATTGTGGTTGTGGAGTGATTATGCAATTGTCGTAGAGTTGCTGGTTAGGAGATTACGTAATAATTGCTAGGTTAGCTGTCATGGACCATAGTCCTTGGTTTTGGATGCGGTGTGATTTTGTGGTTGCAATGCTTTTGGAATCTAGAGTGATTGATTGTGTAATTGGTGATGTTGCGGAAAGATTGATTAGTCGTTGTAGAATGACTGTTTGTGAATTGGTTAATTGGTGATAGTATCTCTTTGCCTTAAGATGGGCCATGAGCGAGTTAGACAGGAAATTTGCTTAGGGTCTTCTGAGGTGGAGTCTTGGGCAGCTATGGGGATGGTGGAGGCTGCGCCCAGGCTAGAGTAGTTAGCCGGGTTTGTCTAGTTAGACATGGAAATATTGGGTTCCATGCTTGTCATGTAAAGATTACAATGTACCTCCTTTGTGGATAATTATTATCATTGAGAGAAGATGATTGCTGAGAATGATGTTCTGTTCTGAGATAGTGTGTGATTGCCTTTATTAGACGCTCGGCCAGAGGAGAGGTGTCGTCATGTTTAAGGCTTAGTTTATTTACTAATTCAATATTTTTATTTTTATTTTTGTTTTTATACTTAAATAACTTTAATATTTTTTATTGTGATCCTAATAAGTAATTGAACACACATATTTCGGCGAGCAGCCAGTTTTGTGACCGATCTGCTATTATTGTAATGCTATTTTTGTTGGGTTGCTAGCTGTTTTGTGTGTCAAATAAATAAATAATAAACCACAAAAAAAGAGGTCGCCTGCGTTATCTTTGGCTGACGCACGTGTTACTGAGATTTCGGTGTTTTTCGGCGTTTTTATTTTGGATTTTAAGTGTAAAAAGTTGTTATTTATATTATAATTAAGTTAATACTAACTCCTTTGGTGCTGGTAAGTGGAAATATGTGTTAATTACTAGGTAAAACCACAATGGAAACTGACCCTCCAAGCGAACCTCCCGATCCGGGAGCCGCTTCTTCCCGCAAACGTCAAGCAGACGATGGAACAGTTCCCTCCATTTCCAAAAAAAGCATTTCTGATCCCTCCCAAGCAAACCCATCCATTGAAAATGTATATACCCATCCCTCATTTTCCGAAGGCCTTAAATGTTACGCCATTGATGACAAAGGACCGTTCATCGTCCAAGTCTCTAGGGAAGTCGAAAACCCGACTTCTGGAGCCTCGTTAAGAGCAATTACTTTCGGCCAATTTCTTCATAAACACAAAATTAGCTCCATCTTGCATGATGGAGTTAAAAACATCGGACGCAACAAAATCACAGTTGAGTTTTTGACTGCTCCTGCAGCCAACAACTTTTTGGTTAATCCCATCCTCTCCCTGTGTAAATATAAAGCCTTTATTCCCACTTATAATGTAACCAGAATGGGGTTGGTTAAGGGAGTCCCCGTGGACTGGTCGATGAGCGAGTTCGTTGAATCTATGGAGCTTCCCCCGGGCTGTGGTGAGGTGCTCAAAGCCCGAAGGTTGAACAGAAAAACAATTAATGAAAATGTCACCACTTGGGTACCTACCCAGTCCGTCGTCCTAACCTTCAGGCGTCAAATGCTCCCCCCTAAGGTTTACTCTTACCACACTTCCCTACCTGTCGAGACCTATAAACTCCCTACCATACAATGCTTAAACTGCTGCCGTTTTGGCCACACCAAAATGATCTGCCGATCTCAACCCAGATGCTTCAGGTGCTCCCAACCCCATGCAGGGGAATCTTGTGAAATAGGCAAGGAACTAGCCACATGTCTTCATTGTTCAGGCAAACATTTTGCCACCGATAAGGCCTGTCCTGAATTTTCAAGACAGCAATCAATTAAAGTAGTTATGTCCCAGGACAACATATCTTACATGGAAGCATCATCTCAATTCCCTCCTGTCCGGCGATCCTATGCAGAGATGACAAAGGAAATGTTTATTCCTCCCGCGTATGCACCTAAGACTCCTTCCCGCTCATCAACTCAAACGACATCCAAAACTTCCTATCGTCAAACAATTATCCGGTCTCCTCGTCCTCGAGCCCCGCTAGGCAAGGGTTATGATAGAGACGCTCACCAGAACATCACTGGTGAATGTTCTTCATCCCTTCCAAATGGTCATGCTCTCAATAAAAATTCCCTCCCCAATGAAACCCTACCTATGTTGGAACAACTTTCCACACTACTCCTCAGTCTTATCACTCCATGTAGTGATATGCCTTTACCGTCCAACGTTGCCAAAAACATTTCCCAACTCTTTAAGATCCTCCAAGACGGCCCCAACAAACCTACTTCAATGGAACAGTAAAAGCCTACGTCCCAAAAAACACGAGTTATTCTCCCTCATTAACCTGCATAAACCTGTCATTGTTGCCATCTCGGAGACATGGCTGATGCCTGGTTTCCGGTTCCGGGTGCCTGGTTTCTCCTGTCTAAGGGATGACAGGAGTGATGGGTATGCAGGCAGTGCCGTCCTTGTTCGGCACTCCATCTCCTTTTCCCAAATCCCCCTTCCTCCACACAGTCAACAGATTAATGCTGTTGCTGTCCGTGCCCTAGACATTTCTTTTGTATCTTTGTATATTCCCCACCCCTCTTCCTCTCTACTCCCTGAACTTCAATCTATTTTATCTTCCGTCCCAAGTCCTATCATTGCCCTGGGTGACCTTAACACTCACCACACCAAGTGGGGGTGTTACGGCTGTGATGGGTTTGCCCCGTTGTTGATTGACATGCTTGATGATATAGGTCTCTGCATCCTCAATGATGGCTCTCCAACGCGCAGGGTATTCCCTAATCAGAACCCTAAATCTGCTGTGGATCTCTCCCTCTGCTCTCCTAATCTTGCCTCCCAGATTACTTGAAAAACCCTCCCATCCTCATACGGCAGTGATCACTTCCCTATCATCCTTTCATTAAACAATAGGTCCTTCTTTCCTTCTTCTCATGATCCTCTTTTAAAATACCAACCTAAAAAAGCAAAATGGGCAGAGTATGCCAGATCTGTTGATTCCATGATAGACTCCTTGCCAGGTCTGGGAAGTGATGGAAATGTTTTAGCTTGCTACGGTCTCTTTTTAAAATTTCTCTTATCTTCGGCTGACTCTCATATTCCTAAAAAACACCCACCCAAAAATCATCTGCTTTCCTCTCCCTGGTGGGATGATGAATGCAATGATTTATTTGGTCAAAGAACTTCTGCGGAAGAGACATACGCAAATTGTATGTCCCAGCAGAACTTTATTAAATATCAGAGGCTTGATGCTAAAGTTAAAAGGTTAGTATCAAGAAAGAAAAGAAGTAGTTGGACTCGATTCTGTGAATCCCTTAGTCCTAGATCCCCATCCACAATTGTATGGACAAATATTAGAAAATTCCGTCGGTCCCTCAACCACACTGATCCTACATCCAACAACCCCTTGGATTGGCTTAGTGACTTTGCTGATAAATTGGCTCCACCTTATGTCCCTAATATGGACTCATTTCCAAGTTATACGCCAGCTCCTACGTCTGATGACATGGATGCTCCCTTTTCTTTTTCCGAGCTCCAAATTGCTCTAAATGGCTTGAAGGATTCAACCCCAGGGGAAGATGGCGTCCCTTATTCCTTTTTGACTAATCTAAATGACAAAGCTAAAATTCATTTCCTCAACATAATTAATAAATGTTTTGAAACCGGTACTGTCCCTAACTCCTGGAAATCCCAAATAGTTATTCCTATCATTAAACCTGGTAAAAATCCCTTGGATTCAAATTCCTATAGACCCATAGCATTGTCATCTACTTTAGCAAAAATAACAGAACATCTTCTTAAAAACCGTCTGGAATGGTTAATGGAAAGCAGGAATATTCTTCCCTCCTCCCAATTTGGGTTTCGGAAGGGTTTGAGTACTACTGACAGCCTCGGCATATTGACAACTGACATTCGAATAGCCTTCACAAAAGGAGAGTACCTTGCGGGCGTCTTTCTCGATATCGCTTCCGCATATGACAATGTTCTACTTCCGGTGCTCAGGCAAAAATTGCAAAAGCTGAGTATCCCGCCGAGGTTAATACATCTCATATGTAGCCTGCTGTTCTGCAGGTCTATTGTGGTCAAGCACCAGTCATCTTCTCTTCCCCCCAGACTCATCTGGAAAGGTCTCCCTCAAGGCTCAGTTCTCAGCCTTCTGCTATATAGCATATATACCCACGATCTCGAATTGTCTGTCAACAGTTTTTGTAACATCCTTCAATATGCTGATGATATTGCCCTCTACCACAGCTCTGGCAGTGTGGAGGAAATATCTTGTCGTATTAATTCTGCTTTGTATTACCTAGGCCAGTGGCTTTCTGACCATGGTTTGTCCCTCTCTGTAGGGAAATGCCAGGCAGTGGTTTTTACGAGGAAAAGGTCCCTTCCCACCTTTCAATTTTCATTTGAGGGTCAACTAATCCACCTAGCAGATAAAACAAAATTTTTGGGTATTTATCTTGATTACCGCCTTACTGGAATTGCCCATTCCGAACATATTATCAAAAAATGTGAAAAAGGTATTAATGTGATTCGAGCAGTAGCAGGGGTCTGGTGGGGTGCCCACCCGTACTCCTTAATACTATTATATAATGCCTTAGTAAGAAGCCATTTGGATTATTGCTTATTTATTCTTGAACCTTTCAACAAATCTGCTAGTCAAAAACTTAATAAAATCCAATACAGATGCCTCAGAATTATTCTGGGTGCAATGAAATCTTCCCCCACCAATGCTTTGCAGGTGGAGTGTGTTGATCCTCCTCTAACTATCCGTCGCCAATATCTTTGTGACCGGTTTATCAGCAAGATGCTACAGTTATCATCCCACCCTCTTTGGCCTAGATTAACCCAACTGTCTAATTCTCCTCAATCCCGTAACTCTTCTTCATATTTAGTAGACAGTTTTTTAAAATATACTAGTCTCCCCCATCCCATTTCAACTTTCCCACTTAATCCAGTATTTTCTACTCCTTATAAAGCTCTAGTGTACAACCCTCTTATCATCTCAGATATTGGTCTGATTAAAGGAGCCCCAGACACTAACACCAAATTTCAAAATTATATTTATCAAAATTGGTCAAATCATGTCCTTATTTATACTGATGCATCAAAGCTGTCCCCTGATGGCTGTGTTGGTGCTGCCTGTTGGGTTCCCAGGTATAAAATAATTCTAAAGTTTAAATGTCCTCCTGAGTCTTCAGTGTTTACAGGAGAAGCCACTGCTTTATTGGAAGCAATTCTGTTTGCACATTCCCATAACCTCCAACAAACTAATTTTGACTGACTCCCTTAGTTGTTTAATGTCTATTAAAGAAAATCCTTTTCGAAGCAAGTCAAGATTTCCCATTATTTTGAAGATCAGGGATTTGGGATCAGGCTTTGCTCTCATGTAATCAAAAAGGATTATCTATCTTGTTGGTTTGGATCCCCGGCCACTCCGGTATCCCTGGAAATGAGACTGCTGATTCCTGCGCTAAAACAGCTGTTGTCTCTGGCTCACTTGATCATTTCCGAAATTCGGCACAAGATTTATGTATCCTCGCAAAAACATATCTGAACCGATCTTGGAATACACTCTGAAAATTCTTAAAAAAGATGTAATAAGAAGTTTTGAATATTTATTAAATATACAAAAAAGGACAGGTTGTAAGTTTATACTATGTGCTTTTCCCTACTCAAACACACTGACCTCTGCACAAAATAATCATATTTATAAGCTAAACATGTTAATACATAATTTAACTTATGGTCATAGAGACTATTCCCACTTTTTTAACACAAATAAATTTGTAAAAAAAATTTAAACTGACAAGAGATACTATGTATCTACCCTCTAGTTTTAAAAAACAAATTGCTACATTAGTAGCATACAATATACAAAATTCAGCTATTTTTAGCTTGAATAGCTCTGGTACATGTTGTACATATAATATTGACTTAGTTAGTAATAAAACTAATTCAAGTATTTTGACTTCAAATTGTAATGACTCAAATTCAATCGACAAAGGTACATGTTGTACAAGTGATATAGACATAATTAGTAGTAGTACTAATTCAGATTTTTTGACATCAGATTCTAACAGGAAAAATTCCTGTGATAAAATTTTAAACTAAATAATAAGACAACAGATAAGCAATGTATAATTAATCTTGTACACCAAAATATACAGGGCTTATCTGGCAAAGAGCATGAGATTGAGTTATTTATTAAAGAGTTTAATATTGACATTTTATGTCTCACTGAACATTGGCTCAACTCTCATCAGTTAGTTATGCATTTTTATAGTTATTTACTGTCAAGTGTGTTCTCCAGAAAGACTGCTATACGCGGGGGTTCTTTGATAATAATGCGCAATAATATTAATTGCAAAGAGCGAAAAGACATTGTTAGTCTTTCTATGGAACGCATTATTGAGCTGTCTTGTGTTGAGCTGGACCGATATATTATAGTCTGCGTGTACCGACCCCCCTCGGGCGATTTTGTTCATTTTGAGAAGGTCATGGAGGACGCCTTAGGGCGGCTATGTAGGACATCAAAAAAAATAGTAATCTGTGGAGATTTCAACATAGATATCCTGCAACACACGCCTTTTACAGGTAGATTACTTAATTTGTTTAAAAGTTTTAACCTGGAAAATGTTTTTGTTGAACCTACGAGAATAACTGCTAATTCAGCTACTTGTATTGATAACATCTTCTGTGATTGTAAAATTATCCAAAAATCGATTATCACTTATTTAAGATCTGATCATTGCGGACAAATGATATCTATTCCGAGCAGTGAGCAGAATACAACAAAAGTAGTAAAATATAGGCCAGTTACCACAAAAAAAGTAAGGCAATTTAAACAAAATATCGCAGCTGCATTGCCGACGCTTGATATTGCACAGGGTGGTCCGGATGAAATTTATAGTGAGTTTTTTGATCTTTTAAACTCTCAATTTAACTCTATCTTTAAGGTAATAGACAAAAGATTATTTAAAAATTTTAAATTTAGTGATTGGGCAACTGTTGGCATCTATAAAAGTAGAAATAAGCTGTTTGACTTGTATGCAGAAAAACGATATAATTATACCCCCGCGTTTATAGAATATGTAAGAAATTACTCCAAATTGTTTAGAAACGTGTGCATACAAGCAAAGTCACTTCACATAAAACAAAAAATTGTCAATTCAGATAATAAAATAAAAGCAGTATGGGACATTATTGGTGATGAAATGGGTAAGAACAAGATGCATTATAATAAACTGGAGCTTAAACTTAATAACCTTGTAATTGACTCCGATATAGAAATTGCAAAAACATTTGAGAACTTTTTCAAAAATATACCAGTAACCACGACCAGTTCTCTAAATTCCTCGCCAACAGAAGCCTGTAATCTTCTAAGAAGCAATGTCTCTGAGTGCAATAAACTATTTAGGTTTGAACACGTTACCCCATATGATATTATCAAAACATTTAAATCATTGCAAAATAAAAAAGCAGGAGATCTATGGGGAATATCAGTTAAATTAATTCACAATATCATTGATATTATTGCGCCTTATCTTGCTTTAATTTTTAATAAATCTGTAGATACTGGATCTTTTCCAGACCTAATGAAATGTAGCAAATTAATACCTCTTTATAAATCGGGAAGCAAATTTGACCCGAATAACTACAGACCAATTTCAATTTTGCCAACTCTCAGCAAGATTTTCGAAAAAATAATATTCAACCAACTGCTTCTACACTTTAACTTAAATAAACTTCTTCACCCTGAGCAGTACGGTTTTACTAAGGGTCGATCAACAACCGATGCAGCCGCAACGCTGTTACAACACATTTTCGATGCATGGAATAACTCACAGAATGCCATTGGTATTTTTTGTGATTTATCAAAAGCCTTCGACTGCGTTGATCACAAGACCCTCTTACTTAAACTGAGCCACTATGGTATTAAAGATATTGCACTTAGCCTCATTGCGTCTTATCTAAGGGATCGTGTTCAAAGAGTGTGTGTCAATGATGTAAAATCATCCGGATCAGCCTCAGTAATGGGTGTACCCCAGGGTTCTATTCTAGGTCCATTCATGTTTTTGATTTACATAAACGATTTACCATATTTTGTCCAAAATACTTGCGATATTGTACTATTTGCTGATGATACGTCTTTGATTTTCAAAGTCGATAGGAAAAAAGACAATTTTGACGATGTAAATAATGCATTATCTCAAGTTTCTGAATGGTTTACGGCAAATAATCTACTTTTAAATGCTAAAAAAACAAAGTGTGTTGAGTTTTTATTGCCTAACACCAGAACTGTCAGTAAAAATTTAAAGATAAGTAATGAATCCTTGAAAACAGAGGACTCCACAGTGTTCTTGGGATTAACCCTGGACTCAAAGCTGCAATGGGGCACCCATATAGCAGTACTTGCTGGCAAGCTCAGCTCTGCTGCTTACGCTGTTAGGAAGATTCGACAGATAACTGACATAGAAACTGCAAAAATTGTTTATTTTGCATATTTCCATAGTATTATGTCATACGGAATCTTAGTATGGGGTAAAGCGGCCGATATTGGAAAAATTTTTGTATTGCAGAAGAGGGCGATTCGCGCAATCTATAATTTAAAGCCGCGGGATTCGCTTCGAGAAAAATTTAAAGAAATAGGCATTCTTACAGTAGCTTCACAATATATTTATAACAATATAATATTTGTCAGACAAAACATTGTGAATTACAAAAAAAAGGGTGAATTACGAGATAGGCAGGTTAGAGATCCAAATAGGCTCGTGATCCCTCGACTGCGCCTCAAGAGGGTCCGAAAGACATTTGTGGGAATGGGCGTGACGTTCTATAATAAAATTCCACAGTCGATCTTGGACTTGCCTTTACACAAGTTTAAGAAATCGATTAAAACTTCGCTCATGAAAAAAGCATATTATACGATTGAAGACTATATAAATGACAAAAAAGCGTGGATGTAATTCGTTCCAGCGATTCATGAGACAGTAGGTAATGATTAACCTGTTTAATTGTATATCAAAATAATTCTATTCTATTCAGAGTTTCCACTTTATTTGTGTACAAGTCATATTTTAAAATGAGTATTTGATTTGAATATTAGTTTCAATTCGATGCCTTAGGATGGGTAGCCTAAGTATGTCACACTCTCTTTAACATTTCTGCGGTGGTGTCGTGTGATGCGGGTTGTTGCGTTCCCTAAAATATGGTTGAGCGAAGCAATGGCTGGGTCATGCGTCATGCTCGTGAACGGGTGCCACCAGCGGCAATGGGGCTACTTTCTGTCTGCCCGTCTTGACATGTGTTGAATTATAATTAGAAATATATATATTATAATTAGAATTCTCTCATTGTGGAAACTCTGCATACATAGAATATCTGTTAAGTATATTGTAAAAGTATTTTGAAAAGAGCAACTGCCGAGTTTCTTGCTGGTTCTTCTCGGCAGGAACGGCATTCCGAACCAGTGGTAGACTCATTGACGATTTAAAAGTACTTGTAAAAGTTTATTTGAATAAAAAACATTTCTATTCTATTCTATTCTATTCTATTCTATTCTGGAATAAATCAAAATCAATCAAAGGCAAATATTATGCCTCCATCCAGCCAGACATACCAACTCGACCATGGTTTTTCAAATATAGGTCTGCTGAACGCTGGATCACCTCTACTATTTCCCGGTTACGTCTTGGTCATTCATGCACACCTGTTTTTCTGGCCAAACTCCGGATAAGGGATAGCTCTGTCTGTGAGTGTGGCTTGGATGAAGGCACTGTATCACACATCCTCTTTAACTGTCCCAAACTTCTTCATCCTCTTTATGATGTCCTCCCCTCAAATGTCCCCCGTCCTGTAAATGTTGAATATTTGTTAACGTTTGTGTTTAGTCCCTATTGTAGATTTTTATGTAAATATATAGAATGTAATAAAATTAAATTGTAGTATATTATGGTTTCCTACATCTTGTATATATTGTACATAACAATTAATTCATGTTTATATCATTTGTTTTGTTGTAGGTGTTACTAACCCTTAAAAAAACTACTCTTTACTACATAGCTGATCAAAATTTTGGAACATCTTACACCGATCAATCTCCTTCGTGCCTCCTCCATCAACGCGACACTGGCGAAGCAATCTGTGCCCAGTTGGCACACCTAAAAGCCACTAATTGGGAATTGAATTGAATTGAACCACAAAAAAAACAAATATGTGTGTGTGTGTGTGTGTGTGTGCCTTTGATCAAAACTGCAACCCCCCAAAAAGGAGGTGCAGTCTTAACCACTAGGTTATCACCCTTAGGGCCTGTTTCACCCCTATCCGTTAAAGTTTCTGATATGTATCTAATAGATAAAATAGCTGTCAGATAAATCTGACATTTTTAGAGTTTTTCTGCTAGATTGTTTTGAAAGACTTGTGAAACAGAAATTTGAACGCAATCTGTCAGTCAAGTTGTGGATAGGCTATCAGATATTTTGTCAGCAAGTGGTGAAACAGACCCTTAGGGTGCTTACATAAAGAAGCAGGTTCCCGGTACCGACAGGTCGGTGCTGGTCGGTACCGATCGGTGCAGGTACAATAGCCCCGTGTTATCATATGCACTCTCACATAAAGAGACAGGTTGAAGGTTTATGTGAGAGTGCATATGATAACACGGGGCTATTGTACCTGCACCGATCGGTACCGACCAGCACCGACCTGTCGGTACCGGGAACCTGCTTCTTTATGTAAGCACCCTTACTGTAATAATTAAGTAAATTGTGAATATTTTCAGGAATATCAAGTCAGTTGGCACTTATGGAACTCTTGTCAGTTTTTGAGGAAAGTTAGCAGAGGTCAGAAAAATAATACAGAAGATGATAAAGTATTAGTTAGTTTCACATGTTCCATTAATTAATTATTATTACCTACTTGTATATTGTAATAAAAATCCATATACATAGTTACTAGCTGACCCAGCGAACTTCATACCACTAACAAAAATATTTAGGGGTGGGTCACCCTTATCATTTAGGGGTATGAAAAATAAATGTTGGCCGATTCTCAGACCTACCCGATATGCACACAAAATTTCATAATAATCGGTCCAGCCGTTTCGGAGGAGTTTGGGAACAAACACCGCGACATGAGAATTTTATATATTAGATTTTAGGAGCTGACTTACAAAAAACCTTATTATCGCATAACTAAATAATTAAAATTAACTAAAATGTGCATGTCTCGCCATCCTATCAATTAAACTTTATTGTAAATTTACTAATATACTAATAATATTTTTTAGGAAGAAGCCCTTCCATCCGAAGAAAAGGACTGGCCAAATGTAGAGCAACCTTGTCAAAGCATTTCTACTAGTACAAACTCAATGTGCAAAAGCATAGCTGAGAACTTATTTACCATATTTAATGAAGCTAAAAATGGTATTATCGAACTAGAAAATGCTAAATATGTAAAAATTGGGAGGCTAGTAACAAAGAAGTTAAATCATATGAGATCTTATGAGGCTGCAAGAGTATCACAAAAAATTATGGACATATTGTTAATTTATGATCAAGATAGTCCTCTGAATCCAAACAATTACAAGACTGAGAGTATATGAATAATAATTACTTATAAGGAAACTGTAAATACAGTTAAAACCGTTTATGAGGGCATTGTTTAGAATACCGGTATATTGACCATAATCAAAGGTCCAGGCTGAATGCTATATTGCATGCTTATTAAAAATATTGCTTTTTAAGATGTACCTCATTAAGCGACTACATTTAACTAATATCTTCCGAGAATTATATCTGTTAGAACGACTACGACATACCTCATTAAGCGACTACATTTAACTAATAATTAATATCTTTGGAGAATTATATCTGTTGAGAGACCAGCTGTATTGTAAACAATTTGAATAGGTAACAGTATCCACATCTGGGGCACAGTATAATGGTCAAAATGGCTATTGAGATTGCAAAAATAACCAAAAACGTGTCTGGTTTAGGGTCTTTTGTAATTCTTAGAAACAAAATACACATGCATGCAGTATAATCAAAACCCACTTCTTCATATCTATTCAGCCATTTTTTTACTTATTTGTTCACAAGACGCAATAAAATATATTGTCGAGTTATTGTATAACAAAATGTAATTTTATTTTATACATAAATATAAATTATAATCAAAGCCCCTGTACACAAGACGCAATAAAATATATTGCCGAGTTATTGTATAACATAATGTAATTTTATTTTATACATAAATATAAATTATAATCAAAGCCCACTTCTTCATATCTATTCAGCCATTTTTTTACTTATCTGTACACAAGACGCAATAAAGTATATTGTCGAGTTATTGTATAACAAAATGTAATTTTATTTTATATTTATTTATATGTACCCACACATTCAAATACCACTTCATAAAAAAATACTTGGTCCTCGAACACATCACCAGCTGTTACGACTATCTGTTTTTACGACCAAATATGAGTAGTCCCTTGGATGTCGTTATAACAGATTTTGACTGTATATATATATATACTAGCGGCCCGTTCCGGCTTCGCACGGGTAGACATAAATAGGTACAGATATTTAAGTTATAAGCATGCTAATTAAAACGACCATGAATCACTAAATTAGAAAAAAATTGTATGCTTATTTTAAAGCCTCCCTGTACACTACGTTGGCTGTGGTATTTGTAGGTGGCAACAAAACGTCTTGATTTTCAGGAGATCCTACTCGAGAAAGTGCCACATACAATTGCCCGTGGGAAAAGCACTCTTTCCTTAAGTCGATACCAACTATGGAAAAAGTTTGTCCCTGGGATTTATTTATTGTTAGGGCAAAGGATATTTTTAAAGGGAACTGTAACCTTTTAAAAGATATGGGCAAATCAGTTGGTATCATCGGGATACGCGGAACATGTGCGAGCTGACCGGCCGCGGGACCCGTAATGATAGTTGCTACAATCACATTATCTCTTAATTCTTTGATCAATAGTCTTGTACCATTACACATATTGGGAGGGCTTAAATTTCTTAAAAGCATAACAGGCGTACCTATTTTTAATTTTAGTTCATGAGGTGGCAAGCCAACAGGATTGAGGGAATTTAAAAATTCCTGTGGGTAGTGCACTGTATCTTCGATGTTGCACACGGTGTCAACAGATTTGTAACATTTAAAATCACCTGGTACTTTTTCAATAATAATTTTGTTTATCTCATTTACTGAGTCGTTTCTGGGTGACAATATCGCTCTCGAACAGAGCCAATGGAAATTTCTTACTGTAAGATTGTTGATGTCGGGATAGATTGTGTCTATAAGGATTTCTAGATTGTGAACAGTTTGAGCGAATTCAATATCCAACAGTACTTGGGAGCTGTTTGCAATTGGAGTAGTAAATTTTCCGTCTCCTAATTTAAGTATATTTTCTGAGAAATTACCACCGTGGTAATTGCATAAATGTGCTCTCATATTCGTGCGCAAATTGAGAGTTTTAATTGATAGCCACAAAGGTGATGATTTGAGGCACGCTTTAATAACGTCGGCACGTGTACCTTTTGTTACAACTGGTAGAGTTTGGCGAATAGTCCAGGGTAGATAATTTTTGAAAACAAAGAAAATTATAGTAGGATGAAACCCATTGGAAAAGGAAGAGAATGCAACAAAAATTAAAGGAAAAATAAATTACGGGCGATCTGAGGTCGGGAAGTGGGGGGGAGGGGGGGTTTAAGGGTAAAAAACTGTTTATCTCGATTTCCGGAAAAACTACAAGTCCTATGGAAAAAAGTTAAATGGCAAAGTTGTAGGTGGGTAAGGCCGTAATTTTTTGTATCATAACATACTGGAAGACATAACACACAATAACACAATAACACACTGGAATGAAGTAAAGGTGATTATACACTCAGTTACTCATGATCATGAGTGGCGCATGGCTGAGGTGATTTATAAAGTAAGAAATAAAATATTGAGGTACATACTAAATTTATTTATTAATTTGCGAACATCAAAACTTAAACAATTACAGCTTCTCCTTTAAAATTTAAAAGTATAGTTCGTTTCACGAAAAAGTCCCCTAGAGGCGGCGCTAGTAGTCGCATGTTTATGCAATAATAATTATATTGCATAAACATGACTACTAGTTTGTAAAATATGTTACTTCCACTACTGTCAAGTTCCAGTAGTATTAGCGTTGGAACTTATTTCGTGACACGGACTGTAACAATTATTTAAAAAAATGCTTTCTCAACATAAAATCTTAGTCTAATTAATCATAGTCCTCAAGATAACAACATAATATTTATTTGTACAATTATATAAAAATATTCTAACAAAAAAAAACATAAAAACTGGCTTCAAATAAATTATTAAATGTCCATCTAAAAAAATAAAAAACACTTCAACCCAATGTCGGCTCACTACTGACTACGAGTCTCTCCTCAGAATGAGAATGGTTTGCCCATAGTCCACCACACTGTAGTTTCAAGTGTGGATTGGCAGCATTCACACACCTTTGAGGACATTATGAAGAATCCTCACGATATTTTCCTTCACCGCTTAAATTAAATAATTAGTAATTTGTTAAAAAACACAAAACTTCGAAAACATAGAGGGGCGTGCCCGGAATCTATGCCCGACCACCCGAATAGTAAGCCGGGAATCTAAACCACTACGCTATCACGCTTTTTATCACTCTTAAATTGAACAAAATATAGCTTTGTGAAGGATCAGTATTATTTGACAAGCGGTGTCGATAAAGTAAAAAAAAATACCAAAAAGTCATCAATCATCATCAAATAAAAATAATGAAAAAGGTCTGTAAAACACTGTGCACTTGATGGAGAATCACACTGCATTTATTTGTATTTTACATGTCGCTAAAAAATTTGAAAAATCAGTTTAATTTTTATATTTTGCCTAAACATCAAAATAGACGAAATCATTATTTTCTATGAAATCACTGTGCACTTGATGGAGAATCACACTGCATTTATTTGTATTTATTTGTCGCTAAAACATTTGAAAAATCAGTTTAATTTTTATATTTTGCCTAAACATCAAAATAGACGAAATCATCATTTTCTATGAAATACTCCTTGGGGTTTTGAGTATTATGTGATAACTTAATTTTTTTCACAATCGATAAATCAGTGATAATGTCTCTGTCAATTTTTTTTGTATTCACGAAAGATAGCTGCGGCTTTTTTACTGTTTTTAAAAATGATATTGTGTAGTATGTTTCCTGTTCTGTAATATTTATATTCTCTATAAAACCAACATAGTATTTCCAGGATTTCTTTTCAAAGTACCTCACTAGTACACTGTCATTTATTATATAATATGACTCCATATTTGTTTCTACTTCTGCCGGGGATGGTACCATCAATTTAGATTTCATATTAATGTCTTGCTGAGCCTTTCCATCAGTCTTAATATTTCTTTCTTTTCTTTGTCTTTGATCTATGTTTGAGTCATTATTTATAATATTTCTCTCTTCTTTTACCACTTTAGCTTTATCAGTCTTATTATCAGTCTCCGTTTCATTTTCTTCGCTTTCTGAAATAAAGAATTCGTCATCGGAAGAGTTGTGTACGCTATATTGTTCATTTTCTGTATCAGAACTACTATCATAAATCTTTGTTTTTCTAACTTTATGTACAAATAATTCAGGATGTTTTCTTTTTTTTGTTTCACTTAATTTTTGATTACTAGACGATGGAATGGGGTTTTTGTAAATATCCATATGTTCCTTGCCAGTATCTAAAGGCCGAGCTCTGTTTCCATAGGTCAGTTTCTCATCTGCGCTGATAGTTTTGAGCGAAGATAGGTTAAATTTACGCAAGTCAAAGAATGCTGCATTATCCATCGTGTTTCTGATGTCGGCTAAAATTTTTACAGTTATTTTTTCTGATTTGGCAGTCTCAGGTTTTGTTTGCATCACTGGCTTCACCAATGTCGCTTGTTCTAGATCTAAGCATTTGCAAAATCCTGGTTTACTTTCTGATTCTAGGCAGAAACAACTAAGACTGCGATAAAATATTGTGTTCTCAGAATTGGTATTTATAACCTGATGCAATGCCATTGTGCCTGGCACAGGTATTAGTTCTAGCGATTGCGTTTGAATAGTATCTTCAGGGATATAAAAGAGTTTTATTTTAATTTCCGATTTCTTCAATAATTGGTACGCTTTTTCTGCGTCCGTAATATCGGATCCGTAAGCAACTAAGGAATCTAGTTTTCTTTTGAGTGCTCCACCTATCCCATCGGCCGCTCCTTTGCCGTGGGAGGCTTCAAAAAAATTCCAGGTGGCCGCGAACCCATACTTTTTTGTATTTTCAGCGAATAAATAAAAATTTTTCTTTTGTCGATACTGACTTGTTGGGCCATCTGAGAAAAAGTGAACGGTGTTGACAGTAGGAAGCTCTTTTTTAACATAATCTAAAATAGGTTTCAGGTGTTCCCAAATAGCTTCGGGGCCATGGTAGTTATTAGCGGATATGGAACAAAACGGAAGAGGATCTCGGTCTTTACTGTATAATAAACCAGTGTGAAGAGTTATTTGATTCCGGGATGCACCGAAGTGCATGGCTTGAATCTCTGTGGTCAGTTTGGCAGCATAATTTTCCGAAAAGTCTATGTGTATTGCAATTGTGTTTTGGTCTAAATTTTTAATACAACGCTGATGTTCACTATACTGATGAAATATATTGTAGGAGTGTTTTTTAAATTTAGTCAACTCTTTTATAAAATCCTCAACCAGCTCTTTAATTGTTCCAGTTTTTTCGGCTTTAATCATCTTTTTTGTTATTTTGCTTGCGTTGTTATTTGACTTATCTTTATATATATGGCTTTGCAGCGACCATTCTGTCCATTTTATTGTATCTGTTAGGCTAGTGTCACTTATATTAAACTCTAAAGTTTTATTTTCACAAATGGGACACTCTCCATAGGAACATTCTTTTGATTTTTTATTACATAAGATGAAAGTTAGTATTTCATCAGGAGAATTACTTTTAATTAAACCTAAGGATTTTAGTACTTTAGCCTTCATAAGTATATTTTCGTGCTTGAAGCAAGCACATGTTTCCCGACTAGAAACTTTGGGCGGCAATATGTAGAAGGGCCTGTATTTTTTAAATGTTGTGAAGGAGACCTTTCCACCTTCGGATTGATACTTTTTGAAAATATTTTTCAAAGTGTCCAACAAATATCTTCTCTGCCGCTTGTCTTTTTTAAATGTCTTGAATTCTTTTTTGCCTGCGGTGGCCCGACTGACATCATCCCTTTCGTAAAATGTTTTCAGTTTATTTAATAACGCATAGTTTCTTTTTTTTACTTCTGTGTAACGTATTTTTCCTTTGAGTCCTAAATACGTTGCCATTTTCCCTTTCATTTTATATTTTTCGACAAAAGGACTATCTACTACACTCTTAATAATGCGTTTAGAATTAAATTTATCTGTATTATTGTAACATTGCTTTAAGGAGTCCACTAAAACATTGTGTTCCATTAGTCGTTTTTTAACTTTCTCTTTTTCTTCAATAGAAATATTCGGTAAATTTTCGTTAATGAAACTAGCTGCTTTGGTACTAGGGGTCATGTCGTTATTTTCTACAGGACATACTGTATTCTCTGTAAGTGGCGTTATATCGTTTTTTAATTGATTAATATATTCCAGTAATTTATTATTTTTTTGCTGCATTCTGTTCATTTTTTTCCTTAACTTTTTGATTTCTTTAGTCATTGATGCTACTTTAGTTTTTAACTCTAAATTTTCTTTTTTCATTTTATAACTGAGTTTTATATTTATTTTTCGAATCTTTTTACTTTCGTCTTCAACCTCAGTAAACTTCTTTACTTTTTCTTTTTTTTTATCCTCTCTCCATTTTTTTCGCATAACTTCTTGTTCTTCAACAGAAAGACAATCATTAATTTTTTTTTTATTCCTTTTTGTTCTTTCCGCATTTTTCTTTTTCATAGTTTCATATTTACTGGGGTTTTCTTGTTTTAGTCGCTGTCTGTATTGTTTTTGTCTTTCAGCGGAAGTTAAAGGCATCTGTAAATAAAATAATAATAATAATAAGGCAACAAGGGACAAACACTAAAAATTCTTTCTGATTTCCATGGGAAAAAAAACTTTTCTCCTTAAAAATTATGTGGGCTATAAAACTCCGTGCAAAATTCGAAATCCCGGAAAAATATCTGTTTTCTCGGGAAAATAAAAAAGAACTACGTCAGAAGTACATAAAGACACCGAACGGGTGAAGCTGCGATGAAAGCGTTAGTAAAACTACAAATACCTACAGTTTATTGGTAATTTGACGTCGCATAAACGAATAAAATGGTTAAATATTTTCATTTTCAGTGTCGATTTTCACAAAAACTACGCACTTCCTCAGAAAAAAAAAGCAGTTTGCTATGAAAAGTCACTACCCGCTATCGATTCGACACCTCAAAACAATAAAATTCAGGGATCACGATAAAAAACTGCACCCAATAATATTACATGTTTGTGAAAACAGTACCAAGACTTGTATCTGCTGCAGTCGGCTATCTTTTGGAGTGTACAACCATCTTTACAAAATTCCAGTGTGTAACGTAACATACATCATAACACACATAACGAACTGGATCAAACACACTTGAAAATTCTAACCTAAACAATGAATAACACCTACAAATTTAGCCCGATTTCAATTTTAAAACATGACTTACCTCGTTTATACAATGTACTCTCCGATCCAGGGGTCTAATCAAGTTAACTATAACTGTTGAACCTGTAACATCACTGTGAAGAGGTAGAGGAATATTGCACTAAATCGAGAAACTCCGAATTGTTGTATGTCACGACCAGATATGAAAGATTACTGTCAAAAGTGGCATTTGACAGTAGAGATAAGGTGTTGCCACATCAAATAAATGCTCAATTGTGTTGCTACTAATGTATACAAAAAAATTAAATAATAACATATAAGAGTAACACACCGGAAAGCATTTGGAGACATATTTTTGGATTCTTTTTTTGAATCACTAGCATTGTTTCCATTTAATAATCTGTGCATTAATGTATGATATTTCAGCGCTCGTTAAGTGAACTACAAATTCAGAGCTGTACCATATATATATTTTTTTTAATAAAATTATTTCTACCATGGAGTAGTAAGGAGACAAATCTTTAATGTATGCAGCTTTGATTTATTGATTCATTTAAACCAAAATTGTTCTGTAACTTGAATCCACTATCCAATTTTGATTGTTTTTCCATTATTCTAACCATATTATCATTGCATTCAAGTAAAGATAACAATAATTACTATTGATTAAGTGCATTATATTCTCAATCAAACGTGGGTTAACTTAAAAACTTTCGATAGTACAAATTTTTACGTCCTTACCCAGGTAATAAAAAGATCTACAACTTTTATATTTAGACTTTTTTCACATAACCTCAAAATGTATGTGAAAAATTCAAATAACCAAGTTTTTGGTTTTTTATTTTTATCTTTTACAAAAAAAAATATTTTTTCACGAAATTTGGTGAAAACTTACCTTATTATGTCCCAAACACACTGTAATTTTTCTGATTTAAAATATTTATTTTTTCACCTTTTTTTTGACTTAATATTGAAAAAGCACCCAATTTTCAATCGAAAATTCTCCCGTCAAAATATCTGCTTTTTTAAAAAAGTCGGTGAGCGTTTTGTTCGTTGAAATCTCTACTTTCTGATGGTGTAAAAAAAAATATGCATTACTATGTTAATGCTCTCAGAAAATGCAGCTAAACGAAATACAAAATAACAGGTAGTAAGACCCAGACCCTCCTAGCCCCTTCCCCACTTCTCTATGAAATACCTTTTGATGGGCTAAAATTTTCCGTAGGTCACTCAGGTATATAAGTTATCTTAAATAGCCATCTACGCATGTAATTTAAAAGGTATATCATAGGGGCTAGGAGGGTCTGGGTCTTACTACCTGTTATTTTGTATTTCGTTTAGCTGCATTTTCTGAGAGCATTTACCATAGTACTGCATAGTTTTTTTTACACCATCAGAAAGTAGAGATTTCAACGAACAAAAAGCTCACCGACTTTTTTAAAAAAGCAGATATTTTGACGGGAGAATTTTCGATTGAAAATTAGGTGCTTTTTCAATATTAAGTCAAAAAAAAAGGTGAAAAAATAAATATTTTAAATCAGAAAAATTACAGTGTGTTTAAGACATAAAAAGGTAAGTAAGTTTTCACCAAATTTCGTGAAAAAATATTTTTTTTTGTAAAAGATAAAAATAAAAAACTAAAAACTTGATTATTTGAATTTTTCACATACATTTTGAGGTAATGTGAAAAAAGTCTAAATATAAAAGTTGTAGATCTTTTTATTACCTACAACTTTGCCACTTAACTTTTTTCCGTAGGACTTGTAGTTTTTCCGGAAATCGAGATAAACAGTTTTTTTACCCTTAAACCCCCCCCCCCCCTCCCCCCACTTCCCGATCTCAGATCGCCCGTAATTTATTTTTCCTTTAATTTTTGTTGCATTCTCTTCCTTTCCAATGGGTTTCATCCTACTATTATTTTTTTTCACTTTTTATTATTTTTTAAGGCTGGTCTAGAAAGTCTCCAGCGAAAACAAAAGTTACGCCACCCATCATATTGCATGAGTTTCTTATATCTTTTAATGTGCGGTCCACTGCTTCTGCTGTTAGTTACTCGATGCGCTGCGTGGCGGCCGCCGCCGGCATGTATTTTTATTTTAATTTCATGATATCTTTTGAATGGAATGTCCGATTTCAATAATTCAAAAAGTAATCATCAGGTATTGAGACAGTCTTGAATATTAAATTATTTATTTGGATAAAAATTTATAAATGGTATGGATAACACGGTCTGATTTTGATCGGCATTTCTATCAATTTGTTAAATGTAAAAAAGTAGTTATAGTGACGTAACTACAATAGTTAGACACATGGTCTCGCGAAGTTTTTTGTAGATATTGATATATTCTATAATATTGTCGAACATTTTTTGTCCTATCATTAATACTCTTCGCAGCGTATGCGATGAAAGACATTTTATGGCTAGTTTTTTTACACCTTCGGTTGGTTTTAATAGGAATTTCTAAAAGATTTCTATGGTAATCTAGTACTAAATATAGCCTATGTTACTCAGTGATAATGTAGCTTTCTTATGAAAAAAAAATTATTAAAATCGGTCTGGTACTTTTTGAGTTTATTCGTTACATACAAAAATACAAATCTTTCCTCTTTATAATATTAGTGTAGATATAGATCAAATTGTTGAGATGAATATAATTTTGTGTGAAATTTCAGAGCTTTTTCATAACTAATTTCTACAAAACAGGGAAAAGCTGAATAGGTCTTGCCAGTGAATTATAGACACATAAATGTTCTTAATTATATATTTAAATAATTAATAATCTTAAAAACCTAATCTTAAAAATAATAATCATTAAAATCTTCTGCAGAATTGGAACCTGTAACAAAAAAATAATTATTAGGTACACTGGAAGGGTTAACTTTGGGCATAAATATAAGACATCGATAGTAAATGAAATGGAAAAATAAAAATTGATCACCTGCAGAATAAGCTACTTGGTTTTAAAATGAGATAAAAGTGTTCTTCACTATTGTATTGCACAAAAAGAAGACTATTTTATGACTTAAAATATGATGGGAAAACTGTGTGTATTGTTTCAATGATTTTGAATGAATGAGATTTTCTTTAAATTAGGTTTATTTTTATACTTTATTTAGTTCTATGTTTGTTTATAATATTACCTAAACAGTATTCTGTTTGTATACCTATATCCAAGTTTATTTTACTCTAAAAAACAAAGTGCAAAAAGTTAAACTAAACTTGAAACTTAAATGTTTCATACCTCATTTTGTTTCTTTCTATTCTATTCCTTATCCTCAGATTTGAGTTTTGTTCCTCCAATAAATTGCATAGTCTCTGAAAATGACAAGTTTTCTTAGAATCAATTCCAATACAACTTCTTCTTCTTCTCTTCTTTATTAACCGATAGACGCCCACTACTGACACTGTATAGGTCTCTTGCATAATTCTATCGGCCTCGGTTTTGCGCCGCCGAAACCAGCGGCTCCCTGTGACTCGTTTGATGTCGCCGGTCCACCTAGTGGGGACGTCTGCCAACACTCTCCACTCCAACATCTTGGGACCCCAACCACCATCAGCTCTTTGAACTATGTGCCCTACCCATTTCCACTTCAGTTTCGCGATTTGCTGAGTTATGTCGGTGACTTTGGTTCTCCTACCAAATCCAACTAGGCTGGGCAGCATTCGGGAAGCTTCAAGATGTCTTGTCGTCCAAAATCCCTCAATGCCTGAAAACTAAAGTCATTGAACAGTGCATGTTGCCAGTGATGACTCAAGGATCCGAAACATGGACGCTAATTGTGGACCTTATAAAAAGGCTCTGGGTCACTCAGCAAGCGATGGAGAGAGCTATATATCCCTCATCATGTCCTTGTCCCATGCTATGTGGGGTTGGCACAATATATCTTGTAAGCCATGTTGTAAGTTGTTCGGCATGACATTTTATGACCGGCTGCCTGCCTGATGTCAACCCTCTTTGGGAATGCTTTTGTTGGTGGAAAGGATAGAACCACTACCATTCGGTTCAATAGTGTAGTGTTGGGATACCCTTTTCTTAAATCTGCTCGGAGTATCCCTGCGAGATCAAATCAGAAATGTGGAGAACCAAAGTTCAATACAACACCTGAAGGCTTATATAACAATTCTAGCATAAAAGTATAGACATAATTGATTTTAATACTTACTTGAAGCAATGCATTTTGTTGATTAAGTAAATTGTTAGTTCCTGGAAGAGCATCCATAGGTATGTTCTGGTGAGAGCATTGGGCATAAGTATGTGTTGCTCGAGTTGAAGAGTTTTCATGTACACAAATAGAAGGGGGTTTGTAGGAACATGAACAAATAGAAGGGCGGTTTGAGGTACATGAACAAACAGAAGCGGGTTTTCGAGAAATGCAAGGAGGGTTTGAGCAATGTGTGCAACCAGAAGTTGGTTTACATGCAGTTTGTGTAGAAGTAGATGTTGACATGAAAGCTTCTGTGTTGGTCAAAACTACTTGCATAGGGGAAGAACAAGGAATGTCTAAATTAATATCAATGGAAGGTAATTCTTCTTCTACAGGTGACATGCAAGGCTCTTCCTTTATAGAGGCACCACCCTGCAATGGAAAATAAAAAAAAACCTAATCATTTTGCTGCTTTTTATTAATGGTTGAATTTTATACTAGAGCTTATAAACGTTATTAGTTATAACTTTGCTAAACTGGTTGTTGAGTTTAGAAGACATCAAGATTATTTCGAACATCTTAGGGAGAGGGCAGACTGGCTACATTTATTTTTATGGCGTTTTGCGTGCATTGCGTTTCGCGCGATTTCGTGATTCTGCGATCGATAGCCATACAAACGCGATTTCGCGATGCAATCGCAAAAGGCCTTAAAATCGCTAAAGGCCATAAAAACGCCGCGATCGCTGCCGCTAAAAGTAGCCAGTTTGTCCTCTCCCTTATACGATATTTACGAAAAACCAATATCGATACCAATATCGATTTGGCCATATTCTGTTGAAGTGGAAATTAATCAATGCACCTTTTGTATATTTTATTTAAATAGCAATTAAAACTAATAAAAATCATATTAATGGCAAATTTCTCAGGTAGGTACATACCTAACTCTATTAAATCACTTAAATATTTAATGATTTAAAGTTGATAATTTTAAACTGTACCTATCAACACTGTCTCAGAAAATTAATACTGGAAGGAAGTAGGATACTGAAATATCTGTAGACTGTATCAGTATCAGATGCATGCCTAATTAAGCCTCAATAGCCCAACGGATAAAGGTACCGACTGAAAACTGAAAGGTCGCAGGTTCGAATCCCACCCGTTGCACTATTGTTGTACCCACTCCTAACACAAGCTTTCCGCTTATTTGGAGGGGAGAGGAGGATATGAGTCAA
Source organism: Oeneis ivallda (assembly GCA_029955525.1). Lineage (NCBI taxonomy): Eukaryota > Metazoa > Arthropoda > Insecta > Lepidoptera > Nymphalidae > Oeneis > Oeneis ivallda. Next base: position 15,103,679 of record JARPMR010000023.1, read on the forward strand.
CTTCAAGTTGGCTGATATTCTTTTAAAAAAAAAAATTCTGTAGTGTTTAATATAACTTTACTTACTTCACCAATAGACTCAAGTGGGTCAACATACTCCATAGAAGTCTCATGTATTGTATCAGAGTTATTAATTATTGTATGACAACATTTCTTCTCTATTTCTTTCTTAGTGAGGCTTTCAACCTTTATGCCTTTAGCTGCTGCTTCCAATTTTTGTTTCTTAAGCTTTTTTTTTAAATCTCTCCATGTCTGTGGAATAAAGCAACATTAATTATTGTTGTTCAGGATCCAGATAGTCATGCTTCTTGAATGATTGACTGCATGACTGAAGCATATAGTTCAAAGAGCTGAGTATTGTTGGGGTCCCAAGGTTCTGGAGCGTCGACCCCACATCGGGAAGCGCAGTGTTGGCAGACCCCCCCCCCCCACTAAGTAGACCGACAACATCAAACGAGTCACAGGGAGCAGGCTGTTGCAAGTCCATGCAAGGCAAGAGACCTTTGTTCAGCAGTGGATGTCTATCGGTTGACAAAAAAGATAGAAAAATTTATAATAAATAAAATAAAGCATTTCTTGAGGTTAGACTGCTTGACAACCACTGAACTAAAACCACCGGCGGGAATGGGGCTGCTTTATGTCTGCCCATCTTAAGATAGAAGTTAGTCTGTATGCATTTTTGGAACTTCCCTCATTGTGGAAACACTGCATATATAGCATAGTATTTACTGTATTGTAAAATTTTGAAAAGAGCAACCGCCGAGTTTCTTGCTGGTTCTTCTCGGCAGGAAGGGCATTCCGAACCAGTGGTAGATTCATCGACTATTCAAAAGCACTTGTAAAAGTTTATTTGAATAAAAAATATTTCTATTCTATTCATATGTGGTGTGTGGTGTAGGGAGAGGCGGGAGGGTACTGGTGGGTGTTATTAGACGTGTCAGCCTATTGAAGGGCCGGATTACTGAGATTCCAATCTATCCACTTGCCTGCTTCCACTTTTCCACTGACTTATCAGGGCCATGCTTGCGTAGAAGGGCTCTTAAAGCACACCATTCTTTGGCCCTTTTATTAGCCTCCAAGGTACCTGTATATCTTTTTGTATTGGTTGGGTATGCTATGGTTTTGTTATTCGCCATATACTTCTGTAACAATTGTATTTGTACTCGTGTGCACCTTCTGCAAGAGAAAAATAATAATGAACACTAAATGCAATCATATTTAATCAATATTGAAGCGGTGACAGCTTAGTGGTTAGGACTGTGGTCTCCTATTCGGGGGGTCGCAGGTTCGATCCCGGGTACGCACCTCTTTTCGGAGTCAAGTGCGTTTAAGCAATTAAAAATCACTTGCTTCGACGGTGAAGGAAAACATCGTGAGCAAACCTGCACATCTGAGAGTTCTTCAAAATGTTCTCGAAGGTGTGTGAAGTCCACCAATTCGCATTGGGCCAGCGTGGTGGACTATGGCCTATAACCTTTCTCTGAGAGGAGACCTGCGCTCAGTAGTGAGCCGTTGATGGGTTGCTAATGATGATGATGAAATGCAATCATATATTTAGGATTGGTAGCTAAATAGCGACTAAACTGCCAATCCCAAATCTATGAATGCAATGTAAATGTATTCAAGTGGAACATTGTTCCTTCCAAATAAAATAAATAATGTCCATTAACTTACAGATTTTTTTTATGTCTTTGTTCCATCGTTAAATTACTGCTAAATAAGTTCAAACTAAAAGGATTTAATTTATTTTAGGTACTTATAGTTGCTTCATCTAAATTTTGTTTACAGCAATCAAGACAATGTTGACAATCACAGATCACTACGATTTAGTTTAGTCTATATAAATAGAATTATTTAAATTTTAAATGCCTATTATTAATAGAAATTCTTTTTTTGTTTTGAATAAAAGTTGATTTATTAATGACTGTTGTATTTCAGACACATCACACAATTTCAAAAATTCGTCAACAAAATTGAACAAAATAAAAGTTAAAAATCGACATACCACCATAGAGTAAAGTAATCTAAGGCGGGCTACAGACCTGCAGTTATAACTGTTCAGTTTTAACTGAACAGTCTGACTGTATAGTTAAAACTGACATCCCTAGTGTCTACACACGTTGAGTTTTTTCAGTTGCAATCTCTTTTCGCTTGAAGTAACACAACATGGCTTCATCGGATGACGCTGCAGCAATTATTGGACTATTGTGCATTTTGGAAAAAAGAAGACAAAGGCCGAAAAAAATGTGGTGTAAACATTGGTTATTACAAAGAAAACAATTCACGCATAATAATTTACTGGAAGAACTTAGAATTACTCCAAAAGACTATAATAACTATTTAAGAATGGATGAAAAAACGTACTTGTATCTGCTTGATTTAGTCACACCTAAAATAATGAAACAAAATACAGTTATGAGAAGTGCTATTTCTCCACATGAAAGATTAACAGCAACTCTTAGATTTTTAGCAACAGGAAGAACCTACGAAGACCTTAAATATTCAACAATAATATCACCCCAGTCACTTTCCAGTATCATACCAGAAACGTGTGAAGCAATATATAGTGTTTTACACAAGGATTACTTGAAGGTACGTGTAAAATAAAAGAAATTGTAATATTAATTAAAAATATGGTTTATATTAAGTTTTAGACACAGATCAGACTGAATGTTAGTGTTTTAAGAATTATAAGAGGAAGCGTCGTAGTTAGACACGTAGTCAGCAGCTGAATTTGTGCTTTTTTGATAAATTTGCGACTGAATCGTAGCACTTTGTTGATTTGGTACAATATTGTGAATAAACTGACTGGATGCATTATCCGACATTTCGAGATTGTCAGGTATAGATAATAGAACAACTGGTGAAGGTTGGGTCTGTGACTGATTGCGCATAAGACTTTGTTCATAAATTGGCGACTGACTTTGCTGATTTGAGTATGGTGAAGTATTGTGAATAGAGCGACTAGATGTAGGTGAGTATGACTGATTTGAAAAACTTTGTTGGAAGGGTGAATTCGAAAACGGGGCCATTACTGTATGTGACGTTGTTAAACTACCCAATTCAGCTGCTGCAAGCGTCTCATTGATAATTTTTTCTGCTAGAATACGTTGCGTTTTATTCAAATCTCTAAGTTTAAACGCAACAGCTTTACCAAAAATGTCGAAACGATCGTCGGGTAGCTTCAATGGTGGAGGAGGTGGGGCCGGACGTTTGAAATGATCTCTAACAGATATCAAAACGTCCTTTGTAAGAGTCGCTTCAGAGTTTCTTTTTCTAGATGATGAGTGACTTGATGAAGAAGTAGCCTTAATTGTAGCGTCTGATGTATCTGTAGCGCCGGGAGTATACTGAGCACTTGAGTCTTGAATACCTTGTGTTTCCTGCACTGTTGATTCTTCCACCGCTGATGATGCTGACTCCAGTGAATTATCCTGTAATATTTTGTTTTGTTTCAGTTTCCTCGATCACAAGTAGAATGGGAGAGAAACGCTGCACTATTTGAACAAAGATGGAATTTTCCGCATCTGCTTGGGGCAATTGATGGGAAGCATATCTCAATAAATCCACCAAAAGGAAGCGGATCACAATATTTCAATTATAAAAAAAAACACAGCATGGTCTTAATGGCTATAGTTGACGCTCAGTATCAGTTCATTTTATGTGATTTTGGAACCAACGGACGTGTATCAGACGGTGGAGTCTTACAAAATACAAAATTCTTTCAAAAGCTTCAGAATGATGATTTGAATATTCCAAATGAAAAAATCGTAACAAATAGTTCAAGATCTTTGCCATACGTCTTTGTTGCTGATGACGCTTTTCCATTACGAACTGATATGATGAAACCGTTTAGACAAGCTGAATTGGATTCTACGGAGAAAAAAATTTATAACTACCGTGTTTCACGAGCAAGACGAATTGTGGAAAATGCTTTTGGTATTTTAGCTACGCGGTTCCGAATATTTCATACAGATATTAATGTACAGCCAAGTAAAATTGAATCAATTGTGATGGCATGTTGTGCATTACACAATTTTTTGATTAAACAGTCACCAAATTCTTATGTCAGTCCAGATTGTTTTGATCGTGAACAAACTGATATTGGAGATGTCATACCCGGATACAATACAAATGATTCTACCATGGAACCTTTACAACGAAGGAATATAGGAAACACGACACGAACACCAAAAATGATTAGACAGGAATTCATGAATTATTTTAACAATGAAGGTCAAGTTCCCTGGCAAAATAATTTCATTTAAATAAATAAAATGTATACATATTTATAAATAATAAATATTAGTTTTATTACCTCATCATCCAAATTCGAGCGTGACTGTCGTGGTATATTTTGATCGTCCAAGAATCTCAAAAGAGAGTAATACCATAGCTTTGGCTCGTATATACACACATCAAAAGTGTCTAGGGATCAACATATATTTTTGCAATAACTTTTCTCCTGATTGATATTAATTAAAATTTTCTTTAAGGATTCATCAAATAAAGTGTTTTCGTTTGTCACAGTAACGATAAACCAAGTTACCTTTGCATTAATAAAGAAATTTGCCATTTTCCTAATAAAGGGATTTTTGACATTTGAACCACTAACATTAAAGTTCGAAAAAAAGACTGAAATAACAGTTTTCTTTAAAATTTTATTGGGTAACATAAACAATTAATAATCCGTGTTTCTACCGCGAACACTAACAACACAAGAACATCGGTTTGGCATACTCAAAATGAGTTCATCCAAATCACGCTGTGGAATGGCCGCCCATGTTCGTTGCAACAACAAAAAAAGGTCTTCTTGCCACTGGATACCCTCCATATTCGGCAGAGCTCTTCTCTGTAGCATATCCCATGCATGCTCAATCGGGTTCAAGTCTGGCGACTGAGCAGGCCAGGGCAGGACATTGATGTTAGCTGCGGCGAGAGTCTGTCTTACAACTCTTGCGGTGTGCGGTCGTGCATTATCATGCATTAACTGAAATAAGGGACCGATTTGCACTTGTAGAGGAACGATGACGTCTGATACAATCGTCTCAGCATAAATTTGAGCGTTGAGGTTGCCTCTGATCCAAATCAACTCAGTTCTTCCGCCGATCCAAATACCCGCCCATACCATGATGGTTCCACCACTATAAGGATGGACTTCCTGGCAGGATTTTAATCGCTGTTGGCGTCCAGGGGTTCTCCAGTGTCGTATACGTCTTGTATCCGGTCTCATACCAAAACGAGACTCATCAGAAAAGCACACGAAACGCCATTGTTCTTCTGCCCAATTTCTGTGTTCAAGAGCCCATTGATATCGAATCCTGCGATTGTGCATTGCTATAGGTGGTACCCGTAGCGGTCTTCGGGAATGAAGGTTCACTTCATGCAAGCGGTTTCTGACTGTTTGGTCGCTAATTAAGTTCCCTGAAGAGTGATGAAGCCTCACGGCTAACATCATGGCGGTTATTGTTGGAGCTCTTCGAGTTAAGATTTGAATGTATCGGTCTTGTCTCCGTGTGGTGCAGCGATACCGTCCTCCATGGCGCTCAGCCACGGTACCAGTGCTTCGGTAACGTGTCCAAAGTCGACTGATAACACTCTGACTTGTATTCAGAGCTAAAGCCACAGTACGTTGCCGGGAACCAGCTTCTATCATTCCCACGGCTCTGAGCATTTCTTCCCTGCTTAAATGACGTCGCCGCTCCATAATAACGTTGGTTTTAATCAGTAGTAGGGAAACAGTAGCACTAATAATGTCTTCAATGCGTTGTATGTTTTTATAGGGAAAATATTGACAGCTGATTTTCATCTTTTACTCGAATTTGATTGACAGTTCCTGATTCAAATTATGAAATGCACCAAAAAGGATCCATATAAATTTATAAAATCATAAATTTATTACAAAGCCACATCTCAATCTCAAGAAATCCGCATAAAAATGCTTGATCCCTAGACACTTTTGATGTGTTTATCTTCAGTGCTTGAACCTGATTTTGTCGAATCCACGACCTTTTTGTGCTCTTTCTTATAAGCACAACGTAAATTATTGATTTTTTTAATTACCGATTCCTTGTCACTTGTAGGTTCAATCTCTTGAAGTTTCGTCAATAACTTTCCGTAGGCTGCATCTTTTTTGCCACGGTCGTGGTACTCTTTAGCTTTAACTTTCCACAAGCAAGGTTCAGATTGATAAATTTCTATAAATTCTACTAACCATTCACGTTGATTTGGCATGGTTACTTTAGGTTATTTAAAACTAGAACGCAGCAGAAAACTCGAACTTACTCCAATGATGCTTTGGCAAAACTGACAACTTCACAGTTTTTTTGCTACATACCTTCAGTTCCAACTGCACAGTTTGAACTGTACAGTTTTATCTAATGATATTTCGATTCGATTGTCAGTTCAACTGTACAGTTCTCAGTTTTTCCTACAGTCTATTTGGGGAGAGGTTACCATTATACGTAAACAATTATGGCGTCAGATCACGTGATTATATTTTCACTGTACTAGTGATGCGAAACATTGGCAGACAAGTTGAGAATGAACGATTGATTGAATGAATACATTCTTAAATCGATTATCAATACTATTTAATATGATATTCTTCTGAATTGTGATGTTGGAAACGATATTATTAAGACCTTTCAATATGGATCCTATAATTTTAAATATTCAAATTTGTAGCTAACTGTAAATGTTACATAAAATATTATGTTTGAATTAATTTTAATTTATTACATATTAAATTTATAAATGGTTTGTCCTTACAATATTTTATTTTTATTATTATTTATATTATACTATTATTTTTATTATATTTGTTATTACAATCCTTCTCCTATTATGATTGTCGAATTATTCGACTTTATAAATCATTCGAACTGATCGAATGATTTACCATGATTAGTAACTACTTTAAACTACTTGACAATTTTGAAATAGATTTATAAACTTAAAGAATCAGGCTAACATTCCAATCGTACAATTGAAACCATTAGTTAGAGTCTCCACTTCTTTTCCGAGAATCCGAGTCGTGAATAATGTAGTAGGCATGTAGGCATTTCGACTAGCCTGAACTGACATTTCGCGCTGAACAACTTTTTTTTTTTTTATTCGATGACAAGCTAGTCCTTGACTGCGATCTAACCTGATGGTACGATGCAGTCTAAGATGGTAGCAGGCTAACTTGGAAGGGGTATGGCAGTGAACATTTAACCCATACCCCTAATTGGTTTCTACACGCCATCGTGCCGGAACGCTAAATCGCTTGGTGGCACGTCTTTGACGGTAGGGTGGTAACTAGCCACGGCCAAAGCCTCCCACCAGACCAGACCAGAGACATACAATTCAGAAATTATAAATTCCCAAATTGACCCCGCCGGGAATCGAACCCGGGACCTCCCAGTTATAAGACAACAGCGCTCACCACTGAGCCAGGGAGGTCGTCAACGCAGTCGAAACATGATGAGTAATTAAAATACTAATAAGTAGTCGTCATTCGATTATGAGCATTAATATAATACTAATGTTCAATTCGAAAATGTGTACATTAGTAGTTGTAAATTATTCGAATAGTCAGATCATTCGCAGTCACGTATCGCTAACCGGTTGCCATTTGCCTTAATACACGGATCTACGAGCGTAATAAATACGACTTCCGATTTTACAATCGACTAAGCTCGTTCTTATCATTCACTCTATGGTTCACGTTTTATTTCCAGCACTAGGGATTTGTTCTATTTCATATGTCAAACACAAACTAGGCTATTAGTCTGTGTTTTTTTTTTCCGATAGTGACTAGATTAATGCTAAAATAATATCGTAAACTGCATAGTTTGAAGTACATTTGTGTTTAATATAAACTTAAAAATGTTTTGCTTCGGGAAATAAAACGTTTGTGAGTGATTTATAGCGCGAACAGTGAAAATAGTGTTAGCAAAACTGAAATGTCCTGTCCGGTATGTTTTGTTTACATATAATGGTAACCTCTCTCCAAATAGACTGTACACACATACGTTTTAACTGAACAGTTCTACTGTTCAGTTAAAACTGAACAGTTCTAACTGCAGGTCTGTAGCCTCCTTAACTGGAGACTAGTACCTATAAACCTAATCTGTGATCCTCGACATCAAAACTTCAAGTGCAAATTGCAATTGGTGCAAATTCAAATTGCAAAGTGCGAACATTGGAAAACTTTCAACAATTTCTAGACCTAGACCATAATATTTTACTAATAATTATTATGACATTAATTATGACTGTTCCAAAATCGGATGAAAAAATAACAATCAGTGGCCCCGAATTTACAGAACTCATGAAAACAAATTGGGATGAATTACATTTTAACACAAGTGTTTTTCGCTATAAAGTTGATAACATAAAAGAAAGAATGGTTAACAAAAAATATTTATTGCAGGTAAGAGCTTTTCTCTATTCACTTTCTCATTTTGCTAGGTATTGAACCCAAACTTGGAATTTGAAACTGGTCCAATAAATATTTATTATTTTTTAAGGAACAACGTGTTGTTTGCTGTTTCTTCACAGATGGAACAGCATTCTGAATCTGGTGTAGGTATTCAAATTCAAAATTATTTATTGCACATATTATGCCAACCTGGTGGCTCTTATATCACGTCATGACGTCGTATATCACGTCCGAACCACCGCGCCGGTTCGGAAAGCTGATTCTGCTGAGAAAAGACGGCAAGAAACTCAGCAGTTGCTCTTTTCAAAATAATCATTATACAATATTATTATACAGCTATTACATTGTAATATTTTTTTTTATACTATCTTGTGGGCAGCCGGATGCCATGCCGATTTAACCCATGCAACTTTGTTAGAATAGAATATAATATTTCCACAATGAGGTGAAGTTCCAAAAAAAGCCTAGGTACTACAATTCAATTCATGTTAAGATGGGCAGACAGAAAGTAGCCCCATTCCTACCGGTGTCACCCATTCACGAGCATGACGCATGATCCAGCTGTTGCTTTGCTCGACCATATTTGAGGGAATGACGACACCACCACAGAAATGTTTAAAGAGAGTGTGACATACTTAGGTTACCCATGTTAAGGCATCACATTGAATATTATTATTCAAATATTCATTTTAAGATCCCATGCAACTTTGTCATTAAGAAAGTCATTAACTTTGTAATAACCGCAACTCAGTGATTTTTTTTTTGACAAATCATTTGACAATACATAAGCAGTGAAAGTTTATTTGATTAAACAAATTCTTTTCTTTTCTATTCATAATTATGTACCTACTTACATCACCGTCATTATGAGCAACCCATTAATGGCTCACTACTGAACGCAGATCTCCTTTCAGATATAAACCATAGCCCACCTCGCTGGCGCAATGCAAATTGGTAGACTCCACACACCTATGAGAACATTATGTGGAACTCTCAGGTGTGCAGGTTGCCTCACGATGTTTTCCTGCACTGTTGATGCAAGTGATATTTAATTGCTAAACTAGATGATATTGTGTTAATCCTGGGTATGAGCGAACCCCTTTCCAAATTTCAGCCAAATCGGTTCATTTGTGGCTTTAAAGAGTAACAAACATCCATCCATCCAAACATCCTCACAAACTTTCGCATTTATTATTATTAAATCACTAGCTGATGCCCGCGACTTCGTCTGCGTGGATTTAGTTCATAACATCCCACGGGAAATCTTTGTCACCCTCCAGGTTCTCAACTATACCTATCCAATAAATCACGTCAATCCGTAGCTTTGTAGCAGGAAACATTTGATCGTCTTGCTCGCGGCATTGTTAATGATGATTCAAAGAGAAAACATATTACTGATGATATTATCAATTACGTTAAACTATAATTTTTATAATTGTTTTTACCATAATTTTCTACCATAATTAACCAAATACAAAATTACGTTTAGCTGTCATTTATCTACGTTTTGTTCTTCCACTGTCATTTTCGTTTTTTTATTCCATGTCAGATGCATTTTTGTTATACCAGGTTTTATATTGACTTGACGGAAACGCGGTCGAACGGGATAAAAAGTATCCTATGTCCGTCTCCTGGTTCTAAGCTACCTCTCCACCAATTTTGAGCTAAATCGGTTCATCCGTTCTTGAGTTATAAATAGTGTAACTAACACCACTTTCTTTTATATATATAGAAGATATATTATTCTTTAATCACAAAATATTATGATTTATGACGATTATTATTACAAGGAAACTGATGTATCAAGGAGGTTGCTGCATTGGTTTTTGTTGGCATTTCAAACCTCTTTGGAGTATGAACATATCTAGTTATCAAGAGGTGTTAGGATATCAGGTTCAAATTTGGGATAGAACATGAATAGAATAGAATAGAATAGAAATATTTTTTATTCAAATAAACTTTTACAAGTGCTTTTGAATAGTCGATAAATCTACCACTGGTTCGGAATGCCCTTCCTGCCGAGAAGAACCAGCAAGAAACTCGGCGGTTGCTCTTTTCAAAACAAATTTACTATACAGTAAATACTATGCTATATATGCAGTGTTTCCACAATGAGGGAAGTTCCAAAATGCATATCAACTAACTTCTATCTTAAGATGGGCAGACATAAAGGGCCCCATTCCCGCCGGTGGCACCCGTTCACGAGCATGACGCATGACCCAGCCATTGCTTCGCTCAACCATATTTGAGGGAACGTAACAACCAGCATCACACGACACCACCACAGAAATGTTTAAAGAGTGCATGACATACTTATGTTACCCATGTTACGGCATCGAATTAAAAACTAATATTCAAATACTCATTTTAAGACATCTAAGTGATGTCTTAAAATGAGACATGTGCTGTGTGTGCATGTGCTGATCTGTCTGTGTAGATTCATTCCATCTCTGTATCTCGTAGTAGGATCCAAACCTACGCTCCCAACATATGCTCAGTTTCCTACATATGTTACAGTTAAACCCTAACAGAATAACTAACCGGAGGACACCTGAGCAAATTGTTAATATTTGCCAAGAATTTGATAAGAATAAGTTCAATTTCACAAGAATTTCCAGTGAAGAAATCTTGTTTAAGTTAAAAGCAAATAATGAGGGTAAGATTATATTTAATTCACTTACTTTTTACTAACAGATTACAGTATTTATTTTTATTAAAGTGTTAACCTACACTTAAGGAAATATCAGAATAAATTTTTATAAACACATCTCAAAAATTCCGAAGCCAGCGGGATTCGAACCCACATCTCTTGGGAATCGCGCCCGAGTGTGTTAGCCACTTACACTATAGCCACGGTCGAACTACCCGTCAGCATCGAAATTAGTGATATATATCTACTTTTTCAGTTTAAGCAACTGCTAGCGACATCTAGTAGCAACACGTTACAGTTATTGATCTACTTTCCAAGACCCCATATTACAATGGAGCTCGTTAGGAACTAGAGATGCCACATTGCTTTTTACTATTTATTTTTATTAAAGTGTTAACCTACACTTAAGGAAATATCAGAATAAATTTTTATAAACACATCTCAAAAATTCCGAAGCCAGCGGGATTCGAACCCACATCTCTTGGGAATCGCGCCCGAGTGTGTTAGCCACTTACACTATAGCCACGGTCGAACTACCCGTCAGCATCGAAATTAGAATTATAAAAATTATAATAAAAATAAAAAATTATTTTCAGTTGAAAAAGTAGATATATATCACTAATTTCGATGCTGACGTGTAGTTCGACCGTGGCTATAGTATAAGTGGCTAACACACTCGGGCGCGATTCCCAAGAGATGTGGGTTCGAATCCCGCTGGCTTCGGAATTTTTGAGATGTGTTTATAAAATATTACAGTATACTCTTTAAAAAAAATTGGTTGTCTGTAAACCGTCGGTCGTCGTCTGTCGGTTTACGGACAATACTTTTACTTGATAACGTCATAAAGAAACGTAGCATCATAGTCACAAGCCAACGCTTGGGTCGATCGTGCCTCTCTATCGCTTGTTCCGCGCTCTCGCTTGCACGCTCAGGCTCAGGCAGCATGACGTGATACTTTTTGTGTGTGCAGCCGGTGTTCATCGATTTATAAGACGTTTTAAGGTGGAAGACAAGGGTCTGCCGGTCTGGCCGCGAAATTCAAATTTAATTTGGTTTTTCGCAATTTGTAAACTAATACGACAAAGTAGGCTTATGGCCTTCTAATTGCGCCAGTGGAATTATCATCTTCACAGGTTTACGTAAAAATATTTACTTGAAAGTGACCAGTTTAAGAAATTAATCAAAATACTGAGTTGGACGTGAGTTACTCACAAATTAGTCGATATTTTGATTAATTTCTTAAACTGGACACTTTCAAGTAAAGATTTATATATAAACCTGTGAAGATGATACTGCCACTGTGGCAATTAGAATGCCATAAGCCTACTTTGTCGTATTAGTTTACAAATTGCGAAAAACCAAATTAAATTTGAATTTCGCGGGCAGAACCGTGTCTTCAACCTTAAAGTGGATAATAATGTGGTGGGTTCCTTCACTAAGAGAGAGATTTTGACTCTTAGGTTTAATGATAATTACTGACTTCCACAACTTTCTCTTAGTGGATTTAGTGCTAAAAAAATTCTGTGGGAACTCTGATTTTTAGTTTTAAAAGTTGCCTCTGTCATTCTCCAAGTCCTCAACTATACCCATTACCTATACAATAAATCATGTCAATCCGTACCTTTTTCGTGGTGTGATTGAAGGAAAAACCAATAAAAAACATTTTCAGATAATTATCTAATCATAATTATCAGATATTAGTGATAAAATAATAATTTATTACTGGGACAAATGGCTTAACATGCTTGGTTTGTTTTTTTTTTAATTATTATATTGCATTTAATATCCTACTTCCTACTAATCCTACGAATATTATAAATGCGAAAGTTTGTGAGAATGGATGGATGGATGGATGTTTGTTACTCTTTAATGCGACAACGACTGAACCGATTTGGCTGAAATTTGGAATGGAGATATCCAGGATTAGCACATATGCAACATTTTATCCCGGAAAATTAAAGAGTTCCAGTGGGAATTAAAAATCCTTAATCTACGCAGACGAAGTCGCAGGCATGAGCTAGTATTATAATAGTTTTCCTTATTTGCAGATGATAATCACATATTTGTAGTTAACATTAGTCCAATATCAAGATACCACACACTCCTATGTCCCTCAGTGGATAACTGCTTACCGCAAGTGGTCACAAAACATAGTTTAAAGTTGGTAATTAATTTGTTTTTACTAGCCGAGGACCGGTGAGTATAAAAGTAAGATATGCTTTATTTATTACTTACTATTAGCATGTTTGTTAGTCCTTCAATCATGTAGCAACAAAGCAACATATTGACAGGACTGTTTGCATGCATCCTGGAAAAACAGATCAAACATTGAACTATAATGCGTAGAACAGAAGATTCTAACAAAGTTCTGCTCGAAATGTGAGCTCAAAACAACCAATGAATGTTTGAGTGCCATGTAATAATTTTCTGGTACTGGAACTGATAATTACGTTTTTAATGGTGATTAATTATGACACAGTTTCACAGCACAGTACTTCATTTTGTAATAATTTTTTGCGAGCTCATACTAACGCGACAATACTGCCTAGTCGGCCTTTAAAGGCTTACTAAAAATCTTACCGCGTCGATTGCGTTTCTAAGCGTAGCTGGATGCTTAGCTCCAATTTTGCGGACAAAGTCAGGCAAAAGCTAGTTCTTGAAAATGTTTTATTTATCAAAGAACATCCAAATTCTAAATTGAACTAAGTTGTGCCAACTAATGAGATAAAATATTCTGTTGTTATTAAAGATTATCTATACAAAATATACTTACATAGAATTGAATTCATTCATGAGAAATAACCTTTATTGGAACGAAGATTCTTTTCGTGGTTTGGTGGATAGGGGGGAAACTATCGGTTCGGAGGTTCGAATCCTGACTTCAGATTATGTCTTTGTTCTTTTTTAATTTTTGGACCGAAGTATTAAAGAAGATAAATTCCGAACAAAACATTTGCGGCAGAATTTTTCTGCCTGGAGCACTTCGACCGTCCGCTGTGCCCGATATTTTTTTCCACGCACTACCAAACTGTGGAACCAACTCTCATCGACGGTGTTCCCGCTTAATGACAACTTGGGGTTATTCAAAGGGCGATTTCATATTAAAAAAAAATTGCGGCATCTAACGCCATCTATTGTAGGCAACTTGCTTGAACTTGCTTTAATGTCTGTTTTTTACGAGATGGTTCTAACATTGGGCGAGAGATGGCGTTGATTCTGAACTTCGTTCCAGCCTTATTGCGAGATGGTTCTAACATTTGGTGAGAGATGGCGTTGATTCTAAATTTCGTTCCAGCCGAGTGTTGCACGACACTCACGCATTTTTATTATTTTACAGTGATTTAAGGGTTGCCTTCAACAGTCTCTGCGCGCTGGCATCAGTCAACCATTTGCATTATCACTTTCTTATAGAGAAGACCAGTCTGCCAATAGAGACAGTGGTAAGTTTTCTTTTAACACTAGATGATGCCCGCGACTTCGTCCGCGTGGATTAAGGTTTTTACTCCCGCGGGAACTCTCTAATTTTCCGGGATAAAAAGTAGCCTATGTGTTAATCCTGGTTATGAGCTATCTCCATTCCTTTCAGCCAAATCGTGCGTGAAAGAGTGACACATCCATCCATCCATCCATCCAAACATCCATCCATACATCTTCACAAACTTTCACATTTATAGTATTAGTAGAATAATATAATATTTATAATATAATATTAGTAGGACTACATGATGGCTTCAGATTTAGTGTTTCCAAAATTTCATGGGGAACTCTTCTCGATTGGAAAGTTATTCTAGTTATCCTTTAAATATCCAATGTGCCGCCTATAAGGTTTTGCCCGCAACGTCTTCCGCGTAAATTTTTTAAAATCCATCGGGAGTCCTCAAGTACACCCATGCAAAAAACACGTCAATCCGTTGCTCCATTGGTGCATGATTGAAAGACAAAACAATAAACAAACACACTTTCGCATTTAAAATATTTGTAAGGATTACATTCATTATGAAGCAGAACAGAAGTCGTTTTACCTTTATGGCCATCACAATGCGTGCAGTGGTAGGTTTAAAAAGAAACTAGTTTGTATCAATTTTGTTTTTAATATTTTTAAATATTTCTTATATTACAGAAGTGTAAACATATAAAGGGACCCTTGTATTGTTTTGCGGATTATCCCGCGCCAGCGTTCTGTTTTGAAATCACAAAAAAATCACCCAAAGTCGATGAAATATACAGATTAACAGAATTCTTCTTGAAAAATTCGATCGCGCATAACATTTTCCTAACTAGAGGAGATTATATTGAACAGGAGAATTTGAAAAATGAGGAGAGGTCATATAGGTTTGTGGTATGGCCGAGAAAAAGCAGTTCAGGCGTCAAACAACTTCGGGCATTCAATGTCGCTGCATGCGAATTGAGTGGGTGGTTTGTTGTACATAGTAAGTGTACGTTCAAAGACTACTATTTTAATTAACTTTGTAAACCTATATGTAACATTGTAAACCTTTCCATTGGCAAATTTTTTTTTATTGATGACAAGAAGAAGCCCTTGACTGTGATCCGATGCAGTCTAAGGGCTCGTTTCTGGACATGCGGCGCGTTGCGCGGCGCGATTAACTCAAACATATGGCCAAGTATGACAGCGTTCTTGCAGAAGCGTTTTGGCGTAGTACGCGGCGACGACGGCGCGACGCAACGCACCACGCGCCGCGCCTTCAGAAACGAGCCCTAAGATGGTAGCGGGCTAAATCGAAAGGGCAATGGCAATTCAATCCATACCCTAACCTGTTTCTACACGCTATCGTACCGGAACGCTAAATCGCTTGACGGCACGTCTTTGACTGTAGGGTGATAACTAGCCACAGCCAAAACCTCCCACCAGAAAAAAGACGAAATATGTATATTGACGGACTAAGATGGATGTACGAGGGTTCAAAACACGCTTTCGTCTAAGGCTGAGATCTATAGATCGTACTCTGGCTCTGCTCAAAACTCAAGATAGAGTTAAAATGAGACACAAATATGTCTTGACATAAATCTGTCTCGTTTTAACTCAGTTTTGAGTCTGAGCTGATCTCACCCTAACGGTGAGATCTATAGATGGCACTCTCACTCAGCTCAGACTCAAGATCAAGTTAAAACAGGACTGATTTACGTCATTACATATTTGTGTCTCATTATAACTCTATCTTGAGTCTTGAGCAGAGCCAGAGTACGATCTATAGATCAGTATCGCTTCAGATCTATAGATCGTACTCTGGCTCTGCTCAAAACTCAAGATAGAGTTAAAATGAGACACAAATATGTCTTGACATAAATCTGTCTCGTTTTAACTCAGTTTTGAGGCTGAGCTGATCTCACCTTAACGGTGAGGTCTATAGATGGCACTCTCACTCAGCTCAGACTCAAGATCAAGTTAAAACAGGACAGATTTAGGTACGTCATTACATATTTGTTTCTCATTTTAACTCTATCTTGAGTCTTGAGCAGAGCCAGGCCAGAGTACGATCTATAGATCAGTATCTAAGAGCCGTAAACTCAGCTGAGTTTTCTTTTTATTATGACTATCTCACTATGTTGCTAAGACTTATTATTAAAACTGTTAGTAAGTACAGTAAACAATTCTAAATATTTTTTTTAGGTAATGAAGAATTTTACACTCTTGAAACAGAACAATTGGAGAATGAATTAATAAAGTGGCGAATTGAAAATTTTGATGAACTGTGCGAACAAGTGAAATCATTATATTGAAGCCAATGAAATATAAAAAGCATTTACATAAACTATAATAAAAATTGTAAGTAGGGAGTAAGGAAAAAGAAAATTCTTTTGCCAATCCATCAAACCAGAAAAAAATCTGTAGGTATCTTAATAACCAGAAAAAATGTGTAGGTATCTTAAAATCCTCAAACTCCAATCATCGTGGTTTACATATAATAGGTACACATTCAATACAATATTTACTTAATCTATTCAATATGAATTAAATAATGACTGTACGAGTATTTAATATTATGAATATGATTCATTATGTTTTGTTATTATTGCTATTAGATATCAGTAATTTAGTAAAATAGAAGAGCTTATTTATATACTTACTACGTTTTTTATTTTAACTTTAATGTCTAAGTATTTCATGAGTCACATCACCCTTGACCCTGCATCGGGATAATTTAGGTACGTATGTAACCCAATAATAGCTTCAGTCGTGCGGGCAGCGTCCGCCGTACGGTCGGTCATGAAGCTCTCAATAATTGTGTTTACGTTAATTGTTCTCGCACAATGCGGCGAAGGCAGGTACGTGGACTGGTTCCCTCAAAACATAGTCGATACGTTTACAAACAAAACATCGCAGATCACCAGCTACGTGCGCGCTAAGGGGCGAAGCTTGAAACAGTTCTACGTCGAAAATGTGAGAAATAAACTAACCTCTTATCTCGGCTTCAACAATCGGACCGAAACTATTCCTGCCGATAGTGATAACCAAGCGAGGATAAAAAGGAAGTTTAAGGATTACGTCGAAGAGGCTCAAGCGAAGGACCAAAAGGTGTTTGACGTTATCGCTCCAGATAAGTTAGAATATGAGTGCAACGATAACGATCCGAGCATCCAAATGACCACTCCACAGCTGATAGCGTTGCACGGATACGTCTCGGAATCGCATACCATCGTCACTGAGGACGGATACATTCTAACCGTGCACAGAATTCCCCATTCCCGAAACGTTACTAGCAGGGTGAGTCCTAGGAAAACAGTGCTCTTACACCACGGACTTCTCGGCAGTTCAGCAGATTGGATTATACCAGGACCCGAGAAAGGTCTGGCGTATATTCTGTCTGAATCTGGCTACGACGTCTGGCTGGCTAACGTTCGTGGGAACACATATTCCAGAGCGCACATGTCTTTAAACTCCGATACGTTTGCATTTTGGAATTTCACATTCCACGAAGTCAGCCAGTACGACTTGCCCGCTGTGATCGATTACATCATGGACACCAAGGGATGGGATGTCAAGATAAACTACGTCGGCCACTCGATGGGGACCACTATTTTGTTCGCTATGCTCTCTACGAAAACTCATTACAATAAAGTATTGAGAGCGGGCTTCGCATTGGCGCCCGTTGCCTTTATGACCGACATAAAAAGTCCGATTCGTTTACTCGCCAAATACAGCGACAATTTGGAATATTTGTTGAAAATCCTCGGCGCTAACGAGTTTTTGCCTCAAAACTCTGTACTAAGATGGTTGTCGAAGCACGCATGTGAAATAAATCATTATGAGGAAGCCATTTGTGAGAATTCCTTGTTCGTCTTGTGTGGACACGACGCACAGCAGTTTAATCGCAGTCTTTTGCCCATTATTTTGAGCCACTTACCTGCTGGGGCATCTACCAAGACATTGGTTCATTACGCACAGGAGATTAAAAATGGAGGACGTTTCCAACAATTCGATTACGGTCCTGAGGGAAATTTGAGGCAGTACGACACATTGGCACCGCCAGAATATCCTCTACACAAAATTACTTTACCGATTGCCTTATTTGGTGCCGAAAACGATTGGCTCGCGAGTGATACCGATGTCACAAACTTGTATGTCCAATTAGCTAATCCAATTGACCATTACATAGTGCCGTTGAAGGAGTTTAACCACGTTGACTTTCTGTGGGCGATAGATGCACGTAAACTTGTTTTTGACAAACTTCTACAACTGTTAGAGGAAGGTGTTAGCAAGTCGTATTTTAATAATGATATCAGCCATAATGACTTAGATGCCTAGACTTAAAGCTATTATGTAAGTTCCTTATTGTATTAGCCTTGAGAATAAATTGTACATTTTAAGTTTTTGTGTTTTTCTTTACATATTTGGCAAAAAATTCATTATCTCAAGCTACCTACATAATTTACTTACCTACTTAAACGTACATGTTTTCTTATCAAGTGGTAGATAAATACCTAGATTTAGGAACATGGTTATACGTAGGTATTCTGACACGCAAACCTTGGTGTGTGGTACTTCAGGATTCTATACCTACTTACTTCATGTAAGTAATTATATTTGTCTTACCTAGTTGTTTAAGAAGTATTAAAATCCCACCACTAGGGCCTAGTGACTAGGCCAACGAGAATGTCTGATGTCTTATCAGTCATCAATGATAACATTTCGCAATAATACAATTTTAATAAAAATCCAACAGAAAAGTTTGAGTTTAAGTACTTAGGTAGCAGTTTTAAAACTAACCCGATTAAGTACTTTGATGATCCATCATATTATAAATTTTGTTCGTATTAAATTTAGCCTGTGTCACGTGATCATAATAACGAATCGATTGTCACCTCATTCATCAAAATTAATTCAGTAGAAATACTAAATAGGTAGGTACATACATACATAGTCTGCTAAGATCATAACCCTTTCTTTTGGCTTTGCCATACTCGGGTAAAAATTAGATACAATATCTACACTAGCGGCACGCTATGATGGCCGGTTTGACACATTACAATAGTGATGTGGAATGTCAATTTATTCTCGAACAAAAAACAATTAAGTTTTGTTTTTGTACCTGATTAAATAGGTTTAATAAAACAAAAATGTATATGTTTATTTAATTTATTTGAACGAACTGAATATTTGAATGAAAATGAATATACATACTTTATATGCACACAAGAAACATATGAATACAAAAGATACCAAAAAAGGTGCCACAAAAGGCCATAATTAATCAGATTCGTCCATACTACTATTTTCACTGTCGTCACTGCTATCATCACCTACATTAATAATTATATGTTCGTTTTCTATAATATTATCTATTTTCACATCTCTTTCATAATCTTCCCTTATTAATTTAACAGTTCTATTCACAACCTTTTCCCAGTCTCCTTTAGTCACATGTTCACAAGCTTCTTCTAATAATTTTAGCATTTTTTTTGTGGTAAATGGGGGTTCTGTATTGTGTCTTGCAGCATATCCCTTAATTTGAGCCCACACCAACTCAATCGCATTATACTCACAATGGTAAGGCGGTAACCGTATAACTCTGTGCCCATGTTCTAATGCTATTTCGTCAATGACGTATCGGATCTTGGTTGGTTTGTTTTCTTTTAAAAGACGTACTAATTCCGCTTTTAACATATTCATGTTTGCATCTACGCCATTTTTACGAAGCCATGCGACGATATCAGCTTTCTTTTGGGATTGGGCAGGTGGCTTGTCAATTTGCATCGAGTGGTATGGGGCGTTGTCCATAATTATAATAGATGGTTCAGGGAGGCTACACAACATTGAGGTAAACCATTCAGTAAACTTTTCTCCATTCATGTCTTCATGATAGTCTCCAGTGGTTTTTGACGCAAAAGCCATGAGAGAACCTTCGACAAACCCGTTGATGGTTCCGGCGTGACAAATTATAAGTCGCGATCCTTTTCCTACAGGAACTTTGGAAGTAGATGCTGCTGTGTCATCGTTCCAAGAACGGCCTACAGTATGGTTAGCATTAAGCCATGTTTCATCCAAGAACACAACATTTTGCCAATTTTTGATTTCTTTCACTTGCCGTAAAAAAGTATACCTTGCCATCGCTATATCAAATCTTTCCATCAATATTTTGCGTTTGTTACATTTTTTGTATCGAAATCCAATGGTCTTCAAAATCTTCGTTAAAGAACTTTCCCCACCGAAGAATAATCCAGCTTCCTTCAGTGAATGCACCAACTTTTTTCTTGTTGGATACTCCTTCTGTAAATAGTAGCCGTAAACATGTCTTCGGATAGCATCGGCATCAAAGCTATCGATGCCTACGACTGGTTTTGCTCGTTTTCTCTTTTTTGGTGTGTGAAGTTTATTTTCTTCTGTGCCAGTCTCGCCATATTTTTTTTTAGTTATCCGTCTAACAGTTCGTTGTCCAATATTAAGCGCATCAGCTACGCGTTCAACCACTGACGTTATAGGTAAAATTGGCCCTCCATTTTGAGCTTCACGATCGAAATAGTTACGAAGGCGTATTACGAACTCACGTGTCTGACTATTTAGAACAGTTCTCTGCGTACGTTCGGTCATATCGACGAAATCCACAACAAAGGGCTTGAACAGAGTCCAAATTAACGAGCAAGGGTCAACAGTAATGCAGTATCAATATTTGAAATCCAAAGCCAGGTCAAAACTATATCACAATCGCATTGCACTGACAGTTTATACTTTTCGAAGCAACGTCAATTCGAAACTGCTTTGTTTTGCATTGAGCATTGACGCGAGTTTGCCGGAGGTAGTAGTTGTGCTAGCCAGCGATCCTATGTGACGATCGTATTAGATTCCATTTTTAAAAATTTTCAATTTAGAAAACCAAATGCCGAGTTGTGGTATATATCATATAAAAATAAAAATTTTACCTTTTGTATGAAACAGCTGATATTTTTTTGCGATTTCAGAGGTTTGTCCACATAGTGAAAATTGTTCATATTCACAAGTACATTCACCCCTTAAATGGTGCAAACTGATTTTTCTACACTTGTATACATTTTAGAAATCAATTTAATAAATAAATTTTGAGTCCTAAACCTAAAACTACATTCGATAAAATTTATGAATCTCTGCACATCACTATCGTCAATAAAGTAATACAATTATTTCCTTCAAAGTCGTTATCAATTAATACGGAACTTCATGAGCGGACAAACGTCAAACCGGCCATCATAGCGTGCCGCTAGTGTACACTAATGAATCATAATTTTATCAAAACGCGAACGGCAATATTACGATCAAAATAGTATGAATCATATTGACCGTTGAACTGCATTACAGAATCGTTACCTACTTGTACCATGCCGTGATTCGCGTGACTTAAAACAAAAAAAAATCGGCCAAATGCGAGTTTGGCCTTGCTTTTTTAGGGTTCCGTACATATGACCTAATCACTTTTTTTGAAACTAGATACATATTTAGTTAAATTAGTTCTTAGATAGTACTAAATTAGCATATGGGGAAAAAATGCTCGTTTGTTTTGGTAACAACTTTGAAGGCCTCCCATTTCTTCATTTTTGAAGCTAAAAATACTAAAAAATATATTTGAAGTGGAACTCCACCTCCTTTTTCATGTATGGGAGCCCCTTTATTTTTTAATTTAATTTTATTTTTATTATTTGTTGTTATAGCGGCAATAGAAACACACACTGTGAAAATTTCAACTGTCTACCTGTTACGGTTTACGAGATACAGCTCGCTGACAGACGAACGGACGGACAGCGGAGGCTTAGTAATGGGGTTCCGTTGGCACCCTTTGGGTACGGAATCCTAAAAATAATGCAATAGTAATAGAAATGTTTACCTAGACATTACATACATACACAAATATTTTATCTAAGGAATACTTAAATACCTATATATCTAGTGTTAGATTAAATTGACAATTCAATAGCAATTTCTATAGATTATTATTATTTGAACATAAAAATAAAAGACTATTAATTATTATTTAAATGAAACACTTTTCCAACTATTCTTTTTAGCTTATACCCACAGTTTAGAACCAAGGTCCCAAGGTCACCCAAGTGTCTGGATTGGCGACCTTTGGAAGTTGGAAGAAGTTGGCAGCCCTCCACTAGGCT
Organism: Oeneis ivallda; assembly: GCA_029955525.1. NCBI lineage: Eukaryota > Metazoa > Arthropoda > Insecta > Lepidoptera > Nymphalidae > Oeneis > Oeneis ivallda. The sequence continues at coordinate 15,126,351 of JARPMR010000023.1, forward strand.
AGGTTGACCGACGATGTATCACACGAGTCGCAGGAAGCCGTCGCACTGGTTGCGCGCGGCGTAGGACCGAGACCTGTGGAAACCCATTTGTCCAGCAATGGACGTCTATCGGCTAATGAGAAGAAAAAGAAGAAGCTTAGTTAGGTACATTAGGTATCGCTGACACAGAGTTTAGATAGGTTAGGTATAAACGACATATCAAAAGTGCCGGTCGTTTTTCACGGCATGCTTCCCTTTACGATGTCATTCGTAAGTCCCTTGCCCTTGCCTCCGCTAAAGTGCATGCAGAACGTAATGTATGGCACGTAGTGATTGTGAGATCTGATGGTAGGATACGTGTCCCATAAAATATAGTAGCAAGAAATGTTGCCAGTGTAGGATTTCACGTATGTGGATACACTGGTCCGCTGTCTCATTTGCAGGCTTAAAGGTCTAAAGTCTAAACTTTCAGCTTGCAGGTGACTTACGCGGAGGTAGGGGCAGGGCAGAGGCATCAAAGGTCAATAGGGTATTTTACTCTTTTTTGAAAAGTGTCTAAATTTGATTCAAAAGTGATAGGACTACTAGAAAATTTACTAAAATTTTATTCAATCGATAAGTAGGTACCAAAAAAATGCATTTAAAGTTTGCCTTTTAAATTTCCGCGCGTAAACGCTAGACGCTCACGTCAGACGATGTGGTGACGTCGTAAGGACAGTAAATTCGTTCGCTCAAATGGTTGGCGCCCTTTGTAAAGCCGACACATAGCGACCGCCGCCGGTACATGCCGAAGGCGGCGTTACTTATGTGACCCACTGTGTACATAAGTGCGTCACGCTAAATGTTTGTGTGCTGTATTAAGATGATAGTATATGTATATAAAGTGATGATTCAGATCTAATACTACCAGTATTTTGATTTTGTATTTTTCATTAATCTAAAAAAATTAAATAAATGATAGTACTTACTAGGTAAATAATTAAATTATGTATTTATTTATTTTCACAAAGTTTCTAAAATACCGTGTACGGTGTACCTATTTGTACTGCAAACTATTTGAGCGGATGAACTATGTAGACTACTGAAATTTGAATTTGAATTGAATTGACGTTGAAGTATAATTTTGTGAACTGAAACTTCCACTTCCCGATTCCTTATTGACTAAACTATCCTATTTTTATATTTTTAGATTATTTCTCACTAGGAGTAAAATACCCTATTGGCGCAAAATATGAAAACATAGGTAGAACAGTTTCTTGCCGTTCGTTCCAAGGGTTTGTTCCCAAACATGGGGCGGGTATACTAGATCCTTATTTTAGGTATCTACATCCCTCCTCATAGAGTCCACAGGTGAACATAATATTATTATTACCTTAGTCATGCCCGGCACTTTGTCCGCGTATAGTGTAAGGTTTTTAAATGTTCCGCGGGAGCCGCTTGTTTCCCGCTTCCAATAAAGCAACATAAGCAGCTACGAACTGAACAAACGTTTATTTATGTTGGTATAAGGGTGGAACCACATTTGTGAGAATCGATTCGAATTTTGCCTATACAAAACTGTCATTTTGAATTTTCCATACATTCGTATACGCATCGAAAAGTCGATTTGATCCGTACACGTTTCTATGGAATTTGACAGTTTTGTATGGGCGAAATCCGAAACGATCCTCACAAAATATGTGGTTCCACAAGTAAATTACTCTTTGATACGAGTGTCGCTTGCTTAGGTTGTCACCCTTAACTTCTGTCAAAACCCAAGTGTCAGTGTCAAAAACAAAGTACGCTGTACGTCAAAAATGAGTCTACAATTTGTCAATGGTGCACACTTCACAATATGAATAGTATCATATAATATTAATAATATTTTAATATTATTTTTTTAGAATTATTACAAGTTTAAAATAAAATAAAATATTTTACCATTACAATAGTATAATGGCACTTTCGAAAAATGCACGATATGTGGTGTTTCTCGGCGGTTTTGTGGGATTTTTGGGTCTCACAATGTATCCTATCGCAATAAGTCCTATGATTGATTCCTCAGAATACAGTAAGATATCGAAATAATAATTATTTAACATCTAAGTATGAAGAGTTTTGAAGGATGCTTTTGAATTTATCGACGAAGATCAAATTCCAGTTCGAACATCAACAAATATCTAACCTTAAAATTTATAAAAACAAATCATTTGTGTAGGAACTTGCATTTGTCTACATGATTTCTTCTATTATTGTACCAACCGATATAATAATAGAAGCATAAATAAGTATTTAATGTTTTACAGAGAAAATGCAAAAAATCAACAGAAGAAATATAAGGCAAGAAGATATCCAACCAGGAAGTAAGTTGTAAATCATGCTATTGACTGCAAAATGTGTATGTGTTTAATATAAATCTTCATAAGATTGTGGTAAAAACTATGGTGTAATACGTCTGGTAGTAGGATTGGTACCTAGTACCTGGACAGTAAATGGAAAGGATCACATTTTATTGATCTTTTATCAGATACTAGCTGATGCCCGCGACTTCGTCCGCATGGATTTAGTTTTTAAAAATCCCGCAGGAACTCTTTCATTATCCGAGATAAAAAGTAGCTCTCCCGGTCTGAGGAACCACTACTACATCCATTACTATACCCATGCAAAAAATCGCATCAATCCGCTGTTCTGTTGCGACGTGATTGAAGGACAAACCAACAAACAAACACACTTTCGCATTTATAATATCAGTAATGCTTTATTATAACACTTTTTTTATTTTGTCAAATTTTTTACCATACTTAACCAAAGACAAAATTACGTTTAGCTGTCATTTACGTTTTGTTATTCCACTGTCATTTTGCGTTTTGTTATTCCATGTCAGATGCGTTTTTCTTATACCACGTTTTATAGTGACATGACGGAAACGCGGTCGAACGGGATAAAAAGTATCCTATGTCCGTCTCCTGGTTCTAAGCTACCTCTCCACCAATTTTCAGCCAAATCGGTTCATCCGTTCTTGAGTTATAAATAGTGTAACTAACACCACTTTCTTTTATATATATAGATATATTGGAGTCTGCTTAAGAACTTCATAACCTTGTTCCTCCATTACTGTTCTATATACCACAGGACTGTTTTAAGACTTGAGCATTATCACTCTTAGGAGTCTTGGGTAAATGAAACCCAATCTACTCGCATGAAATGCTTTTTAACATTTCTAATATGAACCACTAAGGAGTGAAACCCCTGTCTGACATCCATTTTTTCTATCAAATATAAATTGAATACATTCAAAGCAAGAGTAAATAGGCATCTTCTGGGCAAGCGCACTCCATTTTAGACCTCATCATTGCTATCCACCTGGCATGATTGTGATAAATATACATGTCATCAGATATTTTATTTAATACCTGTTTTTTAAAGACTATTTTTGTTGATTGCAGATATGAAAGTGTGGTCAGACCCATTTGATCGTAAAAAGCCAGAAGGAGACTAAATAAAAATTTATAAATATTATGTAAAGTTTTATTAGATAAATTAGATTATTTATTGCATTGTGTAAATATAAATGTTAAAATAAGAGATGTATTAAAACATTGTTTTTGTTAAGAATCTAAGTTTTAAGTTTTATTTTGCCTGGTATTGTTTCATGTAGGATGTTATAGTGCTTGCGTTAACAACTGAGTAGTCCAGCAGTAAATCATTGTAATCAGTCTATCTCGCTCGCACTCATTAAGCTATGATATGATTTGAAAATGGATTTTTAAGGTTTGAAATTATAAAATAACACATTAAAATAAATAAAATATAATCAAGTAATAAATATATTACAAGTTATCTTCTTCATCCAAATCATGTATCGTCTTCCTGTAGATTTATAATCATAGGTTAAACTTTATCTCTCAAAAAAGTTTTTTTAGGCTAAGGTACGGCGCATACATACAACTTTTACATAGACTAAACTGTTTAGTCGAGTTGTGTACTTTTCGTGAATTCCATACAATCAAAAGCAAATCGTATGGCTTTTTGTCGAGCAACTATCGTGTTGATAGTTTGCGTACATTCTATGATCTCAGTACATTCCTATAAACTTATGAAACACAACTAAATAGTTGTTCAACTAAAAGTTGTATGTTTGCGCTAGGCCTAAGTCATCAGGTGAGATTGCAGTCAAGCGCTAGTCTATATATTAAAAAAAAAGTAACCGGGAGTCCCTCATACCCTCCCGAGAGCTGTGAATTCATCTTCAATGGGTACACAGCTCTCGCAAGGGATGCGTAAAGAGCATTTCCACCAGCGGAATACAAATTAAAAAAAAAAAAGTATATATAACGACAAATTCAATAAGGGTAGCTTTGTGCGCCGCGATAAGACTCAGGTAGCGAGTGGCGCACAGCGATGGCACATCCCTATTGTTATTGACATTTATAACCCGACGACTCTGTTGTTAACGCGAGCACTATAGTATTATGAAACCAGTCAAACTTTTCACTTCAATTATTACGCATTTATAATATTAGTAAGAAGTAATATACGGACTCAGTAGGTATTGATATCTTGGTTCCGATTTTTTACCATTTCTATCGACCATTAACAGATGAAAATTAGTTAATAAATAAAAACCAATACAGTAGATTTAAAAATATTTTTTATTGTGAAAATTGCAAATCTTAAATGGGTACTTCTCCACAACTAATGCCTATACAAATTCAGTGGAGTAACGTTCATTTTAACAATTTCCGTTTTAAAAAAATAAACTTAAATTTCATATTTACAGAATGTGCTCTGTAGCCGAATTTCCTAAACCTTACGTCGCTAAACATGGAATCCTAGAAACACTAGTTGCACAGATATTGTGTAAAATATGCATAAGGGGGCGTTCATAAATTACGTGAGGTGTTTTTTTTAATTTTCTGTCCCTCCCTCCCCCCCTGGTGAGATGTCGTGAGATTTTATTCAACCCTCTCCCCCATCCCCCAATCTCACGTGAGATTTTTCAAAATGTGGGTTTCTTACGTAAACGCGTTGGATTGTTATTGTAAAAAGAAAAAAAAAATTGCTTCGTGCTTTTATTTACGACTAGTTAAGACTAGTATAAATCACAAAGCATGTACTTGTACAATCTGGATTAAATGGACCAAAATAGTATAATTTTTTTTGTTTCAATCCCCCCCCCTCTCTCCAACGTAAGATTAGATGAGATTTGACTCGACCCCCTCCCCCCCTTAAACATCTCACGTATTTTATGAACGCCCCCTAACAATATACTTAGCTAATTCTATTGTAGGTGCATAGTCTCATACTTGACAAGCTGTGCATTGGGTATTTAACTGTAGTCAAAATGTGAAAATCATTATTTTTAATCGAAAATGTAACACGTAAGAATAAGTTAAAGTTAACATTTGTAAAAACAGAAATTAAATCGGTCCAAAAACAAATAAGTTATAGTTTAAGCTTTAGATTTAAAGTTTCCTGTTAGACAGAGAGAGCGCTACTCAGTCAGCAGCTCCTTACGCTCCTAAGTATGTTCCATAGAAAATTTCGTTTTAGAAAGAGACAGATACATCATACAGTCACAGTAAAACAGCTTATAATTCCGAGACTAGTAAAGATATGTAAAAAAAGAGAAATAAATGGCACTGTGTTATAATATTTAAAAACTTTTTTTAAATCTTCGACAGCAGCCAGCAGACATCTTCGTCATTTAAAGTAAGTCTTACTTTACTTAAAACAGATTTAGTACTAAATAAATTCTGCCACTTTCCGCGGGAGGTGAGGTAAATAGGTACAGCACACATTTACTCACTCACTACGTCTCCATGAGCGCACACTAACTCAAAAGCTCTGTCACACAGAAAATGAGCACACAAGCAAATAATTACACGTACGTCGTACATGTACTTCGGCAGAGGGGAATGCGTGCGCTTCGCAAGTCGTCTGTCTCGTCCAAGTTTTAAATAAATAAAAAAATATCAGTCAAATACCCAATTGTCTAAAAATGATTGCATCAGTATGCCTTCTGATTGGTACTCTTTCGTTATTAATTAAAATGCACTCCACAAAATTCAGCCAATCAGACACTGAGGCAATCTCAGTCTGTCTAACTCTAAATCTTGTGTTATCCCTTTCATAATGCTTCTCGCGGAAAAGTATAGCACTAGATTTAGAATATCAAATTAGTTTAAGAGATTGTGTAGGTGCCCCAGAATTAACTATAACATTGTTATGTTGAAAAATTAGTTTATTTGGGCAAAAACTAAATAGACAGTAACAGGCAATAAATATTACACAGTCAGGTGGAAATGGCTTCGTAGAGCGTCGTTTCTGTCGCACGAAGCGGAAAATACGTCAGGAAAGTATGAGTGACAAAGACGACGTTCTGCGAAGCGGTGTAATATAGCCGTCGGGTACTGTAACTTCCTGTCATAGTCCGAAAAGAGATCAGGCGCAGGACTTCCCAACTGAGTTGATACTGAGATTTTTTGACAGAATACTTAGCAACATTTTTGGCCTGAGAATCGAACCCGAGACCTATAGTATTATATTTATTTTTAAATTGCTTAAATTCTTTGTAGTTTTTAATAACATTATCTGAACAAATAGTGTGACTATCATTCTCATTGAAAAAAAGCTGACACATATTGATTTATCACTAACTCTCTAGCTTTTAACGTACAAAAACTATGTCACTAATACAATACATAATATATTTACATTGATATAGACAGTAAAAGATTGCTTACATGGGGTTAATATATTAATTAAACAAGAAATAATTATCTTGTATACTCTATACTCTTTCAGTTCCAAAATTTGACTAACATAATATTAACACAAAACTTGACAAAACACATAGGTAAGTATTTAATATTTTAATATTTGTATTCATATATTCGTAATTAAAAATGATTATTTACGAATATAATACATACATCGATATTTAAAAGGCTATTTGGTCAAGCAAGCAGAATGTCGCGATTGACAAACTAAACTAAAGTTTATCTCCACTGTGTTAAGTAGAAATTCGTGTAAAGCAAAATGAAAAAGTGGAAGTGGACATTAAGCTCAGTTTAATTTGTCACGTCATCCGATTCTCCAGAGATAGGTTTCAAGCAAAGGTCGACGCTCACTTATCAACTCAGCACTCGAACTGCACGCCTCGCCATGTGCGGATGAGATTTCTTATGCATATACTATATGCACTCACTTATCAACTTCGTAGCCTCAACGGATCGTCTTGCTCGCCAGCTGCCTATACGCGGACGGCGAGTGAACAACTCGGTGACCACTCGCTGCTCACCTGCACGGCCGTGCGTTTCCCGTGCGTAGGTCCCGAGTCGACCGCGTTCCGCCCGCGAGTTGGTCACTCGACATACTTTGTGACTCGACTATTTTTTTTTACACAAGTTGTGAAATATACATATAATTATACTTCTCTCCTCACAAGTCATAGAGGACGACGCGATGACCACTGGGCTACCACTCGCCGGCCGCGAGGGCCACCCTTTGACAACGAGTGGATGCCGTGCAGAAGAAGCAGTGCTGGTCGTCTGGCAGGTTGGGTTGATAAATGAGCAACAACCTTTAACTCTGCGCGTTACAGACTAGAGGAAAAATATAGACATATAATGTCAATAGTGGTACCCATGAAGGGAAAAGCTGGTTATTCTAACACATAATATCCAACATGACATGCACACAATTTAGTTCATTTTTTTTGAGCATGTTAGGAGGCGTCTTCTATCTATTTCCCTTAGTCTATGCTCTAAGAATAGCAGTTCATCCCTTTTCATATAAAATAATAGGTATCTAAGTATCTATATTTACCAACTGATTTTACTTACATGTGTTAGATACCATAAAAACTGAGCAAATGCAATAGGTACATTTTGACTTTTGAGCTAAAAAAATAATCGCACCTTGAAAAAAATAAAATTACAAAATGATTTTATATATAACTAACAACATTTATAGCTAGATCATAAGTTGCGGATTCATAAAAATCATTTGAATATTAATTATTGAATTATATATTATTATTCATTCATATAAAACTTTTATTGCAAACACGAGACAACACAATCATTATTAATGATTTTATTAATAAATATTAATTAATTTAATTATTAAGTAAGTAAGTATATATTATTTATATATATCTACATTGCGCGTTAGAAACTATAATTTAGGTAAAATAAACATTACTATGTGTTACTTTTCGGGGATCTGTTAGATTGGTAAAATATCCTAAAATATAATTATGTAGGTATGTCCAATTGTGTTCAGTCCTTTGAGTATATAAAATACTCAAAGGTTCAGTCATACATCAAATAAAAATATACTAGTTTAAATCTACGTACAAAAAGCTAAATTTTATCAATCCAAAATTAATTATTAAAAAATGCAATTTAGTGCCCTTTGTGTCTTTTATTATTTAAATTGAATGTAAAAAATAGTAAATGAAAATTCATTTACGGAATTATTTTGTATTTTTTATTTTATTTTTATTTGATGACAAGATAGTCCTTGACTGCGATCTCACCTGATGGTAAGTGACGATGCAGTCTAAGATGGTAGCGGATGGGTAGGCTCAAAACAAGCAATGAATGTGTGAGTGCTATGTAATTATTTTCTGCTGTGTAGGAATATAGTTTCCGGCTTCCTAAAAATGGCTTATCACCGCATCGACTATTGCGTTTCTAGGAGTATTTATTCTAAGCTCTTACACTATTTAAACAATAGGGTATTTGATTTTTAGTGAAAAAAATAAATAAATATATTTTACCTATAAAATGTTAAACAGCTGATTGAAATTATTTTATTTTAATTTTTTATTTTCATCTATATATATAAAAGAAAGTGGTGTTAGTTACACTATTTATAACTCGAGAACGGATGAACCGATTTGGCTGAAAATTGGTGGAGAGGTAGCTTAGAACCAGGAGACGGACATAGGATACTTTTTATCCCGTTCGACCGCGTTTCCGTCAAGTCACTATAAAACGTGGTATAACAAAACGTAAATGACAGCTAAACGTAATTTTGTCTTTAGTTAAGTATGGTAAAAAATTTGACAATATAAAAAGTGTTATAATAAAGCATTACTGATATTATAAATGCGAAAGTGTGTTTGTTTGTTGGTTTGTCCTTCAATCACGTCGCAACAGAACAGCGGATTGATGCGATTTTTTGCATGGGTATAGTAATGGATGTAGTAGTGGTTCCTCAGATCGGGAGAACTACTTTTTATCTCGGATAATGAAAGAGTTCCCGCGGGATTTTTAAAAACTAAATCTATGTGGACGAAGTCGCGGGCATCAGCTAGTATCTAATAATTTCTACATAATATTATGAATTTAAATTAAAAAAAAAACTATTTCAATTTGGCATAAATTCATATCTCATCATCATCTAAATCTTTTCCATTTTTTATGATTTTTTAGCATTTTATGGCTGAATAATAAATAAATAGTGTCTCACAATGTGGTTTTTGTACACAAAATTTTAAAACAATTACCTACTTACATTGTAATTTTCTAAGGCCCGCTTGCAGAAACGCCGGGTTATCCTTTTAACCCAGAGTTAGCTGCTTCTTTGACAGACTTTGTATAAAGCTTCTGTCAAAATTACAAATTTAATTTATTCCTGGGTTAAACCTAACCCGGCATCTCTGCAAGCGGGCCTAAGACATTTGAATTCGGTTTTAACTTCAACATATTCGTATTTTCTCAAACAGGTTTAGCTTTAGAAGAAAAACTATAATAATCAAATACCCTAACGTGTAAAGCCATGAGTACATGCTCCGGTTCTTTAAGGGCGTGACTTTTGAAATCGGAGCCGTGTAGTACGAGCTTTATTTAGATACAGTTTTTGCAATTCACGAAGGCGAGTGAGCTTTACTTGTGTTTACTTCGTGTAATGCACATTGCATTAGTATGCGTGCCGTCAAAGCCTAGGTGGGAAAGGGCAGGCGCGAGCATTGCGCTCGCTCACACTTATACAGATACGACACACACACAACCATAAGTCAGTCGCCCTCGTGAATTGCAAGAACTATACATGTTTGCAATCAGAAGATTACTACTACTAAGATACTATTGTAACTACCAGTAATGACATACTGGTATTGGGTGAAATATTAAGATGCGTTTTCGTTGCTCGATAAAATTGGTACTTAAATAATTTTTCACAAAAAAGCAATCATAGCAAACAAAGAGAACCGAGCACGAACGGAGCATGCAAGGAAGGAAATTCGCATAGAGTTGACAGGCTTAGAATTGTGGTGATTCTTACTCAAGGGACTTCAATGAACTGTGTGCATCGTTTGTATCTCGCTCGATGCACATAGTTGATTGTTGGTATTTTGACAAAGGGTTTCGTGTCGCCCTCGCAGTGCGCTCGTGAAATTTATAAAAAAAAAATTAAGTGGCACTCGGGGACTGCCGCGGTAAAGCTATTGCATAGCATTTTTTATCAACTTATGCAATTATAATATTTATGCAATATTTTTTTTTGCATAATAAAAATTATGCAAAAAAAAAACAAACAAGAAAAGCGCACTGTCACTGCTTCGCGAGTGAGATTCGAACCTGCGACATCATACACCATACGGTAAAGAAAGCGGCCGCTCGCCCACTGCGCCAAACAGAACTACTTGTGAACGACGACGGAGTTAGGTTTATTTTCGTTACGGAATTTCTTGATTCGGTCGCCGCGCTCAAACTGTTTGTCCTAGTTCAAAGCCCGCGATAAAAGCTATGCAATAGCTTAAAAATTATTCGTCATGTTTGAATCCATTATTACAGATCATTTTAAAGGAATAACATTAGATACACAGCTCCTTATATCCGAGGATTACTATTCTTATTGCATGCCTGTTGCAAGTCCACACTTAGAACAAATAGAATGTTTGCGTGCTCGGCTCGCCAACCGTAGAGTGCAGACGCAGCTTAAGTAAATTGACAGGACTAAAATATTGCTATTTTTAATGTTCTCTTTGAAAAATTTGAAAAACACAGATTTTTTTCAGTTCTTTCAAAAAGTGTATTGTGTATAGTCGCATTAGCACCATGTAAAAACAAAAAAAAAAAGATTAATTAATAGATAATTTTCAGTTGTCTCTTATATAAGCTTAATATTTTAGACAATAGCCTTTCATATGCTTTGATTATAAAGTCCAACATCATAATTAATGTACATTTAAATTCATTTTTAGACCTTATTTTAAGGGTAATATAAGTACTTTATTATTTTAATTGATGGGATTATTGTGGATTAATATTAATTTTTACATCGCAGTCTTTTGAAGTCGATAATATATTTTTCAGTTCGATTATTAAATTTTGAATTTAATAAACCACTTAAAGGTTGATTCACATTATGACGAAGAACCTGAATTAAGTCAAACAAAAGCATCCATATAATAAGAATACACGATCCTGCTGCGGTAAGACGTAATGTGAATCGGCCTTAATCCAGATTTAATACACATCAAAGTTAGACCCTTATAACAATTTTTAACATATCACATTCGCATAAAATACTTATATTAGCCTTCGAAATTCAAAAACAACATTTTCACCCGAACAATATAGCAAAAATACATCACAATATTGGATGCTCTTATAATTTAAATTACAGCGTATTATCACTTTTAAATCAGTTCTTAACCAAATTACAAAATATTATAATGAACTATCTCTCGCTTTCTATTGTAATTTATAACAATTAATGCAAAAATTCATCATCGTCCCCTACCTGCGAAAAGAAAAGGGAAAATATGAAACCTTTGACTGTATTTCAAAAATAAGCAGAAAATTAAAAATCATATATGTGCCCAGCATCTAACCCCAGACCCTCGAAAAGGAGGCCGAATACTTAACCACTAGGCTATCAACGCTATTCTTCCCCACATTGTATGATACTTAGGGCCGATTCCGATGTCACCAGAACGTAAAATAAGTTTTATCCGAGCATTTTGATATTTGGGCAGATTTTCTCAATTTATTCCTTGGTTAAACGTCACTCGACGTTGGTGAAATAGGCACTTCGGCGAGTAACACTGAACTAAACAATAACATTGATGTTTTTGCAGATTTTCAATACAAAAACTGTCGGAACGTCCAATAACGTCCTCAGTTAAACGTTAGTCAGCTTTGGTAAATTAGCATTTTGTTCTCAATTCACAACGCCGAGTAACGTTTAATTTATGATTAGTACGACCGTTGAACGTTCAACTGCATCAAATCCTTTTAAGAGGAATGTGGTTTTGGCAGAATTTCAATACAAAACTCTCAGAACGTCCAATTTATTCCTCGGTTATACGATACTCTACTATGGTAAATGACCATGCAAAAAATCGTCCCCACCTACCAATAGATTTCAAACGTATATCAGTTAATACATCACGGTAGCCTGATGATTTTTCATTATGACGACATCCGCCGTAGGATTGGGGTTTTCATGCAAATCGAGTTAGAATAATTTATTTATTCATTTTTCAGTGAAGTGTTTTGGATACCAGTTTAGAAAATTGCAAGTATAAAAAGAACATACAGGAGCATTAACCAACTAGAAAAAAGCTATTTTAAGATGCAGATGCGTTTCTGACGCAGAGAAAAAACCGCGCCGCGCTCCCTCTGACCACCTCCGGGCGGACCCTTGCGTCGCGCGCGCGTACTTCAGCGTGCGTACTTCTTTCGTATTTAAAAAAAAACCCCAATCATTTTTGGATTGAAAATGGTTATAAGTCTTTTTATAGGACGTTAAAATAATATTGAAAATAGTGCCACGTCTGTTGGGGGGTGGGGACAGTGCCCATACAATTTTTTGCATAGTCCTTTGGCACATAATATAATAAATGTTTAATATTTTATAATGAAATCTGTTTGCTGATTTGATTTGTTGCATTGATCTATAGGTAGTAGAAAATAAATTACTAACCTGTAAGAAGTATTCAAAATCGCTACGGTGGCAGTTTCCCTCGGCAGAAAAGGTGAATTTGTGAAATGTTCCATCTTCACATATTACTGCAAAAAGACAATTAAAGAGATTTAGAATTAACACAGTGCTTTTTAGGCTTTTGAAACGGCAGCTTTCTTTAAAATCGAAGAAGCAAAACTTCTGTACGTCAGTACTGAGTACTTATCTATTCTGTGATAATCTTTATACCTAATTGGGTATTTGAATGATCTTTTTTTATATATTGTTTAAAATAAAGTTTTGAATTATCATAATGCAATTCCATTTTTCTTTTCTAGATATCTTTTCTAGTCTCGGGAATATAGAGCTTTAAAGTTTCCTGCTAGACAAAGAAAGCGCTATTGAGGTGTGACATCACTCCTCAATAGCTTCGTTTTAGAAAGAGACAGAAAGTAAAACAGCATATAACTTATTTGCTTTTGGACCTATTTATTTTCTAGTTTTACAATTTTATTCTTACATGGCACATTTTCAATTGTAATAAAATTAATGAATATCAACAATTTTGACAACAGTCAACCAATTATGTCGATACATTTTTGTAGTGTTGATACTTTTACACAAAAGAGATAAGAGGGCCGACAACGATATTCACATGGGTGTGTTATCGTGTAAGTGTATTAATTACTGACCTCTATAATTAAACTATGATTAACACTGGACAGGCTGCTGTCATCTTTTTGACGTGACAACGTCTTATAAATTGGTTTGCCGGGTGACACTTCAAGAAACTGCGTTACGCTCCGCTCACGTTATGCGCTCACAATGAGAGCGAGTGAGAGCCACTCGGGCATGGTTAGCCCGCCTAAGAGCGAGAGAGACAGACATAAAAAGTGAAAGGCACGCGTCCCTTCCACTCGAGCACAGTTAGCCCGCCTAAGAGCGAGAGAGACAGAGCGAGAGAGAGAGAGTGAGAGAGATAGGCATACACACCGGTTCATGTCTTGCGCTTCTATTTCGGTTGTCACGTAAAACTTTCGCCCGTATACCGACTTTACAGGCAACCAATTTTTTTTGGACTTACTTGATTGACGCCATTTTGGCGCTGTCAAGTTACGAGTGTCCAAGGAACTAAAATTTGTGATGGCAATAACTCACAACTGATAGTAGATACTTTTTGGTATATTATTTTGTTCCACTTGTATTTCAAATATGGCGCTTCAAATTGAATCGCATATTGCAGAAAGAGCGTTTGTCTAGTCTCATGATGAATCTAATTTTGTTTTATGAAATGTTCTCTACACCTAACTGGTGCGTTTCGTCCAGAAAAAGTATTAGTCCGTACAATACTGAAGTCTCCAGAAGCAAACCAATTCTACAGTTTGCGCCGTTAATGCCGTTTCAAAATTATCATTTGCAAAGTAGACAAGAACTATTGCCCTTTTAATATGCGATTCAAGCTAATAACTTTAAATACACACATAGGTCATCATCATTAACAACCCATCAACGGCTCACTACTGCGCGCAGGTCTCCTCTCAGAGAAGGGTTATAGGCCATAGTCCACCACGCTGGCCCAATCCGAATTGGCGGACTTCACACACCTTCGAGAACATTATGAAGAACTCTCAGATGTGCAGGTTTCCTCACGATGTTTCCTTTATCGCTGAAGCAAGTTATATTTATTTGCTTAAATGCACTTGACTCCGACTCCGGTCATCCAAGTACTTAATCTTTAAATTAGGTATCATTTGTATAGTCAGCCTCAGCAGTATGTATACGGGGGGTCGCAGGTTCGATCCCGGGTACGCACCTCTGACTTTTCGGAGTCAAGTGCGTTTAAGCAATTAAATATCACTTGCTTCAACGGTGAAGGAAAAACATCGTGCGGAAACCTGCACACCTGAGAGTTTTTCATAATCTTCTCGAAGATGTGTGAAGTCCGCCAATTCGCATTGGGCCAGCGTGGTGGACTATGGCCTATAACCCTTCTCTGAAAGGAGACCTGCGCTCAGTATTGAGCCGTTGATGGGTTGTTAATGATGATAGTCAGCCAGTCATAGATTAATTGCAGAGGTCAGAGGTGTAACACAGTTCGCTCACCAACGGCGCTGGCCTCGTCGCTGAAGGCGCAGAGCGCGCGCAGCGGCGGCGCGGCGGGCGCGGCGCACACGCGCGCGTACGAGCCGCGCGCGAGCCACACGTGCAGCGTGCCCTTGTCCGACACGCAGCACACCAGCGAGCCTGACCAGTTGAAGTTTATACTGCAATACGGTGCACCGCTATGTCTAAAGCTGGAGACTGACTTGCCACAGTTTGGTGTAATGGCAAAAACTTCTATGTATACACGGGCTCTGTGGCTTTGCCATTTGAGTTACGGTGGAGTTATTATTCATGTGTGTAGTTCTTCAACGTGATTTGAAGTTTATTTCAGTTAACGTGGATTATACGGGTCTGCCCGCGAAATTCAAATTTATTTTCGCAATTTGTTAACTAATACGACAACGTGGGCTTATGGCATTCTTATTGCGCCAATGGCAGTATCATCTTCACAGGTTTATATAAAAATCTTTATCACTTGAAAGTGTCCAAGAAATTAAGTGTCCAAGTGTTTAAGAAATTAGTCCGAATATCGAGTTTGACGTGAGTTACTCACAAATTAGTCGATGTTTTGACTAATTTCTTAAGAATCTTTACTTAAAGATTTTTATACAGACCTGTGAAGATGATACTGCCATTGGCGCAATTAGAGTGCCATAAGCCTACTTTGTCGTATTAGTTTACAAATTGCGAAAAACCAAATTAAATTTCGCAGGCAGAACCATATAATCCACTTTTAGTATGTTATTTATTTCTTATTTTTGTCTAAAAGAATATAATATGCCTCCCGCACCCCGCACACAGTTCATGCCTCTGCGACCCGCGGCCGCGTTGATTCAATGACGATTTGCAACCTTATTCACCATGCCGGCTCCACTCTCTACCCCATCCCGCGCAATCCAAAACACACACAGTTCTTATTCAGAATTGCTGGTCTAGTAGTACACATAGGAGTCTTGGTAACTCAAACCAAAGGCTGACTTGCAACGTTAGTTTGTATATTATCATTCGCGGCGAACGCCGCGTGCTCCACTCGACTGTCGGTTTTTCGCGAATTCTCTTTGAGTGTTACATTACAAGTCAGCGCAGGTCGCGTCATCGCGAGAGCAAGTCGCAAGCGCACAAGCACACATGGAGCACGCTTGAGCCAAGAGCTCGAGTGATGCGTCACAACCACACGCCACAAGTCAGTCTGTGTCGCCGTATTGTAACAAGATCGCCTCGAATGGTACATTACTAACAGACGGTACAAGTCAGTCTCCAGCTTAATGCAACACAACAGGCTTGCAACATGCAGGCTTAAACACGGCCTGCAGGCGGACCGGACGCCGACTGACAAATTGAATGCCAAATTCAAGAAGTCACTAAGTTCATAATGGCCCAGTTCAAGTAGGCCCTAAGTCCATTTTTGCACAACAGAAAAATAACTCAAGGTCTTTATTTATTAATTAATTTATTTATTTATTTCATAGAACAGTCAACGGGTTACAATAAATAATTATAAACTAAAACGAAAAACATATTTTACAGTATTGTAGACACTCTTAGAGACTGCCACAGCTTGCGAATGAGAAAAAGAAACTAGTTAGTTGGAGAAAAACGAAAAAGAAAAGGGACTAGAGAAGTAGGTGTTATAAGATCCAGCAAGCTGTGCGGATCAACTAATTGGCTCTAGTGCAACGAACAAGAAAAAAAAAAGACATACAATTTAAAACAAAATTTAAAATAACACCAAAAACTTAAATTATAAATTATTAGGTCTTTTAGAACCGAAGTCAATTTTTCCAAAACAGAAAAAATGGACTTATGAACTCCTTGAATATGAACTTAGAGACTTCTTGAAATCGGACCATTCAATTGCAATTTGGATACAGTGGTACGATTCTCTAAAAATGATTGTTACAGTGTGAGGGTCGTTAACACCTCAGCCCTGCGATGCAACTGCGTAGAAAATAATAATAGTCTTACATCGGCGTGGTCAGAGTCTCACCGTAGTTCGTGCAGCATAGGGTATGTACTACATAATGCTATGCAATTCCGTGCTGACCCAAGACACTGGGAGGTTACTTTAGACTGTGTAAGTTTAACACACCCTGCCAGTAGGAAGACAGGCGAATGATGGTGCCGCGCTCGGAGGCGGTGCCGGCTCGGCGCTGCCGCACTCTGGAAGCTCTCACCAGTAAACATCGGCGTAGTCGGAGCCTCGCCGTAGCTCGTGCAGCATGTGCCTGGTGGCGGTGTCCCACAGGCGGATGATGGCGCCGCGCTCGGAGGCGGTGCCGGCTCGGCGCTGCCGCACACTGGAAGCTCTCACCAGTAAACATCGGCGTAGTCGGAGCCTCGCCGCAGCTCGTGCAGCATGTGCCTGGTGGCGGTGTCCCACAGGCGGATGATGGCGCCGCGCTCGGAGGCGGTGCCGGCTCGGCGCTGCCGCACACTGGAAGCTCTCACCAGTAAACATCGGCGTAGTCGGAGCCTCGCCGCAGCTCGTGCAGCATGTGCCTGGTGGCGGTGTCCCACAGGCGGATGATGGCGCCGCGCTCGGAGGTGGTGCCGGCTCGGCGCTGCCGCACTCTGGAAGCTCTCACTAGTAAACATCGGCGTAGTCGGAGCCTCGCCGCAGCTCGTGCAGCATGTGCCTGGTGGCGGTGTCCCACAGGCGGATGATGGCGCCGCGCTCGGAGGCGGTGCCGCACACTGGAAGCTCTCACCAGTAAACATCGGCGTAGTCGGAGCCTCGCCGCAGCTCGTGCAGCATGTGCCTGGTGGCGGTGTCCCACAGGCCCACAGGCGGATGATGGCGCCGCGCTCGGAGGCGGTGCCGGCTCGGCAATGCCGCACACTGGAAGCTCTCACCAGTAAACATCGGCGTAGTCGGAGCCTCGCCGCAGCTCGTGCAGCATGTGCCTGGTGGCGGTGTCCCACAGGCGGATGATGGCGCCGCGCTCGGAGGCGGTGCCGGCTCGGCGCTGCCGCACACTGGAAGCTCTCACCAGTAAACATCGGCGTAGTCGGAGCCTCGCCGCAGCTCGTGCAGCATGTGCCTGGTGGCGGTGTCCCACAGGCGGATGATGGCGCCGCGCTCGGAGGCGGTGCCGGCTCGGCGCTGCCGCACACTGGAAGCTCTCACCAGTAAACATCGGCGTAGTCGGAGCCTCGCCGCAGCTCGTGCAGCATGTGCCTGGTGGCGGTGTCCCACAGGCGGATGATGGTGCCTCGCTCGGAGGCGGTGGCCAGCTTGGCGCCGTTGGCGGACAGGCTGATGCACACCAGGTCCGTCTGGTGGCAGCCCACAACCGCGGGGGAGCTGGACGCCGCGCCTTTCACCGCTCGGGATACGTCCTGCGTTTCAAGTATTAGGGCTACAGTAATCGCACGCTTTTCGCACATTTTTTTATGTTTTAGATTTCAAACTTTACTATCTCTTCTTTATCAATGAAGAATCCATAATAATCCATAAGGAAATAGTGAGCTTACAACCCCGCCATATTATCTGTGCACCTCGCTGGAATGCGATGCCCCTCCCGCTTGCCCGTTAATCTTCCCGCGCTCGCCACATTATTGTTTTCAAACCATACTAGAGCGCTGATATGACGTCACCACGGCAGGTTTTAATATATTTTAGTGGTGGTGGTTAAGTTTTTTCATGAGCTATAGTATGTGGAAGTCTATCGGTTGATAAGGAACGAGAGAAGTATGTCAGTACCAGTAGTTGTAAGGAGCCTTTCCGGTGCGCGGGCGCAGCCAGCAGCTGCAGCGCGTTGGGGTCGGTGGCGAGCGCGCACAGCGGCCGCGCGCTCGCCGGCGTGCGCAGCAGCGCGACGCGCGCCAGCGACGGCAGCGACAGCACTTGGATCGACGACGATAACACTACTGCTACTCTGGAAAAAATTTAAAAAATAAATGCGTGAGTGTCGTGGAATACTCCGTTGGAACGAAGTACCTTTTAAAACATGAAACTTTCAGAATCAACGCCATCTCTCGCCACATGTTATAACAATCTCGTAATAAATAAGCGCACACCTACCGCTCCGCTCGCGGCGGCGACTTGCCCGCCTGCGACGCGGGGCCCCCGGACCGACACCGGTCCCGCGCACGGCAGCGACTCTATCGCCCGTAGCGCGGGCCCACCCTCTGGACCCGACACCGCTCCGCTCGCGGCGGCGACTTGCTCGCCTGCGACGCGGGGCCCCCGGACCGACACCGGTCCCGCGCACGGCAGCGACTCTATCGCCCGTAGCGCGGGACCACCCACTGGACCCGACACCGCTCCGCTCGCGGCGGCAATCCTGCCCGCCAGCGAGCGGTACCCCCTGAACTGATGTCGGCCCATCGCACGGTGGCGACACCATCGCCCGTAGCGTGGGCCCACATACTGGACACCGCTCCGCTCGCGGCGGCAATCCTGCCCACCAGCGAGCGGAGCCCTCTCCTAAGAAGTCCCTCCGCAAGGCCCCTGCTCCTAACGGACCAGGAACCTCAGCCGCCATGGATTGCCAAGACGGCTGAAAACGCAACACCGGGGAAGCGCTCTTCCCCGCGCCCCGCCCGGGTAATGAGGCCCTGCCTCGAAGCCCGTACCCTCCGCTGGCCACGGCCAGCGAAGACGACCCGTGCTGCTGCTGCGCACACCTATGACTGGGCACAGCCAATAGCATACGCGCTATGGATTACCGTCTACACTCTACACTACTCGTGCTCCCCAAGGGAAATGATAAGCCTTTGACTGATCCGAAGGCGTACCGCCCGATCACACTCCTCCCTGTCTTCGGAAAAATTCTGGAACGTGTCTTACTACGTTGTGCGCCCGAGATCGCAAGAGGGATCTCCCCTTGCCAGCACGGATTCACTCCAGGCAGATCGACCGTCACGGCATTAAGCGAGATACTCGGCACAGTCAAAACTACTGAGGCGAAGTATGTACAGGCAATTTTCCTAGATATATCCGGCGCCTTCGACAACGCTTGGTGGCCAATGATCATGCTGAAGGCCAAGCGGGGCGGATGCTCCCCTAACATCTACCGCATGCTGGCGGATTACTTTAGCCGAAGGCGCGTAGGCATGTTCGTCGGGGACCAGGTGCAGTGGAAGGTGTCGACGATGGGTTGCCCACAGGGCTCTGTGCTGGGTCCCACTCTGTGGAACGTCCTCCTCGATGACCTGTTTCGGTTGCCGCTCCCTGTAGGGGTCAAAACTGTTGCGTACGCGGATGACGTCACCGTTATGATAGAAGCCGACTCGAGACGGGCGATAGAGTGTGCCGCGGCCGACTCCATCAGCCTCTTTGAGGAATGGGCCCTGAGGAACCGCCTCTCCTTCGCCCCAGCGAAATCGCAAATGGTGATGCTGAGGGGCAGGCTCCAACGGGCTCCAGTCATCAAACTCGCTGGCGCGTCTATCAGATCTGTGCAGTCTGCCGTATTGCTGGGAGTTACCATCGACTCAAGTTTGTCCTTCGCCGAGCATGCGCGATCGATTGGAGAACGCGCCGCTAAATGTTTCGGGAAGATGTCGCGTGTGTCGACCTCATCCTGGGGCATTCGTTATCCAGCGTTGCGGATCCTTTACTACGGCACCTATGTAGCGACGGTCACGTATGCTGCGGCGTGTTGGGCCGAGAGGGCAACGCTCTATGTCGTGCGGACATCTTTGGTCCGTTCACAGAGGCCCGCCTTGATCCTTCTGACCAAGGCGTATCGATCTAACAGTGCCGCGGCCCTCGCTGTCCTGGCGGGGGTGTTGTCGGCGGACCTGGAAGTGATCCGTGCTGCCAGGGTGGATGCGGCGCGTAGAACCGCGGCCAAGACGGAGTTGAGTAGGCGCAAGCGCGAGATTGGGTCAGCCATTGTCGCGGAGTGGCAGGAGCGTTGAACGAGTGAGACAAAAGGGGGTGGTGAGCTCCGTCGGTTCTTCCCGGACGTGGCCGGTCGGCTCGGGGCAACCTGGGTCGCACCGGACTATGAGACATCCCAGATCCTGACAGGTCACGGGTGTTTCAACAAGCGCCTGCACGAAATGTGTCTCGTGGCGAGCAGTGTGTGTTTGTGTGGGCAGGCGGAGGAAGACCTTCACCATGTCCTTTGGGAGTGCGGTCTGTACGAAGATCTCCGGCTCAACCTGCTGGACGGGGTCGTTCGCCGGGAGGAGGGCCCAGTGTACTATCAGGACCTCGTCTCCTCCAAGGAAAGCTTCGGCAAGCTGCGGGAGTTCGCGCACCAGTGGCACAGGAGGCGGAACAGCTTGGCACCGTGATCGCGGACCGGAATGTGGTGATCGGACCCGGACCGCTCGGCACGCGGGGGTCCATGTATGTAACAGTGTATGTCTGCCCCAGAAAGGGGAGAAAGACAATAGGGACAAGGACAGAGATAAATAATTTGTAGGGAGTCAAGAAGGCGCACCGGGAAACACGCCAAGAGCAAGTACCGGGCGCCCTCCCAAAGTTTCGGCCCATATAACCGCGAGGTTGGAGGGGCCATGGGAGGTGGAGGGTTGTCTACACTACTCGGGAAAATTCTTATTAGAATCAATGCCATCTCTCGCCACATGTTAGAATCGTCTCGTAACATAGCATACGCGCTATGGTTATCCATCTACACTCTACACTACTCGGGAAAATTCTTATTAGTATCAACGCCATCTCTCGACACATGTTAGAACCATCTCGTAATATAGCATACGCGCTATGGATAACCATAGTGTAGATGGATAACCATCTACACTACTCGGGAAAATTCTTATTAGAATCGACGCCATCTCTCGCCACAGTTAGAACCATCTCGTAATATAGCATACGCGCTATGGATAACCGTCTACATTACTCGTGACGGAAAATTCTTAAACTTTTTTCGCCTAGCCCCACCCGCCAAGTCCGTACCGTTCGAAAAGGAACTTCGTTCCAAAAAAAACTTTTTAATATGAGCCAAAATCATCATCAAACGATTCACTACTGAACGCAGGTCTCCTCTCAGAGAAGAGTCAAAGGCCATAGTCCATCACGCTGGCCCAATGCAAATTGCTTCACACACCTTTGAGAATATTATAAAGAACTTTCAGGCGTGTAAGTTTCCTCACTATGTTTTCTTTCACCGGTGAAGGATGTGATTACTGATTAGGCACATAACTCCGAAAAGTCAGAGGCGAGTGTACGGGATCGAACTCGAAAAGGTATAAGTAGTTGATGACCAGGAGAGTAACAGGCTGTGCATATTATGCCGGAAAAACAAAGGGTTCTCGCGGGATTTTAAAAAACCTACCTATTTTATTTCTAAAATGTACGATATTGGAAATACCTTGGAATGGAATACAAGCATGAAGAAGTATTATATACGAATCTGTAATACATTTAGGTAGGTGTAATATTTCATTTTATTGCGTTGCTAATTTTCTTGAATTGTTTATGCTCTCAAACGTCAGCATGAAACAAAGCAACGCAATTCGCAATTCAAAACAATACTATGTACTACTACTACCTAATATCATAAATGCGAAAGTTTGAGAGGATGGATAGATGGATGGATGTTTGTTACTCCTTCACGCTACAACAATGATTTTTTTTAGCTAAAATTTGGAACGTAGATAGCTCATACCCAGGATTAACACAAAGGCGTATAATCCCGGAAAATTAAAGAGTTCCCGCGGGAATTAAAAACCTTGATCCACGCGGACGAAGTAGCGGGCATCATCCAGTACTTAATAATGACATCGAGACCGAATTTCGGTGACAGTGGCCAAACTCACTGAAAACTAGCCAACGGCGTAGGAGATATTACATTGCACAAGTGTAGCGCAAACAAAAGTTTTCAGTTTGATTGGATCAAACTGAAAACTTTTAGTTTTCTTGTTGTGAAACCAGACCGGAGTGAGATTAGCTACCCGATTCTGTAACTCAGTGCCTATCATAAAATCATAGCCACTGATATACATTGTTTATCCATTGAAGGTTTGCTTAGAAATAAAAATAACATTTTCCTAGCAAACCTTCAATGGAAAAATAAAATTTAGTGAGTTAGAGACTAAGGGGGGCAGGTGCTCTCCGAGGTAATGAGGTATAACACTGCCAGCCACTGCTGGGCAAAGGTCTCCAGAAGAATCGCCACAGAATATGATCTTATGCCGCTTGAATCCAGCACTGCGTTATCCGTTGTGCCACCAAAGACCACATTCCGGTTGTTTTAAATAGGTATATTATTCAAATTATACGTCTGTTAGACTAATCTTCAATTAATGCTAATTAATTTAATTAATTGGGCAAATATTGATATTAAAATGTTTCTACAAGGATTTAAACCAATTGTTTCGTTTCATAGAGTTACTTAATAGGTAGCACGTCATTAACAAATGTTCAAACGACCAATTCAAAGATAATAGAGGCTTCCTTATTCGCTTAACAGACACATATAAACACACGTGCCTCTTCAAATTGATAAGATAAACTCAACCTTAACCGACTAACCCAGTGGTTTTAATTCAACAATACTTTAAATTATGTAGGAAGCAATACGGTGTCACGCAATATTTGATTTTATAGTCAATACATGCCAAGTATAAATGCCTTTTAATCTTTGTGTAGGGAATTTATTTACATAATCTTGAATAACGGTATCACCTGTGTCAACATTCGATACATAAGGTGGTCTTATATTTTATACTAGCAACACTGCCCACAAGATAGTATAAAAAACTTTTTACAATGTAATAGCTTCATAATAGGTACTATTGTAAAATGATTATTTTGAAAAGAGCAACTGCTGAGTTTCTTGCCCGCTCTTCTCAGCAGAATCCGCTTTCCGAACCGGTGGTAGAGTCATGACTTGTCATAAGAGCCACAGAATGGCCTACGTGAAATAAATAATTTTGATTTTTTTTGAATTTTTAACAGGATTAATGCACATAAATTACTCCGCCAATCCGTGGAGCACAAGGCTTCAAAACAGGGAACTCGATTTCAAATCGGTGTGGATCACTATACTCTGCGCGCTGTAGAATGGTGCGGGAGACAGGCAACAGAACTTAACCAATTTTGTACCATATCATTGCAATCATAAGGTTCAAATTACGAAAACTGATTTTCTGAAAAAGAAGGTGTGAACTTGAACCATATTAACACTGCAGCAGTTTAAAAATTATGTATTTTGCCATTTTGCCCAAGAAATCTAGAATAAATATAGATGACAAGATTGTACTTGACTGCGATCTCACCTGATGGTAAGTGACATATGGGCGACTTGAACAGCACCTCGGCAAGACACGGAAAAATTGTTGCAACAAGAATGCCATAAATCCAGCGAATTTTCGGGTACATTAAAACAGGTTCTGGTAAGAAGAGATTGGTGCTTACTTGTCTTTCCTGGCCCTCAGCGCGCGTATGGGCGACTTGAATAGTACCTCGACAAGGAAGCTATCCATTGTTGCAACAAGAATGCCATAAACTCAGCCAATTTTCGGGTACATTTAAACAGGCCCTGGTGGGAAGAGATTGGTGCTTACTTGTCTTTCCTGGCCCGCAGCGCGCGTATGGGCGACGTAAATAGCACCTCGACACGGAAGGCATACATTGTTGCAACAAGAATGCCATAAATCCAGCGAATTTTCGGGTACATTTAAACAGGCCCTGGTGGGAAGAGATTGGTGCTTACTTGTCTTTCCTGGCCCGCAGCGCGCGTATGGGCGACGTAAATAGCACCTCGACACGGAAGGCATACATTGTTGCAACAAGAATGCCATAAACTCAGCCAATTTTCGGGTACATTAATACAGGCCCTGGCGGGAAGAGATTGGTGCTTACTTGTCTTTCCTGGCCCTCAGCGCGCGTATGGGCGACTTGAACAGCACCTCGGCGCGGAAGGCGCGCTGCTGGTCGTCCAACAACATCAGGCTGCAGGGTCGCCGCGCGCGTACCACCAGCAGCCAGTTCGAGCGGAACACCATCTCGCATAGTGACACTTCTCCGAGCTCTTCTTTGCCTACAAAAAGCAAATATTTAACTCTTTCACACATTAATACCCCTCTACTATAATTCTTACTATTAGTATAAATGCGAGTGTGTTTGTTTGATGGTTTGTCCTTCAATAAAGCAGCAACGGAGCAACGGATTGACGAGATTGTTTTTGCATGTGTATGTGTACTTGAGGACTTGGAGAGTGAGAGAGTTTTGGATTTTTAACTACACACAGATGAAGTCACGGGCATAGGGAACACTAAAAACTTATCAATGTATAAACTTTGCAGCTTCATCGCTAGCTAGAATTCTCTTCCAAGTTCTAGGTAACCAATGATGCAATGGGAGATAACTACAGCTATATGAGATTGGCAGTGCAAATTGTACACTTTAAAATAAAATACCTACTTATATAAATAATAAAACACATAGCAAACTAGAGAGAAAGCAAATTGAAGGAAAGATTAGCCTAGACAAAGAGACAGACAAAGTGATGGCTGATGCATTGCAATGGGTTCAGTCATTCCAAAGATAAGTCTGATCATTTGTCCAGGGTAATCTTTAGAAGAGAGAGACAGATAAAAAACCTCAAATACTTAATCATATCATCGAAATATGAGGAATTAAGTCTAATCTCACCCAGACACTTCAATTTTATATTTTTGTATAGATGTAAGTACATAAAACTGTCTTAAATAATACAACTTACTGTAATGCGCCTTCTCAACCAGTGGGTCCACATTGTAGACGCGCAGGCCGGATGTTAAGCAGCAAGTGAAGCAGCCTGACAATGAACAAGACAAAGTATAATAATACTAGCTGATGCCCGCGACTTCGTCCGCGTGGATTTAGTTTTTAAAATCCCTCGGGAACTCTTTGATTTTCCGGAGTAAAAAGTAGCCTATGTCACTCTCCAGGTCCTCAACTATACCCATGCAAAAAATCACGTTGATCCGTAGCTCTGTTGCGGCGTTTTTGAAGGACAAACCAACAAACAAACACACTTTCGCATTTATAATATTAGTATGGTAATCTTTGTGAGAAAAAATATTCATCTTTATAAACTAAGAGGTGATTCACACAATCGACTCACTTATTAGAAACCGTCATAAACTAGAAACACTGTCATTTCGTTTGCACAGAGTACAGAAATCCTTTGTGGGGCTGAGTGTAAGCTAATAATATGATTCCGAAGGAAATAATAGATTTGCCAGTACACAAATTTAAACAATATGTAAAAACACATTTGTTAAGTCTGGGTAATTACAAAGTTAGTGACAAATTCGCATGGAAACAATCGGCTTGGCATTCAGCTGACGACAAGAGAGTGTAACTTACTAAATTGTATTTTTTATGATATTTTATTATTACAACTAGCTGATGCCCGCGACTTCGTCCGCATGGATTTAGTTTTTAAAAATCCCGCGGGGACTCTTTCATTATCCGAGATAAAAAGTAGCTCTCCCGGTCTGAGGAACCACTACTACATCCATTACTATACCCATGCAAAAAATCGCAACAATCCGCTGTTCTGTTGCGACGTGATTGAAGGACAAACCAACAAACAAACACACTTTCGCATTTATAATATCAGTAATGCCTTATTATAACACTTGTTATAATTGTCAAATTTTTACCATACTTAACCAAAACAAAATTACGTTTAGCTGTCATTTACGTTTTGTTATTCCACTATCATTTGCGTTTTGTTATTCCATGTCAGATGCGTTTTTGTTATACCACGTTTTCTAGTGACTTGAAGGAAACGCTGTCGAATGGGATAAAAAATATCCTATGTCCGTCTCCTGGTTCTAAGCTACCTCTCCACCAATTTTCAGCCAAATCGGTTCATCCGTTCTTGAGTTATAAATAGTGTAACTAACACCACTTTCTTTTATATATATATATATATATATATATATAATATATATATATAGATATATAGATATATAGATATAGATTTGTATTGTACTTAAAGAGGGAATAGTAGGAAATAGTAATGGATGTAGTAGTGGTTCCTCAGACCGGGAGAGCTACTTTTTATCTCGGATAATGAAAGAGTTCCCGCGGGATTCCGCTAGCATCAGCTAGTGTCCAATAAAAAAAAAATTAAAAAAAGAAAAATGATCAACATTCATGACAAATTAAATTATTGTATAGGTAGGTACCTACATAAGAATTCTGTAACATTGTAATTGTATTTCGCAACAATAAAAGTCAAATGACTATTTAATGGTAACTATAAAAATTTATATGATAAGCTAACATTGTATACTAATATACAGAAAAATATCGCTCACTAAGGGTTTGTTCACAAGTTTGAATAAAAAATGCATGAGTGTAGTGGAACACAAGGTTGGAATGAAGTTCTTTTTAGTAGTAAATTAATAAATAAAATAAAAAATAATAATCTGAAGTCAGGATTTTAACCACCGAACCAATAGTTTCACTCCTTCGTTTAACCGCTACGCCACCAAGGATATGACGGAATGTATGTAATAAACGAAGGCAAGACACAAAGGTTGTGACAGAAAATTCTTTCACTTTTTTTCACTTGGCCCCCATCCGCCAAGTTCATACTGTCTGATAAGGAACTTCGATCCACAATATTCAAACTCCAAATCTTCCAGCAGGGTAGAGAATGAAGCATGTAGATCTAATAGCCTAGGAAAGCCATAGAAACTCAAGAAATAACACTCAATCATACATTCATTCATCTTAACATGTCTCCTTTTAGGTCAGAAGGGTTTATAGTCCATTGCACTAGCTAAGTCCAAATTGGCAGGCTTCACACACCTTTATAGAGATAAGAGACCTGAGAGTTCTTTATAATGTTCTTGAAGGTGTGTAAAATCTGCCAATTCGCATTGGGCCAGCGTGGTGGACTATGGCCTATAACCCTTCTCTGAGAGGAGACCTGCGCTCAGTAGTGAGCCGTTGATGGGTTGCTAATGATGACACCCATCATTATGAATCCCCCATTATGATTTATGGAAGAAAAATGTAGATAGTAAAATGGGGAACAAAGCTTCTAAAGCTGGATAAACAAATATTGGAGGAAGCTTTTGCCAAAGGGTCAGAATAGTGATCAGCAAACATCTAATTTTTATATTTATTTAATTTATTTATTACTAGATGATGCCTGCATCTTCATCCACGTGGATTAAGGTTTTTTAATTCATGCGGGAACTTTGTAATTTTCCAGGATATAATGTAGCCTATGTGTTAATCCTGGGTATGAGCTATATTCATTACAAATTTCAGCCAAATCAGTTCATTTGTTGACTTGTGAAAGAGTAACAGACATTCATCCATACATCCATCCTCACAAACTTTCGCATTTGTAAAATTAGTAGGATTATCCAATAATGGGCTCAATAAATAAAAAGGTAATTAATAATTTATGGTATGCTACTTTTTTATCTGAATCATACAAGTTCAAGGGTGAATAAACTCAACACGTTTGAGCATGCTCTGATGACTCATTCCCCTTAGTTTAACAATTTGAAGGTAAAAAAATCTTCAGTGATTTTAATAATAACTGGACTGGTGGAATAGTTTTTATGAAAGCTGTGGGTATTTCTTATTTGATTATTCTTATGTTTGAATAAAAAGTCAACTATCTGTAACCAGGGTTTAGGGTATTTCTATGCCTTTCTTCTACCAGATAGCAACAACTTCACCCATACTTATTGAGGTTTAAAAGTAATGTGTCTTCATATAAACTCAAGTTTATTATTTTTAGTGGTCAACCACGCCTTTTCACCCCTTTGGATGGTAATGTAAAAAAACCCCTCCTTTGTGCACCTTATAACACTTACAAGGAATACTTCATCAAAATTTCAAATCCTAGGCCCACTGGTTTAGGCTGGGCATTGACTGTCAGTCAGTCATCCACATAACTAGTGCATAAGTATAAAGATTAAGTAATAGTACGAATAAAGCGTGACCAGGTTCTTTGTTCCAATATAAACTAATGAACCAGGCCTATGTTTATTTATTCTGCGGAAACTAAACGCCAAACAATAGCGTATGCGTAAAATATCAACTGCGTGTGCAACTAAAAATATAAACAACACGTGGAGTTCTAACGTGGACAGTGCATACTAAAATGTCCCATGTAGTCGAAACGCTATAGCCACTTGCCGCTACGAACGTAGGCTACACACCTGCGTTGTACACATTGAACATCGCTCCTGTGATCTAAGCCTGCGTGCTTAGATCACCAACATTATGAATAACCAAGCAGAGAGAACAAAGAACTCGCAGTGTCTAACAAGGAAGTACCTTGGTCCTGGTTAAAGCCCAAGCTCGTTATTCCGCTGCTCCTCCGGCGCGCCATGTTCTTTCACCAACGAATTTATCATAAACATTGAGCAGTTTTTTTATCAATTGTCTCAGTGGACATTTTCACACTCTGAATTTAAATACGCACATTTGTTATTTACGTTACATGTTCCCAGTGTGTGATACACAGCTGATTTGATGACATTTGATTTGTATAATGTGTTTGATTTGATCATGGTAGGTAGGAAATAGATGGAGATGAAGTATATAAAGTAACTACTAGTCAAGCCGGGTGCCATCCGCCATTTTATGAGCGTTATGTACAACACATTATGTATTCACTCTTATTGGTTGAACTTCAGCTGTCAGCCTGTCAAGTAGTTGCGTGCTATTGGATTTGAGTCAATGGAGTATCGACTTGTCGATATTATTATAGGTGACGTTAAACGACTTGCATAAATTCTAATGCATTAGGTACTGCTCATCACCATATTATCAGATAATACAAGAAGTTTGGTGTTTATAGTTGAAATTTATATCATTTGTCCGGTTATTTTAATACTTCACAAAAATAATAAATGCTAGAATCTAATACCTCTATATAATAGATGATAATGTCCGTGTTTTCTGCTGTCGTTTCCGGCTAGTGAAAACTTAAAGAAAAAAATGAATGGGTGCTATAGGCGTGGAAAATATAAATATAATTCACATCCCTCTACATAAAATATGAAAAGATCGTGTGATACATTTCTTTTCTGCGGTAAGAGCAAGAGGTGGATTTAATAATAATCCCTGTGCAATTCAATTACCGATTTTAACCGATTTTTATAAAACTTCGTAACTATCTGTAATTTAGTCCAACTTAAAAGATAGGATAGTTTTTGAATTGGGATAGTTTATTTGTTTTATTTATATAGATAAGTAGGCGGTACGAAGTTCGCTGGGTCAGCTCGTAATATATATAAATTACGTGTCACGTTATTTGTCCTCGATGGACTCCTAAACTATTTAACCGATTTTGATCAAACTTCGTTACTATCTGTAATTTAGTCCAATTTGAAAGATAGGATAGTTTTTTTTTTGATTAGGATAGTTTATTTGTTTTATTTATATAAATAAGTTGGCGGTACGAAGTTCGCCGGGTCAACTAGTATTCTATATTTGTTTATTTATATGTAGGGCATGCAGATAGCTGTCTCATGCTAAGCAC
This sequence comes from Oeneis ivallda, assembly GCA_029955525.1. Lineage (NCBI taxonomy): Eukaryota > Metazoa > Arthropoda > Insecta > Lepidoptera > Nymphalidae > Oeneis > Oeneis ivallda. The sequence goes on from JARPMR010000023.1 coordinate 15,156,770, forward strand.
GTCATGTTTCGACTCTACCACCGCTTATAGAAAGAAATTCTACTACTATGAGCCAGCAAGTTGCTCTTTTAATGAAAAGAAATAGTGGTTTATAATTATTAACAAACGATTGATACATATTATAATTTATAAATGAGTACTTTTTTATATATGGTGATCTCTTTCAATTTCACAAAACGGCAGCGAAACTGTTTGGATGTTCCAAGATCTTTAAAAACCTAAATCCACGCGAATAATATGTACCTGATAGAGTACAAACGTACGTTACGTAATTATTATAACCTATAAATACTACGTATACATAAATGCTTGATTATCGCTTCACTCCTTATCGATGTCGATAGTTTCGAAGCACACTCCCTAATGGGCGGCCATTTTATGAGGTTTTTTCTGTAGGTATGCACCCGATTTTTGTAGGTAAGGCACCTCCATGTATTTGCTACCTTCATGGATTTGATGAAGAAATGACAGATGACAGGAGTGTGAAGTGTGACCAATAAAAAAATCGGCGCGGCGAAAGTTGATCCCTATGACACTGACAGCTAATGTCACCATATAACATTGTAGTGGCGTCACCATTAAATTGGGATCATATTGGGGGCGTCTAAAAATGCCATTTATAAATTTTACGTAGCTTTATACCATTAGTAATGATATTCCGTTGATATTTTTAACAATTCTTAACATTTACAAGAAGTTATCTCAATCTGAATTTATGTTTACGTCCTGCAAAACTTACGTCGTGTGACGTTTATCGACTAGGGCGGAGTAAAAATGTCGGTAATGGAAACGAGTGCACAATTTTTTTCATACTCACATTTTAGTTCGTATATTATGGAATGGAACAGAATATTACGATCATACCATTCATACATACACACATGATTATATTATACCCAAGAAAATTAAAAAATAACAGCTATAGGACAAAATGAAATGAAACAAAATCTGTTTAACAATTATTTATTTACATGCACAGGGTCAAGGGTGTAACAAAAATAAGTCATAATACTTTAGGGTTTGCATGTGTTCCTTATATAGTTTATAGTGAAAGTACTCAGCGCTGAAAGCGAAAATTTTTTTTTTGTGATTTGTATGGGCAAGCGCCACATGAGCTTCCCCATGCAAATCACAAAAAAAAATCACACCTCATCAATGCTATATCCTTACGCTCCATTAACACTTTTCTTTTGTCACACTTCCCATACCGAAATCCGCATTTTTTTATGACTACTCTGAGCGAAGTCATACTGCCATTAAATAAACTGGCTGATTTCAGCGACGTCGATAACTTTTTACAAGTCGGCAGTTCACCTCGGAAGTAGTAGCCGTAAATATGGTTACGTATCGCAGTATATACGCAGCCATGTCGAAGTCATCTGGACAGGTGACGGGATGTACCCTATTACATTTTTTCTTCTTTGGAGTTGAGAGTTTGTTCTCCTCCATCGATGATATTCGCCGAACTTTTCCTTTGTGATTCGGGAAACGGTAGCCTTGCCAATCCCTAGAGCATCAGCAACACGGTCACGTACGTTGTCAAGTGGCAACAAAGGGCCGCCATTTTGTTGTTCACGAGCAAAGTAATCTCGCAAACGCACAACAAACTCCCGCGTTTCACTGTTGAGTACAGTTTTTCGTAGTCTTTTCGGCATTTTTCAATACCAGCAATAACAAAACAGCAACAAAAACAAAAACAAGAAAACAGTAATAACAAGTAAAACTCCGATAACAAAAAACACGTGGCGCATACAAGGCGTTAGCACTCGTACTGAAGAAGCGAGCGCCGGGCGCCGGCCGCCGAGCGATCGCGCGCGTCGCGACGTAGTGACCGACCAAATAGTGTGGCTATATCTAAAAATAATATCCTATAATATTATTATAACCTATTGTAACAAAATTTTTTCAGACAAAATAAATAAATGGGGAACATTCATTTTCATGATAATATATACTTATATAGCAAAAACGTGTTTACCGGGTTAAACATTATTAGAAAATAACAAGGTTGGAAACTTTCGTTTTACTTACCTACTTAATCTATGCCAAAAATATTAAATTAATACAACAACAACATATGTAATGGACATTAAAAATGCACATTATAATATTTTTTAAAACATGTTTACCAACGTGGCTGAATGCAAGCCACGCCTTTGTCTAAAAAAAAATTATCGACACGACTAAAGACACGACCCATCACTAACACGAACTGTCATAGGGATCAACTTTCGCCGCGCCGATTATAATTATACCTATCACTTTCCTAGGAAAACAATATAGGCTGGAATCACATCTGTGCGTATCGATTCGCATTTTGTCAAAACTACACGACAGTACACGTAAACGAATTTAAGAAATATGACTTTTTTCATTAGAGTCGTGCACGCATCAATTCGGCTTTGGGATGCGATGCGTACACGAATCTATGAAAAATGACAGTTTTGTTTAGACAAAACGCGAATTTTTGCGCACAGATGTGATTCCAGCCTTAATTTTGTGTTCTTTTTAATTCAAAAAAGACAAAATACTGCTAATTTAACTAAAATAAACAGGGTTTTGGCCCTGCTTATGCTATGTTAAGCAAAAATCTCGACACTATTAAATAGGTACCTAATTAATTTATAAATTATAATTGACAGAGCGAAGCGAGGACTCTGAGTTTACTAGAGCGATTTGCACTTGTCCGTCCGTCCGTCCGTCCGTCCGTCCGTCTGTCAGAGCCTTATAACTTTTGAATTACTGAACGTAATTACTTCAAATTTAGATATAATATGTAAACCGATGGCCTCCAGCCGAAAATGGCTTAAAAAGTTATAAAAAGCTTTATTTCAGGGGGGCTCTCATAGAAGCGAATGCGAAGAAATTTTTTTTTATTTGCGATTCATAGGTTTTCTGTGTATCATTTTAAAGACAATTTGGAACAGAGTACAACCGTATTTTTTTTTTTATTTTTTTCCTAAAATTGACGAAATGGGGGGCTTCCAAAGTGGCGATTTAATACGCTCGCTTGAAGACGCTCTCTGGGAAAATTTTCTATATATTTTCAAGTTGTACTTATTTTCTTACTTCACTTGTATCCTTTACTTGAACAACAAAATATACTAAAATTATATGAATATTATAAAGAAACGAGATTATTTAATTTTTAATGAGCATCAGTAAATTTCACATAGCTTCACAATAATGCTAATAGATGGCGCAGTCATTAACTATTCCATTGAACTAGGAGTTACGACTACGATTTATCCCAAAAACAGTTTTGCGTCGACCATTATTATTTAGGTACATAATATAATAACATATTATTCAATTAAAATTATTCTTTAGTTAAATATCATTTTGTATATTTTCTATTCGCGTCGATAAATGACGATTTGTACAGATGCCCCTAACCCGTTTTCACTCGTTAGTACCTACATAATAATTCAATGTTTTGGTCGTCATGTATCGATTGAATGAATAATCATGGGATACCGTTACCGCGAGGTCTCAGTTCGGGGCGAACCACTAGTATGTTAAAATCTATAAATAATAATTAGCAGATTATTATTTATAGGCTATTATATATTATTTATAGGCTATTATATATTATTATAATAGCACGGGCATATAAATAAGCACGGGCTTATTCATGCCACGACTGGATCGCCATGAGGAAAGGAGGTTGACAAATTCGGAAATAAAGGACTCGCTTGTCAGAAAAGTGCTGATAGGCTATTCTACGTGGCTCTTTTATTGATACAATTAAACATGACTTGCTATTATTGATGTTCCGAGTGCTTCTGCACTCAGCAGAAAATAGGTACCTAACTTCAAGATGACGGCAAGAGACCTTCCAATTATCTTAATTTGTTGTGTTGGTCAAGGCGAACTAAACATGTCTACGCGCGAAATTCAAACGACCTTCACGACGTACTTATTTTCACCTTAAGGTGTTGGTTAATAAAGTTTTATTTACCAAACTTCAACAGAGAAACCGAAAATTGTCATAATAAGCTGTCAATCCTACTAAAAAAGCAGAAAGCTACTACAAATGGTCACACCGTAAGGAGAAAAATATTTGTGTTTCCGAATAAAATAATTATTGTGACAAGTTTATTATGACAATTTGACTTTATACAGTATACTACATTAAACCTAAATTTACTCTAAAATTAAAACTACCTACTACATTAAAATTAAATTTATTCTAAAATTAAAACTAAAATAAAAATTAAATAAAATCTAAAACCCCATCGAAGCCACTGCAGTGTGGCATGGTACCCAAGATGCTGGCAGCATTACCCCTTTGGATGGCCAAGCTAATCCTTTGGGCAAGGTAGCTGCCAGCTCTTGGATCCCCGGTAGACTCGATCACCTTTTTAGTTAGCTCTACAAAAAGCGCTCGAGCCTCCGGGCCCCACGGCCCCAGGGTCTCTACACCAAAAGGCACAAATATGAAACCACTGTCAAGTTTTTCATATTTGCGCCTCTTAGCCTGTTCGGCGCTAGTAGCCGCTGCACCCGCCACAGAGGAGGTCGCATGGATGTGGGATGCAGCTAGTGTATCTACACAGGTGGCATCCCACACAAGCGACCTCCCTGTCCTCCAAGGAACAAGCGTCATACCATCTGGTCTCCTGCCATCACTACGTGCCAAACCAATAGGTTCTAATACAGCTGGCACGTGAGCAGTAGCAAGAGACCTGCGGATGATGTCGTTGAGGGCATTGTGGCGGGAGAAACGACCAGCGCTCTTCGAACAGGAGAGTCCGTGATGACCGTAAGCGTCGACGTGGTCACCGCAGTGGCAACGGTGAGGCTGGGTTATTTTGGCGCCGAGCCTAAGGCCAACTACCACTGCAAGAGTGGCGTGGTTTAAAAGAGTGCCTAGATTAGCAGAAGGGAGAGCATGGAGCCAGTGGCCGGATTCTTTCGCAGAGACAGCGAGAAGACGAGCACGGTCTTTAGAATTTGCTTCCATTAACATTGCGTCAAAAGTTTTTTTTACAAATAATGTCATCCCACTGTCTCTGGGAAGGAAGAGAAACCGGCAATTGATTTGGGCTAATCGCTGACCATTCATTTCTTGCCTCTGCCAAGTACGACACCTCAATTGATCCCAAAGACTGGGATATAATTTTTTCAAAGAGAGTGTGTGTACTATAAACAGAGGAAAGAAATGCTGGCAGTGAGACACTAGAAATTTTGCGGATTCCCAGACCTCCATACCTGATCGGAAGAGAAGCCTGGGCCCATTCTTGATCATCTATCGGACAATTTAAGATGTCAGATAGAATATTTTGTATAAAATTATCCAAATTTTCCAATAAATTATTAAATTTCCAAAGAGGTGAACATCTTAGGAAATAAGTAAATTTTGGAACAAATAAGCAGAATCGAATGATGGTCATTGCCATATGAGGATTAATATCGAAAAGGTGATGGGAAGTGTTTTTGAATTTAGAAATTAAGTCAGTAAAAAATTGAGGAACTGAGGCCTCTAGAACAGGTGCTCCTAGGAGGCGAAGTGACTCATCATTTAAAATTTTAATACCCGGAGCTAAAGTATTGAATTTATTTAATATGTGCAGTTTAGATTCCGCCGAAAAAGAATTAGGAATATAAATTTCACATTTATCAAAGTTAAGTTCCAAGCCAATAGTTTTAAATTTTGATATAATAATTTCTAAATCCTCCAAAACCGAATTCACTTCGCCGCCCAAGGTTCCATCATCCAAATACCAAACATTGAATTTGGAATTTAGAGCCGAAATTATAGGGTGGATGGCCAAACTAAAAATAACTGGTCCAAGCGGATCCCCCTGCTGACAGCCGACAGCGGAGCTCAGAACATTCTTTTTGTGTACGAGCTTTGAAGGTTCCCGGTAGCACTGCGCCAAGTACGGGAAAAACTGTGGAAATTTATTTTTTACTTCTGAGAGGAGGACCCCCCGATCTACTGAATTGAAGGCATTCTTCACATCAATTTTAAGGAGTACCTCCTCCCGGGAGCTAAGGAGGAATGTGCGAGCAGCATGAACAGCTGCTTCACATCCCCCCTTTACCCCAAAGCCTAACAAAATTGGGACAAAATTAGAAGATATCAAAGGAAGAATTTTTTTACAGCAAATTTTGGAAACGACGCGCCGAATCGTTGAACCCACTGCTATGGGGCGAATACCACCATCCTTTTTTTTTAGGGCACATAAATTTGCTCCATATAAGGTTTTAGTTATTTCATGGGGTACTCGTCCAGATAGCATCAGGTTCACCAGATCAGTGATGGATTTCAGAAGGGTACCACCTACGTCAACGTTTGCACCACAAACTAAGTCTCTAAAGTGTTGTGGTGACAAACCATCGAGCCCAGCAGCGGAACCACTTCTGAAAGACATCAGAGCTCCCAGCACGTCATTTGTAGTGGCCTGAAAAAGAAAATCGTTATTTGTCGGTGGGTCTGGAAAAGAGGAATCAGGAGAAGGAGATGGGTGTTTAGAACGCAGTGCTTCCAGAGTCTCCGCTGTATCAGGGGCAATTGTGTCACTGGAGAATAAAAGTCGAGCCGCTCCCTTAAGGTCGCCGTCGCTTATTTTATTTTCAATAATTTTTTTTTAATCATAATTATGATATTGATGAGATTGTGTATGTGTTACGTGTAGTGGATTTAACTGTATGGTAGTATTGTAAATATTGCTGTCATTTATAGTGCAGTTATTTTTTATTTTCTGTGTAAGGGAGAGGTTTTGACTCTTATCCGCGTGTAGCGTGCGGTACGCGAAAGTGAGCAGGAGCTCCCAGCTACGACAGGTGTTTTGAGAGATGACATTATCTATAGTTTTTTTTTTTTTATTTTTTATTTTTTTTTATTTTTTTATTTTTTGTGACAAGTATTGTGATTTGTGAGCATAGATATCTCTTAATTTTCAATTAATTAATGGTTAAAAAGTAATAATTATAATATATTAAAAGATTGAAATTAATTATTTTCAATTACTCAAAAAAATATAATAAAATATTTTTAGAAACTCATGGAATTGGGAAGTACCCACATGATTATACCTCTATGAAAAAATCTTTGACTGCCACTGTCTGGATTTTGTATTTTTTTGTTGTAGAAAAAAAAATTGAAAAAGCCGAAATGTTTTTATCTTCCCTCATTGACGAAATTTTAACACAAATCAAATTTTTGGCTTCAAAAGCTTTATTAAATTATGTAGGGTGTCAATTAGCTAAAGTAGTAATTGTAAATTTAAAAAATATTAACGTTATTAACTGAAGTCGGCTAATAGGTCTACAACCATTCTACAACAGTGCTGGAAGTTTCTTATGGTTACTCTTGCTGTCTTCAAATCTATATTTTGTTCAGTTGCGATCCTAAGTTATAATTTGCGCTTGATTGATCGGTTATTTATACTTACTAAATAATATATAATAAAAGAAAATGGATTTTAACACAACAACGAATGTTGATTATCATTGGCCGTTCCCCAAACCCATTGTGGGAAAGTAAGTCCCTCTTAACATTATCTATCTATCTATACTTATAATAAAACTGTAACAGGTCCAATTCTGTACATTGAAGATATTTTGAAAATTCTTTTTTGAGGGCACTCTATAATCGATACTGATGCCAAAACAATTTTTTTTTAAATTTTTGTCTGTCTGTCTGTCTGTATCTTGGCCGCGCATCACGCCGAAACTACTGGACGGATTTAAATGAAACTTGGCGTGATTTAAGTTCGTACCTACTACGAGGTATGATATAGGATACTTTTTATCCCGAAATTCAGCACCTGCCAGCACGAGGTTCCCTTGGGAGAGGGGATGAAAGTCAAAATGTGTATTTAGCTGTAATTCATTAAGGCGTATTCCAATTTCATTCATTCTTTTTTTGTAACTTGTCTTGCGTCTAGTGCCACTGTTTTTGTGTTTAAAGTAATACGCTTTGGTCAGGCCATGCGAGCCGCCCAGCCCCGATGCGGCGCCGACAGTGCGGCCTGCGCCCGTCGCGCCGTACTGCCACTGCGACGCGCACTCGTACTCGCCGCGCGTTGAGCAGTACAAGCAGCTACTGGAAAAGGAGCAGAAACTGTGTCACGACTACGAACAGTTGAGGAGACAGGCGAGTCTAAATATTATAAATTATCTGATGCTCAAGATTTACTACTATACTTCGTCTGCGTGCAGTGACAGTGCGGCCCGTGCCCGTCGGGCTGCACTGCCACTGCAACGCGCACTCGTACTCACCGCGTGTTGAGCATTTCAAACAGCTACCTACTGGAAAAGGAGCAGAAACTGTGCCACGACTATGAACAGTTGAGGAGACAGGCGAGTCTAAATATTATAAATTATCTGATGCTCAAGATTTACTACTATACTTCGTCTGCGTGCAGTGACAGTGCGGCCCGTGCCCGTCGGGCTGCACTGCCACTGCAACCCGCCCTCGTATTCGCCGCGCGTTGAGCAGTATCTACAAACAGCGACTGGAAAAGGAGCAGAAACTGTGCCACGACTATGAGCAGTTTAAAAAAAAATCAAAATTCAAAATTATTTCACGTAGGCCAACCTGTGGCTCTTATGACAAGTAATGACTCTACCACCGGTTCGGAAAGCGGATTCTGCTAAGAAGACAGTTGAGGAGACAGGTCAATCTAAACTAAATGTTGTACCATGTAACATCGTTGGTTATACCTAATAGGTACTACATGTTGCGGCAACCTAATATACATAAGTGGTTCAGCAATAGTTCACAAAGAGCTCTTCTTTTTAGCATGCATGTTACGTAATAATTTTAATACATTTTTTGCAGCCTGTTTTTGTAGTCCTTAAATAAATAAACAATACTAGGTAAAGAGACCCCACAACGAAAACGCAGTTTTGGCAGGCTCCCCAATAGGTGGATTGATGACATCAGACGACTCGCAGGGAAATTCTGGATACAGTCGCCACAAAAATTAGGCCTGTGGTAGACTATCGATTGTTAAAGAGGAAGAAGAAGAAGACATGATATTATAATATGGTTCCGTCGATTGTAATGTATCTTGTAAAGATTGTGTCATTGCTGGATCATCTTATGATCCGTAAGATCCGATTACGTAAGATGTAGGTATTGCTTATTATTTCCAACAGGCGTCTAGGCAAGTCAAATCTAGTCGCCATGAATCATAATGATTAATAATAATTATTAAACAAGACAACATAAAATATAATTATTTATACCTGCTATGGAAAATTATTTTTTAATCTATTTTGTTAACCAAAGGTAACTACATAGTTATTAATAATTATACGTTTACTGTTCGTTTTGTTACTATACGTGTCGCAGTAAGATATTTAAAGCCGTAATATAGCTATAATCCTAGAGATATAGCTATATTATACCGGAATATAGTTATACGGGAACGGTTAATAGCTATCTTACTTCTGCAAATCAAAGAAAATTTATACTTCAATCATTTCACTAGATTAGTCTAGTGACAGTTATAGATACTACTAAGTAGATTGTTCTCGTATTATAGCTATATTCCTTTTAAGATAGCTATTGAACCGCTTCCGTGTAACTATATTCCGGTATATAGCTATATCCCTAGGGTTATAGCTATATCACGGCTTCAACTATTTTACTGCAACATTGGCACTTCTGAAAATAAAATGGCAGTAATATCGGTAATATTGATGTATGTAATGTATCTTTTTAGATGGTCGATGTAACGAATGACATTCTGGACCACCCTTGCGACGACCTCGACAGCAAAATGATGACAATGTACCAAGCTACTTACACAAAACGATGTAAGTGAAAATATTAGAATCACCGAATTAGAACCAATAGTATATAATTGGGTATTTGACTGTTGTCAAAATGTTGATATACATTATTTATTATCGAAAATGTAACATGTAAGAATAACATTTGTAAAAACAGAAAATAAATCGGTCACAAAACAAATAAGTTATAAGCTGTTTTACCATGGTTTTAATACGACTGTAATAAAAGTAAAATTAAAAATTTTAAAAACCCCGACACAAAAAATGCACTCTAAAAACTAACAAATAATATTTTAAACCTATATATAATTTTATACCTGTACCTATATAATTATTATCGTCACAATTATATTATATAAGTTCAAATATTTTATTTTCCAAACGTCGTCGTCGCGTCGGGGGACCGCGAAAGTTTGACGGTTGTGTCAATTTTGCGAATTATTCGGAGTAAATTTAATTCTTTTGTTGCAATCTGCGCTGCTTTTCTCACTTAGCGGTACCCCGACGCGACGACGACGCTTGGAAAATAAAAATATTTGAACTTATATAATATACTAGTAGGGCGCGTGGGTGCGCGGCCCACTAAGGTGGACCGCGGTTTTTCTGTTCATTAATTAGAGTTTTAGGTCTTGATCATCTTTTTCCAAGAAACCATTCTTCCATCTTTTATACTCTCCGAGATAGAAACCTTTATAAATATATAGCCGCCATCTTGAATCCGCCATTTTGGTTTTTTTTTCAGCCTGCCAATTGGATGAGGTTTCGAGTGACTTTTGTTCGAGCACCCCCACCTATCTTCATTACCATGGCCGTGCTCCTCACCCACCTTCCAAACCCTCGATCATCATATGTCATCATTTGTCATAATGAAAATTCTTCAATAAAAACAAATCTTGAAAAGGAACCGTATCAAAGTTTTGCATGATTCCCGGCTTCTAGTCTCTTCAATATTCGCCATATATTTTGTATGAAGAAAAAAAAATTCCGCCATCTTGGATTTTTTTCTATTCATCAAATAGACCTTTGGGTCCTGATCATCTTTTGCCAAGAAACCACTCTTCCATCTTTTATACTCCCCGAGATAGACACCGACGAAATTTGTATGGCGGCCATCTTTTTTCCGCCATTTTGAATTTATTTTCAGCTCACTGCGACTTGGATGAGGTTTCGAGTGACATTTGTTCGAGCACACCCCACCTATCTTCAATACCCTGGCCGTGCTCTTCACCCGTCTCCGAAATCCTCAATCATCAGCTCTCTCCATAATTTTCCTCCGAATGAATTTTTGTCTTCTGTACGAAACAATCAGTGAAAAAAAAATTTTCATACAAAATTTTACAGGAGAGGTGATCAATCAGTCAGTGAATCAGTCCCAGCAGCTATATATATATTAACTAGTAGGGCGCGTGGGTGCGCGGCCCGAAAGCGGACCGCGGTTTTTCTATCGTCAAGTGGACTTTCAGGTTCTGATCATTTTCTATCAAATAACCACTCTTCCATCTTTTATACTCTCCGAGATAGATGCCGATGAAATTGGTATGGCCGCCATCTTGAATCCGCCATTTTGATATTTTTTTCAGCTCACTGCCAATTGCATGAGGTTTTGAGTATTTTTTGTTTGAGCATCTCCCACCTATCTTCAATACCCTGGCCGTGCTCCTCACCCACCTTCCAAACCCTCGATCATCATATGTCATCATGTGTCATACTGAAAATACTTCAATAAAAACAAATCTTGAAAAGGAACCGTATCAAAGTCTTGCATGATTCCCGGCTTCTAGTCTCTTCAATATTCGCCATATATTTTGTATGAAGAAAAAAAATTCCGCCATCTTGGATTTTTTTTCTATTCATCAAATAGACCTTTGGGTCCTGATCATCTTTTGCCCCGAAACCACTCTTCCATCTTTTATACTCCCCGAGATAGACACCGACGAAATTTGTATGGCGGCCATCTTTTTTCCGCCATTTTGAATATTTTTTCAGCTCACTGCGAATTGGATGAGGTTTCGAGTGACATTTGTTCGAGCACCCCCCACCTATCTTCGATACCCTGGCCGTGCTCTTCACCCGTCTCCGAAATCCTCAATCATCAGCTCTCTCCATATTTTTCCTCTGAATGAATTTTTTTCCTCTATACGAAACCATCAGTGAAAAAAAAATTTTTCATACAAAATTTTACAGGAGAGGTGATCAATGAGTGAGTGAATCAGTCAGTGAATCAGTGAATCAGCCCCAGCAGCTATATATATATTAACTAGCGTTTGAAGCGCGGGAAGTGTTATTACTAAAAGTAAGGCGCGTGGGTGCGCGGCCCGCTAAAGCGGACCGCGATTTTTTTACTCATCAAGTAGACCTTCGGATTCTGGTCATCTTTTGCCAAAAAATTTGTTCGAGCACACCCTACCTATCTGCAATAACCTGGCCGTGCTTCTCATTCACAAAAGAAAAAGAAAAGAAAAAGAAAAAAAAAAGAAAACAAAAAAAGAAGAAAGAAAAAAGAAAATGAAAAATGAAAAAAAAGAAAAATAATAAAAAAAAGGAAAAAAGAAAGAAAAAAGTAAAAAGAAGAACAAAGCAAAAGAAAAAAAGCAAATAAATGAAAAATGAAAAAAAAGAAAAGAAAAGAAAAAAAGAAAAAAGAAAAAAATAGAAAATGAAAAATGAAAAAAATAAAAAAAAGGAAAAAAGAAAAGAAAAAAGAAAAAAAAAAAGAAAATGAAAAATGAAAAAAAAAGAAATAAAAAAAGGGAAAAAAGAAAGAAAAAAAGAAAAAAAAAAGAAAAAAGAAAAAGAAAAAAAGCAAATAAATGAAAAATGAAAAAAAAGAATAAAAGAAAAAAAGAAAAGAAAAGATGAAAAATGAAAAAAAATAAAAAAAGGAAAAAAGAAAAAAAAAAAGAAAATGAAAAATGAAAAAAATAGGTAAAGAAAAAGAAAAAAGGAAAAACGAAAAAGAAAAGAAAAAAGTAAAAGCAAAAGAAAAAAAGAAAAGAGAAAAAAAGAAAAACAAATAAAAATGAAGAAAAAGAAAAAAAAAAAGAAAAAAGAAACAAAAAGAAAAAAAAAAAAAAAAAATCAATATTCGCCATATATTTCGCATGGAAAAAAAAATCCGCCATCTTGTTTTTTTTCCTGATCATCAAGTAGACCTTTGGGTCTTGATCATCTGTTGCCAAGAAACTACTCTTCCATCTTTTATACTCTCCGAGATAGACACCAGAGAAAGTTTCTATGGCTGCCATCTTGAATCCGCCATTTTGGAGTGTTTTTTTCAACTCCCTGCTAATTGGATGTGGTTTCGAGTAATTTTTGTTGGAGCACACCCCACCTAGTTGGTCGCGTGGATAGTTGGCAAAAAAACCACTCTTACACCTTTTTTAACAAAAAGAAAAAGAAAAAAAAAAGAAAAAAAGAAAACAAAAAAAGAAGAAAGAAAAAAGAAAATGAAAAATGAAAAAAAAGAAAAATAATAAAAAAAAGGAAAAAAGAAAGAAAAAAGTAAAAAGTAAAAAGAAGAACAAAGCAAAAGAAAAAAAGCAAATAAATGAAAAATGAAAAAAAAGAAAAGAAAAGAAAAAAAGAAAAAAGAAAAAAATAGAAAATGAAAAATGAAAAAAATCAAAAAAAGGAAAAAAGAAAAGAAAAAAGAAAAAAAAAAAAGAAAATGAAAAATGAAAAAAAAAGAAATAAAAAAAGGGAAAAAAGAAAGAAAAAAAGAAAAAAAAAAGAAAAAAGAAAAAGAAAAAAAGCAAATAAATGAAAAATGAAAAAAAAGAATAAAAGAAAAAAAGAAAAGAAAAGATGAAAAATGAAAAAAAATAAAAAAAGGAAAAAAGAAAAAAAAAAGAAAAAAAAAGAAAATGAAAAATGAAAAAAATAGGAAAAGAAAAAGAAAAAAGGAAAAACGAAAAAGAAAAGAAAAAAGTAAAAGCAAAAGAAAAAAAGAAAAGAGAAAAAAAAGAAAAACAAATAAAAATGAAGAAAAAGAAAAAAAAAAGAAAAAAGAAACAAAAAGAAGAAAAAAAAATAAAAATCAATATTCGCCATATATTTCGCATGGAAAAAAAAATCCGCCATCTTGTTTTTTTTCCTGATCATCAAGTAGACCTTTGGGTCTTGATCATCTGTTGCCAAGAAACTACTCTTCCATCTTTTATACTCTCCGAGATAGACACCAGAGAAAGTTTCTATGGCTGCCATCTTGAATCCGCCATTTTGGAGTGTTTTTTTCAACTCCCTGCTAATTGGATGTGGTTTCGAGTAATTTTTGTTGGAGCACACCCCACCTAGTTGGTCGCGTGGATAGTTGGCAAAAAAACCACTCTTACACCTTTTTTAACAAAAAGAAAAAGAAAAAAAAAAGAAAAAAAGAAAACAAAAAAAGAAGAAAGAAAAAAGAAAATGAAAAATGAAAAAAAAGAAAAATAATAAAAAAAAGGAAAAAAGAAAGAAAAAAGTAAAAAGTAAAAAGAAGAACAAAGCAAAAGAAAAAAAGCAAATAAATGAAAAATGAAAAAAAAGAAAAGAAAAGAAAAAAAGAAAAAAGAAAAAAATAGAAAATGAAAAATGAAAAAAATAAAAAAAAGGAAAAAAGAAAAGAAAAAAGAAAAAAAAAAAGAAAATGAAAAATGAAAAAAAAAGAAATAAAAAAAGGGAAAAAAGAAAGAAAAAAAGAAAAAAAAAAGAAAAAAGAAAAAGAAAAAAAGCAAATAAATGAAAAATGAAAAAAAAGAATAAAAGAAAAAAAGAAAAGAAAAGATGAAAAATGAAAAAAAATAAAAAAAGGAAAAAAGAAAAAAAAAAGAAAAAAAAAGAAAATGAAAAATGAAAAAAATAGGAAAAGAAAAAGAAAAAAGGAAAAACGAAAAAGAAAAGAAAAAAGTAAAAGCAAAAGAAAAAAAGAAAAGAGAAAAAAAAGAAAAACAAATAAAAATGAAGAAAAAGAAAAAAAAAAGAAAAAAGAAACAAAAAGAAGAAAAAAAAATAAAAATCAATATTCGCCATATATTTCGCATGGAAAAAAAAATCCGCCATCTTGTTTTTTTTCCTGATCATCAAGTAGACCTTTGGGTCTTGATCATCTGTTGCCAAGAAACTACTCTTCCATCTTTTATACTCTCCGAGATAGACACCAGAGAAAGTTTCTATGGCTGCCATCTTGAATCCGCCATTTTGGAGTGTTTTTTTCAACTCCCTGCTAATTGGATGTGGTTTCGAGTAATTTTTGTTGGAGCACACCCCACCTAGTTGGTCGCGTGGATAGTTGGCAAAAAAACCACTCTTACACCTTTTTTAACCCATTTCCAAAAAGGAGGAGGTTCTCAATTCGGCCAGTATATTTTTCTTTTATAATTCTCCGAGATCTAAGACACCTATGAACCTATCAAAATCAATGTCTTGCATAGTTCCCAACTTCTAGTCCCTTCAATATTCCCCATACATTTTGTATGGAAAAAAAAAATCCGCCATCTTGAATTTTTTTCCTACTCACCAGGTAGACCTCCGGGTTTTGATCATCTTTTGTCGAGAAACCGCTCCTCCATCTTTTATAGTCTCCGAGAGAGAGACGGACAAAATTTGCCGCCATTTTTTTTCCGCCATTTTGGAATTTTTTTTCAACTCACTGGCAACTGCTCAAGGTTTCGAATGACATTTGGTCGAGCACCCTCCACCTATCTTCTATACCCTGGCCGTGCCCCTCGCCCGTCTCCGAACTCCTCACTCATCAGCTCTCTCCACCTCTCTCCGAGTCACATTCTTTGAGCTCTATACGACACCATGGGTGAAAAAAATTTTTTTCATACAAAATTTTACAGGAGAGGGGTCGGAAATTTGAGACGTCACAGCTCGGCCGCCATCTTGTTTTTTTAATTTTTTTCACTTTTTCTGTTAATCGTTTATTAATTTCTACAATAATCCAAAATTTCAAAGAAATCGGTTGGAAAACAAAAGAGTTGCAAGAATCACGTCGGCCGCCATCTTGTTTTTCCGAAATGTCATAATTTTTCCCTACTCGAATCCCCCACCCGGACATATCTCCCATACATCATTGTATCGTTTTCCGTCTCTTTCTAGGAGAACAATCGTGTCAATCAGTGAGTGAGTCAGTCAGTGGTAATCGAGCTATATATATTACTAGTATTTCGCTCGTTGCGCGAGCTGCTAAAGCAGCTCGCGGGAAGTGTTTTACTAAAAGTAAGGCGCGTGGGTGCGCGGCCCGCTAAAGCGGACCGCGATTGTTCGGCTTTATTTATTTCGCTCGGTGCGCGAGCTGCTAAAGCAGCTCGCGGGAAGTGTTATTGCTACAAGTAGGGCGCGTGGGTGCGCGGCTCGCTAAAGCGGACCGCGATTGTTCGGCTTTATTTATTTCGCTCGGTGCGCGAGCTGCTAAAGCAGCTCGCGGGAAGTGTTATTACTACAAGTAGGGCGCGTGGGTGCGCGGCCCGCTAAAGCGGACCACGATTTTTTTACTCATCAAGTAGACCTTCGGATTCTGGTCATCTTTTGCCAAAAAATTTGTTCGAGCACACCCCACCTATCTGCAATAACCTGGCCGTGCTCCTCATTCACAAAAGAAAAAGAAAAAAAAATGAAAAAAAAGAAAAAAAAAACAAATGTCAAATGAAAAAAAAGAAAAAGAAAAAAAGCCCTATGAACTTATCAAAATCAATGTCTTGCATAGTTCCCAACTTCTAGTCCCTTCAATATTCCCCATACATTTAGTATGGAAAAAAAAAATCCGCCATCTTGAATTTTTTTCCTACTCACCAGGTAGACCTCCGGGTTTTGATCATCTTTTGTCGAGAAACCGCTCCTCCATCTTTTATAGTCTCCGAGAGAGAGACGGACAAAATTTGCCGCCATTTTTTTTCCGCCATTTTGGAATTTTTTTTCAACTCACTGGCAACTGCTCGAGGTTTCGAATGACATTTGGTCGAGCACCCTCCACCTATCTACTATACCCTGGCCGTGCCTCTCGCCCGTCTCCGAACTCCTCACTCATCAGCTCTCGCCACCTTTCTCCGAGTCACATTCTTTGAGCTCTATACGACACCATGGGTGAAAAAAAATTTTTTCATACAAAATTTTACAGGAGAGGGGTGGAAATTTGAGACGTCACAGCTCAGCCGCCATCTTGTTTTTTTAATTTTTTTCACTTTTTCTGTTAATCGTTTACTAATTTCTACAATAATCCAAAATTTCAAAGAAATCGGTTGGAAAACAAAAGAGTTGCAAGATTCACGTCGGCCGCCATCTTGTTTTTCCGAAATGTCATAATTTTTCCCCACTCGAATCCCCCACCCGAACATATCTCCCGAACATCGTTTTATCGTTTTTTGTCTCTTTCTTGGAGAACAATTATGTCAATGAGTCAGTGAATCAGTGAATCAGTGAATCAGTGAATCAGTCAGTGGTAATCGAGCTATATATAATACTAGCGTTTGCTCGGTGCGCGAGCTGCTAAAGCAGCTCGCGGGAAGTGTTTTACTAAAAGTAAGGCGCGTGGGTGCGCGGCCCGCTAAAGCGGACCGCGATTGTTCGGCTTTATTTATTTCGCTCGGTGCGCGAGCTGCTAAAGCAGCTCGCGGGAAGTGTTGTTACTACAAGTAGGGCGCGTGGGTGCGCGGCCCGCTAAAGCGGACCGCGATTTATTTACTCATCAAGTAGACCTTCGGATTCTGGTCATCTTTTGCCAAAAAATTTGTTCGAGCACACCCTACCTATCTGCAATAACCTGGCCGTGCTCCTCATTCACAAAAGAAAAAGAAAAAAAAGAAAAAAAAAGAAAAAAAGAAAAAAAGCAAATGTAAAATGAAAAAAAAGAAAAAGAAAAAAAGCCCTATGAACCTATCAAAATCAATGTCTTGCATAGTTCCCAACTTCTAGTCCCTTCAATATTCCCCATACATTTTGTATGGGGGGGAAAAAAAATCCGCCATCTTGAATTTTTTTCCTACTCACCAGGTAGACCTCCGGGTTGTGATCATCTTTTGTCGAGAAACCGCTCCTCCATCTTTTATAGTCTCCGAGAGAGAGACGGACAAAATTTGCCGCCATTTTTTTTCCGCCATTTTGGAATTTTTTTTCAACTCACTGGCAACTGCTCGAGGTTTCGAATGACACTTGGTCGAACACCCTCCACCTATCTTCTATACCCTGGCCGTGCCCCTCGCCCGTCTCCGAACTCCTCACTCATCAGCTCTCTCCACCTTTCTCCGAGTCACATTCTTTGAGCTCTACACGACACCATGGGTGAAAAAAAATTTTTTCATACAAAATTTTACAGGAGAGGGGTGGAAATTTGAGACGTCACAGCTCGGCCGCCATCTTGTTTTTTTAATTTTTTTCACTTTTTCTGTTAATCGTTTACTAATTTCTACAATAATCCAAAATTTCAAAGAAATCGGTTGGAAAACAAAAGAGTTGCAAGATTCACGTCGGCCGCCATCTTGTTTTTCCGAAATGTTATAATTTTTCCCCACTCGAATCCCCCACCCGAACATATCTCCCGTACATCATTTTATCGTTTTTTGTCTCTTTCTAGGAGAACAATTGTGTCAATGAGTCAGTGAGTGAATCAGTGAGTCAGTGGTAATCGAGCTATATATATTATAACTAGTATTTCGCTCGGTGCGCGAGCTGCTAAAGCAGCTCGCGGGAAGTGTTATTGCTACAAGTAGGGCGCGTGGGTGCGCGGCCCGCTAAAGCGGACCGCGATTTTTTTACTCATCGAGTAGACCTTCGGACTCTGGTCATCTTTTGCCAAAAAATTTGTTCGAGCACACCCCACCTATCTGCAATAACCTGGCCGTGCTCCTCATTCACAAAAGAAAAAGAAAAAAAAAGAGAAAGAAAAAAAAAGAAAAAAAGAAGAAAGACTAAAAGAAAATGAAAAATGAAAAAAAGAAAAAGAATAAAAAAAAGGAAAAAAGAAAAAAAAGAAAAAAAAATGAAAAAAAAGAAAAAAAAAAGCCCTATGAACCTATCAAAATCAATGTCTTGCATAGTTCCCAACTTCTAGTCCCTTCAATATTCCCCATACATTTTGTATGGGGAAAAAAAAATCCGGCATCTTGAATTTTTTTCCAACTCACCAGGTAGACCTCCGGGTTTTGATCATCGTTTGTAGAGAAACCGCTCCTCCATCTTTTATAGTCTCCGAGAGAGAGACGGACAAAATTTGCCGCCATTTTTTTTTCCGCCATTTTGGAACTTTTTTTCAACTCACTGGCAACTGCTCGAGGTTTTGAAAGACATTTGATCGAGCACCCTCCACCTATCTTCTATACCCTGGCCGTGCCCCTAGCCCGTCTCCGAACTCCTCACTCATCAGCTCTCTCCACCTTTCTCCGAGTCACATTCTTTGAGCTCTATACGACACCATGGGTGAAAAAAAATTTTTTCATACAAAATTTTACAGGAGAGGGGTCGGAAATTTGAGACGTCACAGCTCGGCCGCCATCTTGTTTTTTTAATTTTTTTCACTTTTTCTGTTAATCGTTTACTAATTTCTACAATAATCCAAAATTTCAAAGAAATCGGTTGGAAAACAAAAGAGTTGCAAGATTCACGTCGGCCGCCATCTTGTTTTTCCGAAATGTCATAATTTTCCCCAACTCGAATCCCCCCCCCCCCCCCCCCCCAAACACATCTCCCGAACATCATTATATCGATTTCTTCCCAACTTCTAGTCCCTTCAATATTCCCCATACATTTTGTATGGGGGGAAAAAAAATCCGCCATCTTGAATTTTTTTCCTACTCACCAGGTAGACCTCCGGGTTGTGATCATCTTTTGTCGAGAAACCGCTCCTCCATCTTTTATAGTCTCCGAGGGAGAGACGGACAAAATTTGCCGCCATTTTTTTTCCGCCATTTTGGAATTTTTTTTTAACTCACTGGCAACTGCTCGAGGTTTCGAATGACATTTGGTCGAGCACCCTCCACCTATCTTCTATACCCTGGCCGTGCCCCTCGCCCGTCTCCGAACTCCTCACTCATCAGCTCTCTCCACCTTTCTCCGAGTCACATTCTTTGAGCTCTATACGACACCATGGGTGAAAAAAATTTTTTTCATACAAAATTTTACAGGAGAGGGGTGGAAATTTGAGACGTCACAGCTCGGCCGCCATCTTGTTTTTTTAATTTTTTTCACTTTTTCTGTTAATCGTTTACTAATTTCTACAATAATCCAAAATTTCAAAGAAATCGGTTGGAAAACAAAAGAGTTGCGAGATTCACGTCGGCCGCCATCTTGTTTTTCCGAAATGTCATAATTTTCCCCAACTCGAATCCCCCACCCGAACATATCTCCCGAACATCATTATATCGATTTCCGTCTCCATCTAGGAGAACAATTATGTCAATGAGTGAGTCAGTGAGTCAGTGGTAATCGAGCTATATATATTATAATACTAGCATTTGCTCGGTGCGCGAGCTGCTAAAGCAGCTCGCGGGAAGTGTTATTGCTACAAGTAGGGCGCGTGGGTGCGCGGCCCGCTAAAGCGGACCGCGATTGTTCGGCTTTATTTATTTCGCTCGGTGCGCGAGCTGCTAAAGCAGCTCGCGGGAAGTGTTATTACTACAAGTAGGGCGCGTGGGTGCGCGGCCCGCTAAAGCGGACCGCGATTTTTTTACTCATCAAGTAGACCTTCGGATTCTGGTCATCTTTTGCCAAAAAATTTGTTCGAGCACACCCCACCTATCTGCAATAACCTGGCCGTGCTCCTCATTCACAAATGAAAAAGAAAAAAAAAAGAAAAAAAAGAAAAAAAGCAAATGTAAAATGAAAAAAAAAGAAAAAGAAAAAGCCCTATGAACCTATCAAACTCATTGTCTTGCATAGTTCCCAACTTCTAGTCCCTTCAATATTCCCCATACATTTTGTATGGGGGAAAAAAAAAATCCGCCATCTTGAATTTTTTTCCTACTCAACAGGTAGACCTCCGGGTTGTGATCATCTTTTGTCGAGAAACCGCTCCTCCATCTTTTATAGTCTCCGAGAGAGAGACGGACAAAATTTGCCGCCATTTTTTTTCCGCCATTTTGGAATTTTTTTTCAACTCACTGGCAACTGCTCGAGGTTTC
Organism: Oeneis ivallda; assembly: GCA_029955525.1. Taxonomy (NCBI): domain Eukaryota; kingdom Metazoa; phylum Arthropoda; class Insecta; order Lepidoptera; family Nymphalidae; genus Oeneis; species Oeneis ivallda. The sequence goes on from JARPMR010000023.1 coordinate 15,177,613, forward strand.
GAATGACATTTGGTCGAGCACCCTCCACCTATCTTCTATACCCTGGCCGTGCCCCTCGCCCGTCTCCGAACTCCTCACTCATCAGCTCTCTCCATCTTTCTCCGAGTCACATTCTTTGAGCTCTATACGACACCATGGGTGAAAAAAATTTTTTTCATACAAAATTTTACAGGAGAGGGGTGGAAATTTGAGACGTCACAGCTCGGCCGCCATCTTGTTTTTTTAATTTTTTTCACTTTTTCTGTTAATCGTTTACTAATTTCTACAATAATCCAAAATTTCAAAGAAATCGGTTGGAAAACAAAAGAGTTGCAAGAATCACGTCGGCCGCCATCTTGTTTTTCCGAAATGTCATAATTTTTCCCCACTCGAATCCCCCACCCGGACATATCTCCCGTACATCATTGTATCGTTTTCCGTCTCTTTCTAGGAGAACAATTATGTCAATGAGTCAGTGAGTGAATCAGTCGTAATCGAGCTATATATATTATAACTAGCATTTGCTCGGTGCGCGAGCTGCTAAAGCAGCTCGCGGGAAGTGTTATTGCTACAAGTAGGGCGCGTGGGTGCGCGGCCCGCTAAAGCGGACCGCGATTGTTCGGCTTTATTTATTTCGCTCGGTGCGCGAGCTGCTAAAGCAGCTCGCGGGAAGTGTTGTTACTACAAGTAGGGCGCGTGGGTGCGCGGCCCGCTAAAGCGGACCGCGATTTTTTTACTCATCAAGTAGACCTTCGGATTCTGGTCATCTTTTGCCAAAAAATTTGTTCGAGCACACCGCACCTATCTGCAATAACCTGGCCGTGCTCCTCATTCACAAATGAAAAAGAAAAACAAAGAAAAAAAAAAGAAAAAAAGCAAATGTAAAATGAAAAAAAAGAAAAAGAAAAAAAGCCCTATGAACCTATCAAAATCAATGTCTTGCATAGTTCCCAACTTCTAGTCCCTTCAATATTCCCCATATACATTTTGTATGAAAAAAAAAAAATCCGCCATCTTGAATTTTTTTCCTACTCACCAGGTACACCTCCGGGTTCTGATCATCTTTTGTCGAGAAACCGCTCCTCCATCTTTTATAGTCTCCGAGAGAGAGACGGACAAAATTTGCCGCCATTTTTTTTCCGCCATTTTGGAATTTTTTTTCAACTCACTGGCAACTGCTCGAGGTTTCGAATGACATTTGGTCGAGCACCCTCCACCTATCTTGTATACCCTGGCCGTGCCCCTCGCCCGTCTCCGAACTCCTCACTCATCAGCTCTCTCCACCTTTCTCCGAGTCACATTCTTTGAGCTCTATACGACACCATGGGTGAAAAAAATTTTTTTCATACAAAACTTTACAGGAGAGGGGTCGGAAATTTGAGACGTCACAGCTCGGCCGCCATCTTGTTTTTTTAAATTTTTTCACTTTTTCTGTTAATCGTTTACTAATTTCTACAATAATCCAAAATTTCAAAGAAATCGGTTGGAAAACAAAAGAGTTGCAAGATTCACGTCGGCCGCCATCTTGTTTTTCCGAAATGTCATAATTTTCCCCAACTCGAATCCCCCACCTGGACATATCTCCCCTACATCATTATATCGATTTCCGTCTCCTTCTAGGAGAACAACCCTGTCAATGAGTGAGTGAGTGAGTGGTAATCGAGCTATATATATTATAACTAGTATTTCGCTCGGTGCGCGAGCTGCTAAAGCAGCTCGCGGGAAGTGTTATTGCTACAAGTAGGGCGCGTGGGTGCGCGGCCCGCTAAAGCGGACCGCGATTGTTCGGCTTTATTTATTTCGCTCGGTGCGCGAGCTGCTAAAGCAGCTCGCGGGAAGTGTTATTACTACAAGTAGGGCGCGTGGGTGCGCGGCCCGCTAAAGCGGACCGCGATTTTTTTACTCATCAAGTAGCCCTTCGGATTCTGGTCATCTTTTGCCAAAAAATTTGTTCGAGCACACCCCACCTATCTGCAATAACCTGGCCGTGCTCCTCATTCACAAAAGAAAAAGAAAAAAAATGAAAAAAACAAACAAAAAAAAAACAAATGTAAAATGAAAAAAAGAAAAAGAAAAAAGCACTATGAACCTATCAAAATCAATGTCTTGCATAGTTCCCAAATTCTAGTCCCTTCAATATTCCCCATACATTTAGTATGGAAAAAAAAAATCCGCCATCTTGAATTTTTTTCCTACTCACCAGGTAGATCTCCGGGTTTTGATCATCTTTTGTCGAGAAACCGCTCCTCCATCTTTTATAGTCTCCGAGAGAGAGACGGACAAAATTTGCCGCCATTTTTTTTCCGCCATTTTGGAATTTTTTTTCAACTCACTGGCAACTGCTCGAGGTTTCGAATGACATTTGGTCGAGCACCCTCCACCTATCTTCTATACCCTGGCCGTGCCCCTCGCCCGTCTCCGAACTCCTCACTCATCAGCTCTCTCCACCTTTCTTCGAGTCACATTCTTTGAGCTCTATACGAAACCATGGGTGAAAAAAAATTTTTTCATACAAAATTTTACAGGAGAGGGGTGGAAATTTGAGACGTCACAGCTCGGCCGCCATCTTGTTTTTTTAATTTTTTTCACTTTTTCTGTTAATCGTTTACTAATTTCTACAATAATCCAAAATTTCAAAGAAATCGGTTGGAAAACAAAAGAGTTGCAAGATTCACGTCGGCCGCCATCTTGTTTTTCCGAAATGTCATAATTTTCCCCAACTCGAATCCCCCACCTGGACATATCTCCCCTACATCATTATATCGATTTCCGTCTCCTTCTAGGAGAACAACCCTGTCAATGAGTGAGTGAGTGAGTGGTAATCGAGCTATATATATTATAATTACTAGCGTTTGCTCGGTGCGCGAGCTGCTAAAGCAGCTCGCGGGAAGTGTTTTACTAAAAGTAAGGCGCGTGGGTGCGCGGCCCGCTAAAGCGGACCGCGATTGTTCGGCTTTATTTATTTCGCTCGGTGCGCGAGCTGCTAAAGCAGCTCGCGGGAAGTGCTATTACTACAAGTAGGGCGCGTGGGTGCGCGGCCCGCTAAAGCGGACCGCGATTTTTTTACTCATCAAGTAGACCTTCGGATTCTGGTCATCTTTTGCCAAAAAATTTGTTCGAGCACACCCCACCTATCTGCAATAACCTGGCCGTGCTCCTCATTCACAAAAGAAAAAGAAAAAAAAAGAAAAAAAGCAAATGTAAAATGAAAAAAAAGAAAAAGAAAAAAAGCCCTATGAACCTATCAAAATCAATGTCTTGCATAGTTCCCAACTTCTAGTCCCTTCAATATTCCCCATACATTTTGTATCGAAAAAAAAAAATCCGCCATCTTGAATTTTTTTCCTACTCACCAGGTAGACCTCCGGGTTGTGATCATCTTTTGTCGAGAAACCGCTCCTCCATCTTTTATAGTCTCCGAGAAAGAGACGGACAAAATTTGCCGCCATTTTTTTTCCGCCATTTTGGAATTTTTTTTCAACTCACTGGCAACTGCTCGAGGTTTCGAATGACATTTGGTCGAACACCCTCCACCTATCTTCTATACCCTGGCCGTGCCCCTCGCCCGTCTCCGAACTCCTCACTCATCAGCTCTCTCCACCTTTCTCCGAGTCACATTCTTTGAGCTCTATACGACACCATGGGTGAAAAAAATTTTTTTCATACAAAATTTTACAGGAGAGGGGTCTGAAATTTGAGACGTCACAGCTCGGCCGCCATCTTGTTTTTTTAATTTTTTTCACTTTTTCTGTTAATCGTTTACTAATTTCTACAATAATCCAAAATTTCAAAGAAATCGGTTGGAAAACAAAAGAGTTGCAAGATTCACGTCGGCCGCCATCTTGTTTTTCCGAAATGTCATAATTTTCCCCAACTCGAATCCCCCACCTGGACATATCTCCCCTACATCATTATATCGATTTCCGTCTCCTTCTAGGAGAACAACCCTGTCAATGAGTGAGTGAGTGAGTGAGTGAGTGTGTCAGTCAGTGGTAATCGAGCTATATATATTATAATGTGACGATAATAATTATATAGGTACAGGTATAAAATTATATATAGGTTTAAAATATTATTTGTTAGTTTTTAGAGTGTATTTTTTGTGTCGGGGGTTTTTAAAATTTTTAATTTTACTTTTATTTAGTCCTTTTTAAAGTAGGTATAAATATTAGGAAGGTATTTATAGTGATTTGTTAGCGCAGTGGTAATTGAGCCTAATTGATCCCATTTAATTACCCACCTTCGAAATCTAAACCTTACTCTAACATGCCATGTTACCTTACCATGTAATACGGTACCTATCGAATCGATAGGACATATGAAAGGTAGTCAGATCCCCTCATAAACTATTAAAGAGCTGATGATCTTCAAACGGCTGATCAGGTCATGGTTACCTTACCATAATATACTTTCAATATCATTGAAGTAACAAGGTACCAAATTTCGAATCGATAGGACATATGGAAGGTAGTCAGATCCCCTCGTCAACTATTAAAGAGTTTATGATCTTCAAACGGCTGATCAGGTCATGGTTACCTTACCATATACTTTCAATATCATTGAAGTAACACGGTACCAAATTTCGGATCGATAGGACATATGGAAGGTAGTCAGGTCCCCTCATCAACTATTAAAGAGTTGATGATCTTCAAACGGCTGATCAGGTCATGGTTACCTTACCATATACTTTCAATATCATTGAAGTAACACGGTACCAAATTTCGAATCGATCGGACATAAGGATGTTAGTCAGATCCCCTCATCAACTAGAAAAGAGCTGATAATCTTCAAACGGCTGAACAGATTTTCATGAAACATGGCTAAGAACACTCGGGATAAAATTATCTATGATACAAAAAAAACTAAACGAAAATCGGTTCATCCGTTTGGCCGCTACGCTACGCTACAGACAGATACACAGATACACAGACACGTTAAACTTATAACACCCCTCTCTTTTTGCGTCGGGGGTTAAAAACGAAATTTTCTATGAAGAGTAGGAGCTTTTGTTTTGACGTCACACCTCAATAGCGCTCTCTTTGTCTAACAGGTAACTTTAAAGCTCTATATTTCCGAGACTAGTTGAGATATTTCAAAAAGAAGAATGACATTGTGTTATAATATTATTTAAAAACGTTATAAAAAAAATAGCAGTCGAATACCCAATACTTTGACGACCTCCTAGGCGCAGTGGTGATCGCTGTGGTTTTATTGTGGGAGAGAGTAATCGATTCCCGGAGGGGGCAATTTTGGAATTTTCTCAGGTCTGGTCCGGTGGGAGGCTTTGGCCGTGGCTATGTTATCATACTACCGTCAAAGATGTGCCTCCAAGCGATTTAGCGTTCCGGCACGATGGCGTGTAGAAACAGATTAAGGGTATGGGTTGAATGTAGGTACCCCTTCTGTGTGCCCGAATCGTACCCGCGACCTCCCGAATAGGAGACGCAAGTCCTAAACACTAGGCTATCACTGCTTTTTACCGAGTTTTTAATGCAGTTGTTTGAAGCTATTATTCATCATCATCATCATTAGCAACCCATAAACGGCTCACTATTGAGCGCAGGTCTCCTCTCAGAGAAGGGTTATAAGCCATAGTCCACCACGCTGGCCCAATGCGAATTGGCGGACTTCACACACCTTCAAGAACATTATGAAGAACTCTCAGGTGTGCAGGTTTCCTCGCGATGTTTTCCTTCACCGTTGAAGCAAGTGATATTTAATTGCTTAAACGCACTTGACTCCGAAAAGTCAGAGGTGCGTACTCGGGATCGAACCTGCGACCCCCCGAATAGGAGACCACAGTCCTAACCACGAGGCTATCACTGCTTCAGCTGAAGCTATTATTACATATAATTATATTTTTTTTCTACAGCCTTTCCAACATCAGACTATCGCGCAATAATAGCAGCTTCGCAGTCGAACGCCCCCATACCGATGGAGAGCCATCGGCTGGGCATGCTGCGGTGCTACAAGGATCCCACGCACTTCACTGAGAACCCGCCGACGGTCCGCCCCACCATCAACCCCCCCGGACCGGTGCATACTGGGGTCGCTCCTAAAGCTATACAGACTTGGTAAGACATTTGACAGGTAGAGACCGATTTGGACTCGAATTAATGTAAGGATGAATGAATGAATGGATGCAAGAATGAATGAATAAAATCTTTATTGTAAACCAAAGACGAAGAAATAGAACATAATTATATATTTGTAGGCGCCAGGATGGCCTATATCATGGGGTATTATGGCTGAGCGATTATATGTGGGCGTATATTGAAACTTGACAACTGAATTCTCCTTTGAACACTAAATCATAATCTTCAATTAAACCAAATCAGTCAATCACAATATTATGATAATTCTTCCAACAGTTAAATAATCCACTTTGAGCAGTAATTTCTTAGATCAGGATATTTAAACTAGCGGTTCGTCGCCGTCGTAGTGCGCCGGTTGCCAAGAGATTGTTTATTCTAATGGCTGCCTCGTTACTAGAGGGCCTGCCAATGCCCTCTGGTTATAGACGCGCCGTCATACTTAATATAAAAAAGTGTGTGTCAGCTCCGAAGCACGACTGGAGTTTACGCGCGACTCGGGTCCGAGCGCGCCCCGACCGACTTTCGCTTCGGGGACCCGATCGCTACGCGCTCGGCTACCCGAAGCGAAAGCTCTTTCGCACGAAAACCAACCTTATTTACTCAACGTTAGGGTAGAAATTTGCATCGTTGTGAAAAACGTAACAAGGTCACGGCTTCCCTCGGAAAACTCTTTCGCACGAAAACCAACCTTATTTACTCAAAGTTAGGGTAGAAATTTCAACGTTGTGAAAAACGTAACGAGGTCATTGATAAATTGATTTTACTGCTCGGATTTTTCTCATACCGGGCGCCTAAAATCGATTCTTAAGGAGTAAACTCCAAAAATCAAAACAGAGTAGAACAGAGTCGCTAAGAAGCGATCTCTTCTGGGCAACCCATTGTTGCCTGGACGTTCATAAGTTTGGTTGTGATTTTTTGTCGCCGTGACTTTTTGTCGCTGTCACTTACTATCGCCCACGATGCGCTAGCGCACTCTTATAGCATTTGTGGTTGCGACAATTACGTCACTCTAGAGTCTTCAGTTGCTGGAACTATTTGTCGCCGTACTGTCTCGTCTCTACAGTGAGCGCACTTCCATAAATATCTTCAAAGCACTCCACTTGGCGACAAAAAGTAACAGCAACAAAAAACCACAATGAGCGGCTGGCTTACTCACTTGTAGCACGGTATTATTATAATGCGGTAAAAACTATAAGAACTTCTTCAACACGCCTGCTGAAACGCGACGCGTGTTGTGTCGCTTGGTATAGAATACATTGAATGCGTTTTCGTAGAAATCTAGTCGCTCGACGGACGTAGGCAGGTACGGTTCGGCGCTACGCCGACCGCTACGTATGTACCTAACGGCTGATGTGTCTTAGGCCCAAATTAGACGGAGCCTCGTTCATCTTTCATCGTTGCCAACATTTTTACGAGAATGAACCGTCTTAATTCACCCTAAGGGTGAATTTTCTACGGTTAATTTTCGAGATTTTTGCTTTCATTTTCGAAGGTCATCGGTGAGCCATCCGTCTAAATTCGCCCTTAGGGCAAAGGGCCTCAGGGTTCATTTTCGCAAAAAATATTCGCAAAAATGAACGATGAATGAGGCATCGTCTAATTTCAGCCTTAGAAGTTACATAAATAAAATAGACTGCTACCGTAATAAGCCGAACTATCGGCACGATGCGTTCTGAGCGCCTCGCCTTTTTGCGAGAAACTACTTGTTTACCTTTTAAGACGGCTAAGGAAAAATAGAGTATACAATAAGGCTGAAATCACACCTGTGCGCATCGATTCGCATTTTGTCCATACAAAACTGTCATTTTTCATAGAGCCGTGTGTGTGAGTACGCACCGAAAAGCCAAAGCCAAAGCGTAAACGACTCTATGAAAAATGACAGTTTTGTAGACCAAAATCGCGCGTCGCGCACAAATGTAATTCCAGCCTAAGGCTTCCTTCAAAAGTGAGGATGATTATACGGGTCTGACCGCGAAATTCAAATTTAATTTGGTTTTTCGCAATTTGTAAACTAATACGACAAACTAGGCTAATGGCATTCTAATTGCGCCAGTAGAATTATCATATTCACAGGTTTACATAAAAAACTTTACTTGAAAGTGACCAGTTTAAGAAATTAATCAAAACACTGACTAATTTGTGAGTAACTCACGTCCAACTCGGTATTTTGATTAATTTCTTAAACTGGTCACTTTCAAGTAAAGATTTTTATATAAACCTGTGAAGATGATAATTCTACCCTGCACATTTAGAATGCCATAAGCCTACTTTGTCGTATTAGTTTACAAAATGGGAAAAAACCAAATTAAATTTTAATTTCGCGGGCAGACTCGTATAATCCACCCTAACTAATTTGTGCTCCATTTTCCCATCCAGGTTTACGGAGTTCCCCGGGAGAACAGAATACATGGACACCTACAGCGCCTCAGCCAAAGCCTGCTGGAGATCCATGCAGAGGTTCAAGGAACCCATGCCTTCCACCAGGAGGCGGGCTGACGACACCTGCGTTTGATGCAGATGGAACACGGGGGGGCATGTTGCTTTACTCTTTAGGCCATCTTGTGAACGTCGATTAACAATAAAATAAGGGAAGATAAATGAGTTTTTAATTTTTACTAGCGGATGTCCGCGACTTCGTCCGCGTGGATTTAGTTTTTAAAAATCCCGCGGGCACTCATCAATTTTCCGGGATAAAAAGTAGCCCATGTCACTCTCCAGGTCTTCAACTATACCCATGCAAAAATCACGTCGATCCATAGCCCTGTTGTGGCGTGTTTGAAGGACAAACCAACAAACAACAACGAGCAAAACGCACTTTCGCATCAAATGTCACGTGGTTTGTAAAGGAAAATATCGTGGCGATTATTTAAATAAAACCGGCCAAGTGCGTGTCGGGCCACGTGCAGTGTAGGGTTCAAATATTATTGCTGACCTAGGATAGTGCTTTTATTTTATTTATCAATATTGAATATATTTTGAGTTCCATGGTTTAAATACCACATAATTAATAATATACTACAAAATATGTAACTTACACTAAGCTGGCAGAGGGGGGGGGGGGCACTTGACACTAATAAAATATGTGTTCCCACACCCAAAATATTTTTGAAAGACCTATTCAACGACACCCCACACTATGGGATAGACGAGAAAAAACTCATCCCCATTTTACATCTAGGGGAGGTACCCTAAAAAAATTATTTTTTCACAATTTTATGTCACCACTTTGTTGGCGTGATTAATATTTATACCCTTGTCAAATTGCAGTTTTCTATTACCAATAGTCTCCGAGCTAAACCGCGGACAGACGGACGGACATGACGAAACTATAAGGGTTCTTTGTTTACTACGGAACCCTAAAAAAGAATTCAGAATTTTTAAAAAAATTTATTTGTTTTTAGAAATTATTTCTAGAAAATTTTTCTTCAAAAATTTTATGTCATATTTTACGAACACAGCAACAGCAGCTAAATCGGTCGAGCCGTTTCCAATAGATGATCGTTCATACATGCGTTATTATATTTATTAAAGATCAGTCAAAGTTTTAAGCTATTGCATAGCTTTTATCGCGGGCTTTGAACTAGGACAAACAGTTTGAGCGCGGCGACCGAATCAAGAAACTCCGTAACGAAAAAAAACCTAACACCGTCGTTCAGTAAGGATTCATCATTTTAGAGGTTCTCAAGTAGCTCTATTTGGCGCAGTGGGCGAGCGACCGCTTTCGAGCGCCGATGTCGCAGGTTCGAACTCACTCGCGAAGTAGTGACAGTTCGCTTTTCTTGTTTGTTTGTTTTTAATTTCTTTTTGCATAATTTTTATTATGCAAAAAAAATATTGCATAAATATTATAATTGCATAAGTTGATAAAAAATGCTATGCAATAAATAGCTTTACCGTGGCAGTCCCCGAGTGCCACTTACTTTATTTTTTTTCTATTTACTTCGTTTTTATTGAGCACGCTCGATTTAATTTAAACTCCTGATGATAATACATAATTTATTTTGTAGGCTTCAAGTGTATATACTCGTACTTTGGGATTTCAACGGTCGGTCCTGTCCCTCGTCCCTCGGTCCTGTACTGTTGGATGTATGAAAATTCAAAGTTTCATCGAAATGGGATAACGTCACGTCAGTAAACTGAAAATAACAAAGAAAATATTAGAAATATGAATGGATGGTCATTATTATTCTAATAACATTCTACGAGGTGTTTTTAGAATGAGAAGATTATACAATATTTTAAGTAGGTACCTACTTACCTACGCACCCACATTAGTGTTGCTAGGCATATTTTATTTTTAGATAATTGCTATAAATATTATTAAAGGATTTAACAATTAATTAAAAACAGGTTTCTGTTAACCAGTCGGTAGGTAAAAGAATGTTATCTACCTGTGTGATTCGTCCGAAAGCCATTAAATGTTGATTCGATCAACGTAAAGTAGTTTTCTAATTTACAGAGCATGCTCGTAATTACCTTAGCGAAATAAGATTATTACTACTCACTAAATAGGTAGCAATTTTGTGGTGAAACGTACTTTACGTAATCTTCCTCTTCATAGGTATACTTATTAACTCTACAATTCTAATGTTTTATGCATTTAAAACTAGCCGCCTCGGCTTCATAATTATGCTCAAATGTACGTTTTCAAAATAAGTAATTACTCTGCAAAATATCTACAATTTGCGAAACTAGTGAGCGATTTTTCAGCTATCCATACGCTAAGCCCAAAAATACTGTATAGATTTTCATTCGGTTTCCGCTAATGGATAGCCTGATCTGGCGAGAAGGTAATGAAATAGGTATTAAGTTCTCAAGAAACTATATTTTTGCCAAGTCACAGTTTGGCTAATTTACACTACCTAAACCTTTATTACCTAACCTTTATTTTTTTACCTTTACGGATCCGAGACATAGTCGCTAAATAAGGGCCTCATAAGTAGGCTCAGGACCGCTCAGCGGGCGATGGAGAGAGCTATGCTCGGAGTGTCCCTGCGGGATCGAATCAGAAATGAGGAGATCCGTAGGAGAACCAAAGTCACCGACGTAGCTCAGCGAGTCGTGAAACTGAAGTGGAAATGGGCGGGGCACATAGTTCGAAGAGCTGATGGTCGTTGGGGTCCCAAGGTGCTGGAGTGGCGACCCCGCACCGGGAAGTGTAGTGTTGCCAGACCCCCCACCAGGTGGACCGACGACATCAAACGAGTCGCAGGGAGGAGCCGCTGGATCCAGGCGGCGCAAGACCGAGGCCTGTGGAAGTCCATGCAAGAGGCCTTTGTCCAGTAGTGGACGTCTATCGGTTGATGATGAAGAAGAAGAAGAAACCTTTATAAATTATACACCTTTTCTCGTACCAGGCTACCTACCTATTATTGAAAAATGGGTAAAAATCCCAAAAGTAGTTTTTCATATAAATGCGGATACACAGACAAACTCGTGAATAGATTTGGTTTTCTAATTTGTAGTGATTGTAGTTATATGCATAAAATAAATGTAATTGATACACCTAGGTATGCAGAAAGTAAGAAGTTAATGTTACGTTTGCTAAATAAGTATAGTTTTTACTTACTTCATCACTATAACGAGTGTTCTGGCGAATAACGGCCACCAAATATGAATGTTGGGTCCGAATAAGACTGACAGAAAGGATTCGAATAAATTCGACACAATATTCCTGCTTTGCTCTGACAAACCGTTCCCTCTAAATTCCGTGAGTCTATTTATCACGTCCATCAAAAGGCTTAGTAAATTATTCTGTTCCGACACAACTGTAACATCATTCGTAGATCTTGAGTTACGTTTTCTCGCATTTTTGCCTATTACTGGATCATTTTTTCTCAAATAGCCTGGACTTTGTTGATCTTTTTCATTTTGTTGTAATTCTCCGTCTTGTTGTTCAGATTTTTTTGATAAAATTGTTATGATATTCGTAGGTTGACTTTTGCTGTTTTCTTTTACCGTTTTAGGGAAGTTTCTTCCAGCTTGCTTAAAAGATTGGTTCATTGGTTCTAGTCCTTCAACTTTGCTTTTAGACATAATCGTTGCAATATTTGCAGTTTTACCTCTGGTGTTATATTCTATAGTTTCAGATTTAACAAAGTTTTCAAAGTGTTTAGGTTTTTTTGATAAATTTATTATTCTATTGGGAATATTTACTTTAAGACGTCCATTGTATTTAAATTCATAATTTTTTACTTCTTCTACATTCACATTATGTTGATTTGCTTTTAATTTATTGTGATTATTATCTATTTGTATGTTTCTTGCTTCATACTTAATTTGTTTTCCTCCGAAAACTGTGCTGGTGCAGAAGAGTAAAATAAATGCCTAAAAAATAAATGACTGTATTTCAAAAATATAATTACATAATGAATACAATAACCCAAATAAACCCGATACTATAATGTACTTAATTTATATTATATAATATATTTACTCATATATAATAACTAGGGGAGCGGAGGGTAGTACCGTACACCTAACTTTGAACGTATTTTTCTCAAAATCTATTAGGCACAAGATCAAGTATAGTTTACACAGTTACTCTAAGTTTAATAAAGGTTTATATAATTAAAGCACATTTAAATACTATTACCATAGAACCTTAAAAAAAATATTTTTTTTTTTAAGTATGAAGTACGAAATTACCCGACACTAGATGGTAATTTCGTACACCGTTCGTCTAATTTCGTACATACTTATAAGTATAAAAAACATGATTATAGGTACCTATTCAAAAAATAAAATAATGAGTTTTTATTAATTAAATCTTTACTTAAGTTTTTAAATCCCTAAATTAAACATTATTCGCAAAATACACACAAATAATTTTCCGCAGAGTTTTTACCGCTACACAAAGCATGTGCCCACATTCCACATGACACACATCTGTACCATAGCTCACCGTTTTAGCCAAATTCACTACATAGAACGCACAATTCATTAATTCCTGACTGACCTTCTTCATAAAATTGACCATCACAATCATCGTCATCGTCACATAAGACGTTTTCATCAACTTCCGAAGAAGAAGTTGAATAACTTCTGGTTTTTTAGACCGTTTTTTATTTCTCCCTTGTTTTTGAGATCCTACTCGTATTTCTTTTTTGCATATATTTTGTTTCTTTACATCTTGTGCTTTGTCTTTTTCTTTCTTTATTAACTTTTTATTTTGTTTTATAATATCCTTTACTTTGTCTTCTTTTTGTTTCTGTTTAGGCATATAGGGTTATAATTCGATAGATCCACACAGTCTCGACAAACTTACTAGCAATGTCAATTTTGTGGGTAAGATTTTATCGATCCACCCTACCTATTCGATATTTTTTCGTCTTGTCAATTCGCAAGTGAGACAAGCGAAGCATCGTTCGTTGTCATTGCTCGGACGTCTAAAGTGCCGCTTATAAAACTGTTCAGAACTTTTTACCTTTTCCATCGTGTCATCAAGTGTCGTGTTCCTCGAACTTGGATTCTCCATAACAGCAGCTGCTGCAGTGTTGTGTTATTCGTTCGAAACAAACAGAGAAGTCTAGCAGAACAAAAGCCGATCCTACCACCTGCATCGGCGTGGCAGATCTACGACATCGAAAGGTTAGTGGAATCCTTAATTTCCTGCTTGCTTATTGATGTTGGAGGTTTGTCCAGAAATAGGAACGATCGAATTAAATCTCAATACAGTCCGCTAATTACTATTCTAACCAGTGATCGCGTGGGCCTTACAAACCCACAACCACTTCATCTAAAATCATTCGGGTGGAATAAAACCCACCAGTTTCTTTATAGTCTTTTTCTCAGCCTTGCTTTCTAATAGCGACTTCATTGGAGTAGAAGTTAGTATTACAGAGTGCTGATTACTTTTCTTGCCTCGCCCTTTGCCTTTTTCTTGTGCTTTCTTTTCATCTGGCATTGGAGAAATGTCACAGAAAGCTACTTCGGTGGTAAGTCCAGGAGACATCAGGATTTTTCTCCTAACACGTTCTATATCTTTATTAGCCTCGGGAGATTGAGTATCTTCTTCTATTTGGTTTAATTCTGTCTTCTCTCTATCTGTGGCAAAAAAAATCCGCAATTGTACTGGGACTTTCAGAAGACTTTAAACAATTCGAAATTTGGCTGCTCACGCATTCAATCTCTTCATCTGTGGGCTCCATCCACCCACTCTTCGAGCATCTGTATATGGTACCGTTTGGACCTCCTCTTTGTAGATGAGGTTGCATACGCTGACGCAGATATATTATTATGGGAGGGATGTACTGACCTGTAGCACTGACACAACAACATATTGTTATATTTTTGCCTCTCTCCCAACTCGTTGCAGCTCCGACTTGTTTCTCTCCTTTTGGAGCAAGAATCTTGCTTGGTTTATGAACGCTGTTTATTCCAGTTTCATCGACGTTAAAGATTCTATGTGGAGGAAACTTGTGATTATTCATAGTTAAAGTCAGGTTGTCAAAATACAGTTTTACTTCCTGGGCATTGAAAGCAAGGATCCTGTTAACACTTGTGGCTTCAGGGCGTCTGATAGAGATCTCGGGGTTTCTTTTAAGAAAGCCATACATCCAGTCTTTTCCAGCTTGCTTTGAAGCTTTATTAAAAGGATTTTTAATTTTGTTTCGTTCTGCATATTCAAATACAGAACTCTTTAGTGAATCTGGTGTCAATCCGTAAAATTTCCTGCAAAGGAGCAAAATGTGCTCTTTAATTTCATTTTCCTGTTGGGATGTAAATACTGGTTTCCTTCCCATTTTTTTAAAAGTAACTAGTCGAGAAGTGCCTGTTTTCTTTACATAGTCTGAAAGCGTCATCACTGGAATATTATATAGAGCAGCAGTTTTCCGCAATTTAGCTCCACCTTGTACAGCTTTTATGGCGAGCTTCATTTTTCGTGGCGACCAGGAACATTTTTTTCGAGGAGCCATCTGAAACAATACGAATCTAGTTACCTATATGAATGAGGCAGGTCTAGGGTCGACAAAAATACGAAAAAATAACATATTTTGAGAGAAGTGTTCGTTCAGAAATAAACGGCCATCAGGTGCTAATGATCACAATTCATAGCGGGTAATACCGTACAGTGTATGGAATAAACCGAATGGGAATTTCAAGTTTTAACTGCCTGTGGTCACAAAAACATCTGCAATGAAACCGTAAATCAGCCAGAATATTGTGCTAAATATGCTTACAAAATGAAACTGACTATCACTAATAAATAATATGTGTATAATATGTACTTACGGCTTATTTTCTCGTGGTAGAAATTAGTAAAACCGAGCGCAAAACCACATAGCGACCGATTGCACCACTGTCGCGGCACGGACTGACGATAAAACTTGCGAGAATGCGAGGCATTACTAAATGAACAAGTGCGACAGTGACAGACATATCTACGTGTCTTCTTTTCGAAAAAACATGATGTACGGAATTGGAAACTGTACGGTACTACCCTCCGCTCCCTCAAGAAAACTACCTAAGATTTTTTAAACATTCACTATTATAGAATTTCCAAACTCCAAATAGTTAAAAGTAAATTTATACTTACCGTAAGGAAGGTCATTTTTTTGCCTATCTTTTGCGATTAACTTGAATGAACTGCGCAAAAATAAACAATGTAATAAAAAATACGATATCGTCGTAATTTATATACTTTTAAACTTCATTAGTGGTGATTATTTATTAATAATATCCTTAACTAGTTAAATTAACTGATTATAAATTATCGTAATATAGGAAAAAATGAGAAGGCATTTTGATATGATGTACTTAGAACCTATAGGTATGACAAACCTTAATGTAGTTTGAAACGTCAAAGCATCGGTTATTAGGGTTCCATACCAAAATGGTAAAAATGGAACCCTTATGGTGAGACTTTCTCCATCCGTCTGTCACAGTCGATTATTTCAGTAACTAATAAAGTTATCGACATGAAATTTGGTATAGTTGTGTATGATAGTGGCCCAAAATCATTGGAATAAAGAAAAATCGAAAATTATTTATAGTTTTATTAAAAAAAGGGGGAAAATCGGGGGTTTGAAATTTCAAAGTAAAATAACTATATCGAGTGGGGTATCATATGAAAGGCCTTTACTTGTGCATTCTAAAACAATTTTTTATTTATTTCTATATATAATAGTTTTTGATTAATCGACCAAAATGTCGACAAAAATACCGTTCCCCCCCCCTTATCTCCGAAGTTTATCAATCGAAAAATCTGAAATAATTATGTTCAATAGAAGTTTATGTATATTTTACAGGAAAAATAAAAGCAACGCGAAAATTATTTTAGTTACATTAAAAAAGGGGGAAAATCGGGGGTTTGAAATTTCAAAGTAAGATAACTATACCGAGTGGGGTATCATATGAAAGGCCTTTACTTGTGCATTCTAAAACAGTTTTTTATTTATTTCTTTAAATAATAGTTTTTGAGTAATCGGCCAAAATGTCGAAAAAAATACCGTTCCCCCCCCCTTATCTCCGAAGTTTACCAATCGAAAAATCTGAAATAATTATGGTCAATAGAGGTTTATGTATATTTTACAGGAAAAATAAAACCAGAGCTCTAACTAGCATAGTTTTTTTTATATTAACAATAAACCTCTACAAACAAAGTTAACGATAAGTAAGCAAATTAATATAATATTATCGTTTTACTTTTACTTTTGGAGTATGGAACCCTCGGTGCGCGAGTCCGACTCGCACTTGGCCGGCTTTTTTTGATTTTGCGAAATTATTATGGTAGTAGGTACCACCCAAGTACCACCTACTGACTTCCTAATTAATTCCTATTATCTCATCTCAAACTATGGGTTTGAGGTATCATAACTGCGTAGATACATAATACTCCTAGATACTCATAATTTTCCATGCATAAATTATGATAAATCTATGGAAAATTTTGGAATTTCTATTTAAAATACATTATGACTATATTATTATTCATTTATTCAAATCACAGGTCAGTTTGGTTCAATCCAACAGTCACATTACAATAATACAAAGCCTTACAATATAGTGTTTAATTAGGTACTTAAGAACAAAGTCATTCAATTCTTACATTGCATTATTATGAAAGAGAATAACTAATAACCCGTAATAAAAATGAAAGAAAAAACATCAAGTTACGATTTCTAAATGTAGAATCTAACCTAGAAATGCCCATAATATTAAGTAAGTATATGAAAGCATCGCTACAGTATCCTAAATCCGGTGGCCTAAAAGCGACTCTCTTGAGATCGTCTATCTAGAGGGGGTCACCACTCCAGCACCTTGGGACCCCAACGTCCATCAGTTCTTAGAGTCATTTGCCACGATTATGAATTCATACAAATCGACCTAATCCGATTCTTAGCGTTACGAGATTTCTTCAGTGTGACAAACGCTATCATCTCAGATTGGTGATATCTGGCGTTCTTGCATCAATGCATTTTAAGCGACAGCGAGAGAGTACCAGCCAATCAACTGTAGCATTCATTTGACAATTCCATCAGCAAATCCTTACTAATATTATAAATGCGAAAGTGTGTTTGTTTGTTGGTTTGTCCTTCAATCACGCCGCAACAGAGCTACGAATCGATGTGATTTTTTGCATGAGTATAGTTGAGGACCTGGAGAGTGACATAGGCTAATTTTTATCCCAAAAAATCAAAGAGTGCCCGAGGGATTTTAAAAACTAAATCCACGCGGACGAAGTCGCGGGCATCAGCTAGTATTAGTCATAAACAGAAATGAAGAGATTCGTAGTAAAACCGGAGTTACCTACATTACATAACGAGTCACAATGCCATAGATAGAACGACATACCTAATATTCGATCAAGTTATCTATGCTGAGCAAAGCAAAGCTGAAGTGGCCATGGGCGTGGTCGTATTCGAATCAAAGTTGAATTATTACTACCCCAATCAAAACCCCTACCATTGTGTAATTAACGGGAAGGTCACGACCCTCAGCAGTGGAGAATTCACGAATACGACGCAGAAACGACTATAAATATGTCGTTATTAGGTAACTGTATTTCACATAATCGTCCGAGATATGTTTTGTTTCGTTGACCGTCACAGTTGCCACGTTTCTGTCTTCAGTTTTCGCGGGAGTTGGTAAAATGTAGCCCGCGACGTCATATGCTGCCGCTGTTATAAATAGCAGCACAACCATCTGAAATAAAACAAACGGATCGTGTCATTTTCGATTAATTATACGAAAGAAATTATGCGAAAATTTTGTGGATTCAAGTTTTTAGAAATCCCTCGGGAACTCTTCAATATTAAGATTTTATATACTTCCCTAAATGCTTTTGAAAATACGCAAAGAAAACCCAATACGTACCTACCCATTGTATTGGGGTTGTCTGACAAGAAAATCTCAGTAGCCTACTAGCCCGGAGTCAAGTATCACCCCCGTGCCTAGGAGAGCACGTAAAACCGTCGTAAAGAGCGTGATCTCTCTCTGGTCGTATCCACCCATTGTACTGTACTGAGAGAATAGAGATAGCACAATTGCGCACTATAATATCTCCCGTGCAGATGGCTAGCCGCGCGCCGTGGCCGAGGACATTGTAATAACCTATCCTAATATTTCTTACAACGATGAAGGAAGTAAGATGCGCTATAATTTGGGCAGTACCCAAAATAATCGTCAACGTTTAGTCCACAGTCCACTAAACTATATTTAGCTAAAAAGTGGAACGCGGATAAGTGGCAGTTATTTCATCGTAATTAATAAATTGCGCACGGCATATTATTATGACTATAACATTTTTATTCTCAACTAGCTTTTGCCCACGGCTTCGCTTTTTTAACCTCTTAGGGGTTGAATTTTCAAAAATCCTTTCTTAGCGGATGTCTACGTCATAATAGCTATCTGAGCCCGATCCGTCCAGTGGTTTTAGCTGTGCGTTGATAGATGAGCCAGTCAGTCACCTTTTCCTTCTAAGTATACATTATTTAGAGATTACCAAGTAACAATTTTTCTTTCCTCTTCTTTATTTAAGTAGGTAACATAGTTAGCCTGATGAAAGTTTTTCACTAGGCATAGTATTATCATCAGACAATAACATTCATCAAAAAAAAGTCTTCTAGTACCTATAGTAGTAGTAAAGAAACTGAAAAACTAAAATTATTTTCATATGTACTTATTCTTACTAATATTATAATTACTCAAGTTGGTTTGTTTATTGGTTTGTCCTTTAGTCACGCAGCAACAGATAACAGATTTACTATCGGTAGTTATTTTTGAGAACTTGGAGAGCTACTTTTAGCCCGAAAAACCTATTTAACCTAGACTAACCTTTACGGATTTAACCTCTATAGGCAGGTAAGTCCACGCGGACGAAGTCGCTCGAAAATAGTTTATGAGTTAATTTTATAAAATACTAGCTGACCCAGCGAACTTCGTACCGCCAACAAAAATATTTGGGTCACCCTTATCATTTAGGGATATGAAAAATAGATTTTGGCCGATTCTCAGACCTACCCGATATGCACACAAAATTTCATAAAAATCGGTCCGGCCGTTTCGGAGGACTTTGGTAACAAACACCGCGACATGAGAATTTTTTATTTGAAGTTGCCGATCAAAATCGTATTCATTTGATGGCATTAGCGTCAAATTAAAATAATCCATAACAGTATTGAATTAGAGCTCAATTTCGTGTATTTATTCTTAGGTATACGTTTAGGTATGTACGATACACTCCAAATTGAAATCTTGAATTCGGTTGTACTGAATTTGTGATTTTAAATCAATACTGTCAAGGAATATTTTGAAGGAATATATTGCAAGAGTGAATAGGCATTTTCTAGGCAAGCGCGCTCCAACCTAGACCTCATCAGTGCTATCTAGCATTGATTGTCGTCAAGCGCAAGCCTATCCCGCTATAAAAAAAAATATTTTACTTTGACCCTAATGCCATCAAATGAATACGATTTTGATCGGCAACTTTTAGACAATCGCTGAAAGGTCGATGGTTCAATCCTCAACCGTTGAACATTGTCGTGTATAACCACAACACGAGCTTATAACAATTAAGTGTAGGGGAGAGGGGAATATTAGTCATGTTCAGCATGGCCAAATATTGTTTAAAAAATACTATAATTTAATATAAAAAATATTTTTAAAAAACCGTCTTCAAACGCCCGCGGGTCGCGTTACTACAAAGTATGTAGATTTTTTAAAAATCGCTCAATCGATTTCGATAAAATTTAAATGGCCATTTTATTTTACCACCTGGGCAGTATACCCTTTCAAACCAAAAAAGGATTAGCCAAATCGGTTCACGCGTCTTCGAGTAATCGGTGAACATACATCGTCATCATTAGCAACCCATCAACAGCTCACTACTGAGCGCAGGTCTCCTCTCAGAGAAAGGTTATAGGCCATAGTCCACCACGCTGGCCAAATACACCTTCAAGAACATTATGAAGAACTCTCAGGTGTGCAGGTTTCCTGACGATGTTTTCTTTCACCGTTGAATCAAGTGATATTTAATTGCTTAAACGCACTTGACTCCGAAAAGTCAGAGGTGCGTGCCCTGCGACCCCCCGAATAGGAGACCACAGTCCTAACCAATAGGCTATCACTGCTTCTATAGATTCCGACGAATTGATAACCTCCTCCTTTTTTAATGTTGGTTAAAAATATAAAGGTTTAAAGCTCAACAAGAACAACCTTATAAAATAAGATATTAGGCCAGTTAGTAAGTGGGTACACAAATAATCAGAAAATGCTCATTTACTGTCATTAAAGTTAAATTGACAATTAGTTAAACACTCTGTTTTATTAATCGTATTATGGAATAACCTAATAATCTAAGGGAATAACATTTAACTCTCATTTATGACTAATTTAATTTTAGGAAGCAAATTGAAAGTAAGTTTGGACTCATTCATCAATTCTATCTCGTTAAGTATGAATCAGCTAAGTCGTATTTAAATAGATACAAGCTTTGAACAAGATAAAGTTTTAAACTGTAACCCGATTACGGCAAATTAGATGTACTTAACATCTGTCATATTTCTTTTGTTCATATAAAATGTAGATTATGTCACCCGGGCTATATTAACGAATCGATTGACACCTAATTTATCAAAATCGGCTCAGTAGTATATTACTCAAATCATAGTTAGATTAGATAGTTACCCATTCTAAAGTAGGTATCAGCTTACCATTATAAGAAGACGATTCATTGTGTCCGAAGCATCAGTAGATACAATAACTATCACTTGTTTGTTTGTTTACAATTAAATAATAACTGTTCGTAGTCACTATCACCAGTGCGCTACACGTCTGTTTATCTCAGAAGTTACGACGGAAATGAGTCTGAACTCTGAAAGAGAGCGTGGCTGGACCAATCTAAATAAAGGAAACGTAATTTTTAGGGTTCCGTACCCAAAGGGTACCAACGGGACCCTATTACTAAGCCTACGCTGTCCGTCCGTCCGTCCGTCCGTCCGTCCGTCCGTCCGTCTGTCAGCGGGCTGTATCTCGTAAACCGTAATAGATAGACAGATGAAATTTTCACATATTATGTATTTCTATTGCCGCTATAACAACAAATATTAATAAAAATTAAATTAAATTAAAAAAATTAAATTAAAATACTTCCATGGGTACATGGAAATATTTTTACTTAATTTTTTTTAACGGAACCCTAAAAGAGCGAGGCCCGCCTCGCACTTGGCCGATTTTTAGGGTTCCCTACTAAACAAGGAACCCTTATAGTTTCGCCATGTCCGTCCGTCAGTCTGCCTGTCTGTCTGTCTGTCTGTCCGCCCGCGGTTTAGCTCAGAGAATATTGGTACTAGAAATCTGTAATTTGACAAGGGTATAAATATCAATCACGCCAACAAAGTGGTAAAATAAAATTGTGAAAAATAATTTTTTTTAGGGTACCTCCTCTACATGTAAAGTGGGGATGAATTTTTTTTTCTCGTCTATCCCATAGTGTGGGGTGTCGTTGAATAGGTCTTTCAAAAATATTGTTGGTGTTGGAACACCATTTTTCAATTCAGGGATCCGTTTGTGAAATATGATATTTTAAAGTGCTAAATTTTATTAAGAGTCAAGTGTCTGTCTGTAGTATTTAAACCCTGGAACTCAAAATGTATTCAATATTCATAAATAAAATAAAAGCACTATCCTAGGTCAGCAATAATATTTTAGACTTTCAACTACGGAACCCTACACTGCGCGTGGCCCGACACGCACTTGGCCGGTTTTCAGACCTCGTTTTGAATAGCGGTGATAGCTCAGTGGTTTATACTTCGGCTGCCTTTACAGCGAGTTCGGGATTCGATCCCGGGCACGCCTCTCTGTCTTTACGGAGTTATGTCTTCTTCTTTATAAACCGACAGACGTCCACTGTTGAACAAAGTCTCTTGCATGGACTTCCACAGGCCTCGGTCTTGCGCCGCCTGCATCCAGCGGCTCCCTATTGTCGATTTACCTATATTCTGGGGTCTGCCAACACTGTGCTTCGCAGCTTTATGTGCGTTTGTAACCGACTTCAAAAAAGGAGGAGGTTCTCAATTTGTCGGAATCTTTTTTTTAATATATGTTTACCGATTACTCGAAGACGCTGGAACCGATTTGGAAAATTCTTTTTTTTTTTGAAAGGGTATACGTTTCCCAGGTGGTCCCATTTAAATTTTATCGAAATCGGTCAAGCGATTTTTAAAAATCATTGACCGTATTCGTATACGATGACATTACCGTCATAGTAAAATAATCCTTGATTGTATAGATTTAAAGTTACAAATTCAGTACATCCGATTTTAATATGGAGCGTTATGGAGCGTATCGTACATACGTAAACGTATAAGAATGCATACACGAAATTGAGCTCTAATTCAATACTATTATGATTTATTTTACTTTGACGCTAATGTCATCGAATACGATGACGATCAATGGAATAACTTTAGACAATCGCACCTCTGGTTCGATTCCCGTCTGATATACGTATATTTATACTTTATATACTTATATTTTATTTCTGTTTTAACAATATTGAGGAATTATTATACATCAGAGGCCCTAACTATAGTTCTCAAGTTTTCTTGCGCGGTTTTCTATCCAGCAGATAAATATCCTGGGTCTTCTAACCCTGCGTTTCCCAGTGTGGGGTCGCCATTCGAGCACCATAATAAGGGACCCTATAACCCTTCTTAGTTCTTTGAGCTATGTGACCCTCCCATCGTCACATCAGCTTCGCGACTCGGTAAGTATGGTATAACGACCTCCATGACGCAGTGGTGAGCGCTGTGGTCTTATAACTGAGAGGTCTCGGGTTCGATTCCCGGTGGAGTCAATTTGGGAATTTATAATTTTTTAATTGTCTCTGGTCTGGTAGGAGGCTTTGGCCGTGGCTAGTTACCACCGTCAAAGACACGACGTGCCGCCAAGCGATTTAGCGTTCCAGCACGATATAGAAACCGTTAAGGATATGGGTTGAATGTTCACTGCCATATTCCTTCCAAGTTAGCCCTCTACCATCTTAGACTGCATCGCCACTTACCATCAGGTGAGATCGCAGTCAAGGACTATCTTGTCATCGAAATTCGAATATATAATAATAAAAGAACTCTATTTCTCCTACGGATCTCCTCATTTCGTATTTAATCCCGCCGGGATAGGATAGCTCCCTCCATCGCCCGCTACATGATTTTGTGACTTCTCATGAGGCCCAACACGATGCCCAAAATACTACAGTAGTACCTGCTTATTTGGACAGATAATAATAATTATAGTAGCATGGGAAATCATTATTTAGCACGTCGCTAAATGGTATCATACGCCTTGAACG
The DNA here is from genome assembly GCA_029955525.1 of Oeneis ivallda. NCBI lineage: Eukaryota > Metazoa > Arthropoda > Insecta > Lepidoptera > Nymphalidae > Oeneis > Oeneis ivallda. The sequence goes on from JARPMR010000023.1 coordinate 15,201,481, forward strand.
TGAGATTCCAATAATAACGTGATTTGAAATAGGTTCGTACCTACTTGACAACTTTATTATATTTATAACATACTCAGTTTTTCTTATATTTATTTATTCCTAATTATATATTTTCATTTTATTATGTTTAAACCAACTTTCATATTTGTTTGTAACAAAACTTTTACTTCGCCAACAACTAACTTAAACTTATTGACATTATGCAAATAGGCAATTCCTGAGGGAAGTCTCTGTGCATGTATCGTACATGTATCATTCCATGCGTAATTCCATGGGTGCTAATCACTTGTCTTATCACTCTGTTGTCACATGGTTGTCACCGACGTCAAAATATTATTGAAATTTGGAGAAAATTAACAAATACATTTTCGTAAATCTAAATTGGAATTTTCAATGAAACCAACAAAATACAATGAAATTAATCTAAAAAAAATGAAAGCATGTTCCATCGTCTGTATTTGCTTATCCTTTGCGCATTTAACGTGCAACAACACGAACGATGTATTCTAAACACTCGAGTGCATTTTGGTGAACCCCTACCGGTTATTATAAGAAACGGTCAGCTCTTAGAACCGAATGATAACGATGGAAATGTGTTGATGGACTATGGTGAAGAATTGATCCTAAGCTGTGAAGGAGCAGGGACTATAACTCACCCAAGCGCCACCCAACATTTTCCACGCGCCTCGATCACCTGTGCAGGGGGTGATAATTTTAGGAACGATAGCTGGCTAGCATTCCCAGCCAGATTCTCGCTATTCAGATGCCCTATCCCCCCAGAGCATTGGAGTGAACGCACCAATCGCACTTGCTTCGAAGGAAACGAAATCGTCGAGGTGGGATACAGGAGTCAGGATCGATTCTATCCCGTCTATGAAACTTGTTTTGATCACGCCAATTTGAATCCTATTTATTCTAAATACACCCAAAGACCTTACAACGCGTTGTACCAAACACGGGTGGATCGACCTTACTTCAAAGACACCGGCCATTATGAAGGTGCACCGGTAGAATCGCTTTTCTCTCCAAAAAGCCTAAGAGCAGCAGTTGCTCGTCATGTCGGGTCTCAAGTTGAAACTTATGTAACTGAGAGCCAGCTTCTATCAAGAGGTCACTTGGCTGCTAAAACAGATTTCGTGTTCGCTTTTGGTGAGCGGGCAACTTTCCACTACGTGAATTGCGCTCCACAATGGACTGGATTCAACGGCGGAAACTGGAATACTTTAGAAGTCGATCTCAGGAATCACATACATAGTGCTGGTTACGATACAATAATTTATACAGGCACCTATGGTGTGACAGAACTTGTTGATCAGTTAGGTCGGAGAGTGGAAATATACCTTTACAATGACTTTAACAATAATCCAGTGATACGAGTACCTCAGTATTATTACAAAGTTGTATACGAGCCTTCCTCGAAGCGCGGAATCGCTTACGTCGGTATCAATAATCCGTATTACACAGCTAATGAGGCTCGGAATCTCTTCTTCTGCAATGATGTTTGTAGATCCGGTAACTTTCGCTGGTTGACATGGCACCCAGACAACCCTGCAGAGGGTTATACGTTCTGTTGCACAGTACCTGATTTTCGAAATACTATAAGACATCTGCCACATTTTGAAGTGACCGATTTATTGATATAGCGTTTATCTTTTGTTTAGTAAATATATTGTTCTGGAATATTGGTTTTTTTATTGATAACAATGTTATATGATATTCCTTTACTGCGATCACACCTGGTAAGTGACGATGCAGTCTAAGATGGTAGACAGTTAACTTGGAAGGGGTATGGAAGTACAAATTAAATCCATACCCTATCCAGTTTCTACACGTATTTTACAGAAACGCTAAATGAAAAGGTGACACGTCTTGGACGGCTAATGCCTCCTAACAGACCAGACCAGATATAATTTGGAAATTATAAATTCCCAAATTATCCTTTCTAGGAATCGAACCCGAGACCTATTTATATACCTACTAAGCACCCACAGATTATCAAAATTTTAGTTCGATACTGTTAAAGCAATTAATCAAATACTGTCAAAATCGATACTGTTAAAGCAATTATAATCAAATACTGTTTCAATTGATACTGTTAAAGCAATTAATCAAATACTGTTAAAGTCGACACTGTTAAAGCTATTAATCAAATAATGTTAAAGTGTATAAGTACTTTTAAGAACGCGTATAACACCAAAAAAAATCGGATTTCGCGATGAAATAAAACATAGCCGCAACCTCATGGGAGGCGCGACAAAAGAAAGCATTTTGCGCGGAATAGGAGTGTAGTAAGCGCCAAATACTTTGTAACTCGTAAAATATTCATTTTCTTTTCAATTCACTAGGCTACTCTCTTGATAATATCAATCGGAATTTAATGTAAAAATTTTGGCTCTGTAATATGCAACACATTGAAAATAAATGAATATTGGTTCAAAATTAGACCTAACTTCGCGATTTTTATCGCGATTAACGAACAAATTTCATCAATTTATGTTTTTGCCCAAGCACGTCCCTTGGCAGTATGATGTAATTTTTGCGTGTTTTTTTTTCGGATAGTTGAAACTTGATCTACTACTACTGTAAAAATCAAATCTGTTTACTGTTAACGAACGTACACCCACTCTTAAAGCAATTAATCAAATACTGTCAAAGTCGATACTGTTAAAGCAATTAATCAAATACTGTTAAAGTCGATACTGTGAAAGCTATTAATCAAATACAATTACTGTTAAAGTCGATACTATTAAAACAATTAATCAATTGCTTTATTGGTATAGGTAAATGTCGCGTTGCGAGAACATCTGGATGCCCGAGAGTTCTCCATAATGTTCCCAAGGTATGGCAATTGGCTATGGGCTAAACCCTTCTCATTCGAGAGAAGGTGCCCAGTAGTAGTAGTTTTCTAGATGATATGCTATAAAATAAACCGATTAGCGTGATGGACTATGGCCTAAATTCTTCTCATTCTAAAGTAGGTGCCCAGCATAGATTTACGATTGGTAGTCGCTTCGCACCTACTAGATACCGACGACGTACTAGAAAATTGCGGCAATTCACAGCACGCCTGAACTGGCGTATCCATAAAGTTTCGTAACAACCGTTTGACGATTTCAAACAAACTATGATTTTACCACAGAGTAATGATAGGCTGTTACCACCTAGGAGTGGCGACCTCGCACCGTGAAATGCAGTGTTGGCAGACCCCCCACTAGGTGGACCAACGACATCAAACGAGTCGCAGGAAGCCGTCAAGACTGAGACCTGTGGAAGTCCATGCAAGAAACCTATGTTCAGCAGTGGATCCGTTGATAAAGAAGAAGAAGAAGGATAGTTTACCTCTCCTTATTTAAATATACTGTGATATCACGTCGTCGCCTTTAAGGTTGAAGACAAGGGTCTGCCCGCGAAATTCAAATTTAATTTGGTTTTTCGCAATTTGTAAACTAATACGACAAAGTAGGCTTATGGCATTCTAATTGCGACAATGGCAGTATCATCTTCACAGGTTTATATAAACAAATTACTTAGAAAGTATCCAGTTTAAGAAATTAATCAAAATATCGACTAATTTGTGAGTAACTCACGTTCAACTCAGTATTTTGATTAATTTCTTAAACTGGTCACTTTCAAGTGAAGATTTTTATGTAAACCTGTGAAGATGATAATTTCACTGGCGCAATTAGAAGGCCATAAGCCTACTTTGTCGTATTTACAAATTGCGAAAAACCAAATTAAATTTGAATTTCGCTGGCAGACCCTTGTCTTCAACCTTAAGGATCTATTGTTTGTAGGAAGGGCGGGATATACAAATGTAATATACATACTAAATCTATGGTGCCGAGTGTTAGCCGGCGATAGATTGCGATGATGATATTGAAGCTTTAAAATAAAGTGGCCATCGTGGTAGACTATGGCAAGAGGGATACATTGGTATAGGGAGTACTTACTGGAACAGGCCAGCCTAAATCCTCATTCTGGTGGGAGACCTCAACTCTCAACCCACTGGTGGTCAGGCGACGGTTGGAGTTGAGATGATGCACAGTTTACGGTTGAATGGCCCTAGTACTTATTATCACACCGGACGTGCCACTATGACCCCTGCGTGACACATTTAAACAGTACCTAATCGTTAAGCATATGCCATCCACTAAATTAAAATAAGTAGGTAAGTAAACATTATATTAAGTTGTGTGCCCGATCTTTTTTTCCACGCACTACTAAACTGTGGATCCAACTCCCATCGACTGTGTTCCCGCTTAATTACAACATGGGGTTATTCAAGGTTTGTTCAACCAACAAATTCTTGAAAAGCCGGCAACGCATTGGTGGTGCCTCTGGTGCTACAAATCTTCGTCTTTGCTCGCTATTCATATAAAAAAAAGTTGAGTTAACTTGACTAGTTTTTGCCTGCGACTTGTCCGCGTAGAGCTAGATGTTTAAAAATCCCGCGGGAACCCTCTGTTTTTCCGAGATAAAAGGAATCCTGACATTCTGCAGGTCCTCAAATAGTCATCCATTCAAATCACGTCAACCTGTCGCTCCGTTGCTGCATAATTGAAGAACAAACAACCACACTTTTGCACCCTTACTAATATAAATACGAAAGTGTGTTTGTTTGATGGTTTGTCCTTCAATCACGCTGTAAGAGTGCTATGGATCGACGTAATTTTTTGAATGGTTATAGTTGACGTTATGAAGAGTGAGTAGTGATATGGACTACTTTTTGTCCCGGGAAATTAAGGTTCTCGCGGGATTTTAAATACGCATCAGCAACAAAGTCGCGGGCATCAGCTAGTTAATAATATTAATGAGGATTAGTATACTAAAATGCCATTACATTATTGATCGTAATTAGAATAATATTATGAGGCTTAAAAATTATTATCTTCAAATTCTCATTATATCTACTTAGAAACCAATACCTACTAATTAATGGCCTCTTAGAATTTAAGTAGAATGAATCAGCCCCCTCGTCAAATACAATCATTAAGGGAATGCTTATCTATATTAAGTTTGCAAGTCACAAAGCGAATTCATTTAGCTTGTATCATTTGCACTAAGTTGTGTCTACTTTTTGATGTGCCTGTTACCATGAAGTTAACGTGGGTAAGTTAATAAAATAGTATTAGTTTCTTCGTAAAAAATTGCGTTAGGTAAAAAGAACTCTGACCTTGAACTTGTGCGTTGAGTGATTGAGCGATCTATTTGGTGATACGATGTGAGGCACGACGGTGAATCTACAGATTACATTGAGTGAATCAATCTCACCTTCAAGACCTCATGCACACAACTTTGAGAACATTTTGTCGAACTCTCGGGCGTGCAGAGTCCTTACAATGTTTTCCTTCGCCCTTGAAGCATGTGATATTTAATTGCTTAAACGCCCATGACTTCGAAAAGTCAGAGGTGCATGCGTGCCCGGGATCAAACCTGTGACACCCCGAATAGGTCACCGCAGTCCTAACCACTAGGCTATCACTGCTTCACCTACCTAAGTGGGGCAGTGTTGTTGGTTTGTGAATTAACACAGTATACTCAGACACATGTCCTTCCCTGTTAGAGTTCTTTTTAACTATGTGACTGTCTGTTCCTACTGCCTAAGATTATGCGGATTTTGAGGTAGATAAAAAATCCCACGAGATTTGGTTAAAATACGATCGAAGTTGAGGGCATCAAGATAAGAATATTTCAAAGCAATGTCAATCTTGCTATCACTATGTCCGTCGAAGCGTAGGGCAGGGGTTCCTCTTTGCATTTATATATTCTGTATGTATCTTCTTTTTAAGGTATAGTTACGTATAGCTACGAGTATGTAGATAAAATATTATATAGATATTATTTATAGCTTATAATTATGTATTTTTGTTTTAATTTTCAGATAATTTGTATATTCATAACCATTTGTGAGGCAGCCGAAATAAAAAGAAATCCACTAACTACAGATCCTAATAATGTGAATGGAACACATTCTTATTTGGAAGAAGATAGTAAGATGTCACAAACAAAAGAAAATGTAACGCGGCCAGATTACAACATACATGCAGAGTTGAGTATAAAAAATCGTCAAATGCCTAAAATCCAAATCAAAGATATATCTTCTGAAGATCATAACTCATCATTTGTTAGGACTACTAGACGTCCGCTTATGAGAAACAGAAAGTTTACAACTAAACCCCATGCAATATATTACATACACTCTCGAACTCAAGCCGAACAAAGCAATTTCAGCAAGAGAAGAAATTCAAATGTTAAAAGAAGATTCAAACCTCAATATAAAAACAAAAATACTCCGGACTCATCTGAAGACTCAAATAGTTTTGAAGATCGATTCGAGAATTTTACAGATATTGGAGATATTGACAATTTAGGACAAAATAAAAGAAACATTTCTACAGACAGACAGTCACACAGACGGCGAGGATATCTAGCAACTGCAGCCTCCGAGCAATTTAAAAGTGTGGCACTTTATCCTTTACAAAATACTGAGAAGTTCCGACTAAAATCTAAATCAGCGATTCAGGAATCTCTTCAAAAAATAAAAAGTATTCGACCAGGAATGAAAGAAAGGGAAATAACCACAACAACAATTCCATCTAAAGTAAAGGAAAGTATTGAAAGTTCTACAATAAATGACACGGAAGAAAATACCTTTACAACTTCAGAAAAATCAGTTCAATTTACAATGGCATACGAACAGTTGGTTAATATTACAACTTTATCTGATAAATTGGTTCATTCAGCAAATACGACAGAAAAACCGATTCTCTTTACGACTACAACTGAAAATGTGGAGTCTCTAAATGAAAAGGAAAATCCAAGTTCTAATTCAACAACTGAAATTATGGATGCTGATCCAACTACGGATCTCAAGTCAGGCGAAATCGCTCCTACAGTACAAAATTTACAAATCTCAGTGACGGAAACTAAAAATTCAGATCATTTGACTCCTACCACTGTAGAATCAGTTCGTTCAGTTATTACAATACAAAAGTTCGATAATTTAGCAACTAAAATGGAAATCGCAGACAATTCTACAAGTACAGATGCAAATTTAAATCTTTCTGTGACAAATCCAGAAAATCCTTTTCAACCTACTATTAAAATTAATAAATTAGATGAGTCCACCACCAAAACAAAAAACTCCGATGATTCCGCTACTGCTGTGGAAAAACCTGATAATTCTTTAACTGAGACAGAAAATCCAGTTTTTCCTACAGATATAACAGAAACTTCAGTCCAGTCTGACTCGGAAACAGAAAAATCAGTGCCTCTTATAATTGTAACAGCCAAGTCTATTTCTTTATCAGACATGAAAAATAAAACTGGTACTATTACCGGTGAAATTATTTCTTCAAGCGAAAGAACTGATCTTGGAATTAATAAAACTGAAGAAAATATAGTAATAGTGACACCATCGTCTAACGAAGAAATGATAACTACGAAGGGTGTTAAAAACCATTTACCACAGAGGCGTAAAAGGTAATTACTCTAATAGTTTAATAGATAAAACATGAAGTCCTATCACTAAAACTGTCCTTTACCTACTTTAATTCTTAGACGTATATAAAAGTTCTTTCCTTAACTTTTATTTTAACTTTCAGGCGTATCAATATAATAGAGGAAGAAAAAGCAGCAACAACATCGACTGTTTTCCGATTTGGTGAACGTGAAACTCATTTAGATGCTGACCTTACCTACAGAAACATTAATACATAACCGTGTTCTCTGCTTCAAATTATTATCCTTGTGATTATGTTTTAAATTGAGATAAAGTACTGCCAGAGACTCAAGAGCATTTATCAATAGTGAATATACGGGTGACGTCAGCAGCAAGAGGATTGATTTATACTGATGATGCATTTTATGGCAAGCCTTACGCTGATGACGTCATGCGCACGCAGCTTCAGTGTTGAAAAGTCACCTGTTGCGCCTTTTTTATATAATTTTTAAATAAAAGCTATTTAATTTTAATTTTAAGCTTAAGGTAATCGTAACTAAGAGATGATTAAATAAAATAAAATATTACCTATAATTATGTAAAATTATTTATTTTCTCTACAAAAACTTACATTTACAGACAAATTAAAATGTACATCCTTAAATCCTAGGTACATAATAATGGCAAAATTTACTCTCGTAATAACTAGGCACTACTCTCCGTTCGATCACACTACCAAGAAATATAAATAAAACGTACGCTAAAGGCAAGTTGTTAAACCAGCTACAACCAATATGGTAACCAACGTCGTTTCACTGGGTAAATCACTCAGCTATGTAATCAGTTGTTTGTGTAACAAGAGAGCAAAGTTCGTAATTGTTGCGGGTGCTAAGTTCGAAACACCAGCGTAGTGAGGGATCCAAAGTAATTAACACTTTGAGCGAAGCAAGGGATTCAAAGTCCTAAGAAAGAAGTCGGTTAACAAACCACTGTGCTCTGATTTTACACATACAACTTTTCACCTCACCAGCGAGAGAATATAAGATATTATAATAAGAAACAATATTGTCTGATTTCATTTTTCAGAATCAAAAATGGATCGTACTTTTTTAGGGTTCCGTATTTTCTTTTTAAATACAAACATTGTATTTGTATATTACACAAAATTTTGTTTTCTATCAAATGTTAAATTACTGACAGCAAAAACAAAGAGAATATTACACGTGTGTAACCATAGTCTACTTCCATGTTTGTAACATTTTATTCATACGTTACAAAACGCTTATTAAGAAGGCTGTTCAGCGAGATAATGAAATTAAAAATGCCAATTAGTAACGTTCAAAAAAAATTCTCTTCTCAGACTCAGACTCAGTGAAAAAGACTCAGTGAGCAAAATTAAATTTTGTTCAGCCAGTCAACTCCATTTAGATTTATAAACTAGTGAGGTGAAAAATATTTACTTATTGAACTCATTACATTCGAAAATTATTAAAACTGAGATCGACCACAAACAAAAGAACATTGCCACAGATAAAAAAAACTATAAAATAATTGAACCAAACAAATATTCCTTCAAAGGTACAACAGAATCCTCGATGTGCGAGTATGAATCGCATTTGGTTGGTTTATAAAATAGAATAATAGTTCAACAAATATGTATTATTTGGTCGTGCAATTTTATTATTAATTATGTTTCTTGTATTTATTTGTAAATCGAATGAAAAAAAAAATTATCGTTCAATTGAATCGTGGTCTGGGGTGGAATATTCAGCAATTTATAATCTAAGGAACACTGACTGGCCTTAAGGTGAGAACACATTGAGCGGAGTAATGCGGTCAAGTATTGTTTATATGAAATCGTATGAGATAAAACGCACTACGCGGCAGCCGAAATGCTTGACGCAAACTGCAAATCTGAACCTTTAATCCGTTTCATATCATCACATCCATAATATCACTTTCTTTCATCTTTACACAGAGGTTTGCAAAGGCCAACGACGAATAAACACACTTTCTTTACTGCATTTTAAATGCGGTGTACTAAATAAAACTGTATCGACTGCAATGCAGTTCCACTCAGTGCGGTCTCACCTTTAAAGGTCAGCACCGTGATATAGAATGATTAAAGCGACATCTTGTATTGTACTTGTAAATCGTTTCGATTTGTTGTTCCACGCGTGTCCGATAGATGGCGCTGTCACTTTTTCTTCGTGAGTCTGAACACGTCGTTTAGCGCGTACGGCGTCCGCGTCGGTATCGCGTTGTAGGCAAAAGATGGCTGCGTGTCGGCACGGAGTATCACCACACCTGTAGAGCGAATAAGACTTTATACCAAGTATTCAAGAGATGGCAGTTAAGGTGGAAGACACAGTTCTGCCCGCGAAATTCAAATTTAATTTGGTTTTTCGCAATTTGTAAACTAATACGACAAAGTAGGCTTATGGCATTCTAATTGCGACAATGGCAGTATCATCTTCACAGGTTTATATAAAAATCTTTACTTGAAAGTGTCCAGTTTAAGAAATTAATCAAAATATCGACTAATTTGTGAGTAACTCACGTCCAACTCAGTATTTTGATTAATTTCATAAACTGGTCACTTTCAAGTAAAGATTTTTATGTAAACCTGTGAAGATGATAATTCCACTGGCGCAATTAGAAGGCCATAAGCCTACTTTGTCGTATTAGTTTACAAATTGCGAAAAACCAAATTAAATTTGAATTTCGCGGGCAGACTCGTATAATCATCCTTAAATAAATAAAGATTTAGTAAGAGGTCGTTTCCATTGCAGCAGATTAAGAGGTCGTTTCCATTGCAACAGATGGAAGCTTGAATGAGGCCTTGAACACATATCTGTCACAAAACCGTGGCAGTGGAAAAAAGGGATCAACTATTCATAATGTAATGTCTGCATTAGTTTCATCGGGATTTATCTTCTGTTTGAGGGCAGCAAATTCATCAAATGTCTGTTCTAATCCAAATGACAAATATGCTTAAATGCCGGAATATATATGGGCAACTTACACTAAAACTAACTTAGTCTTGGTTTGATAAATTCTATCATTTATCACTTTTTGTCAAGTTTGTTTCGCCGAAACAAACTTGTTTCCGAGTTGACAAAAAAAGGATAAGACAATTAAATGAAGCAGAAAAGCTTAACCAAAGAGATTTTATTTTAATTCGATCTACAACGATAATAAGGGAGACTTTACCTGAAGGATTGACCTTCACTTTAATCTTCGTCTGGGGCGATAGCACTCCATAGTCTACATCCTCGTACAAGTCCTGAAATAATACAGCAAATCACTACATGATTAGAATAACCTTTAACGTTATAACTTGCAGTCGGTCTAAGGATTTCACTAATCAGCAACTTTGTACAAAATCCGATGACTCTGATTTATTTATGCAGAAAAAAATTACAGGAATATAAAAGGTTGTGACATGCTTATCCAGTTCACACAAGAGAGAAAAAAAAGAATATACACGTTATACATTATACATACAGAAAATAAAGTGATCCTATAATGGTTCAGTTTTTAGGAGACAAACTCCAAACTTCAAAGTCTGGAATATTGGCGCAAGGTTGCCTGTCTGTCGGTATTCTACAGGATACAGACATTTCGGAGAGTGTGCTCAAGAACTATTCTAATTAGTTCCTCCATCACCCTTCTACCATCGAACCGCAAGGCATCGCTCGAATCTGCACCGCTACGTGGTCGAAATTCTTGCTTCCTCGTTCCTAATACGCACCGCTAAAATTTAGAATGCCCTTCCGGCTTCCGTTTTTCCGAATGACTTTAATTTGGGTACCTTTAAATCAAGAGTGAATACGCATCTTTTAGGCAAGTGCGCTCCATCTTAGGCTGCATCTTCACTTACCATCAGGTCATATTAAAAAAAAAAGACAATGAAGCAGTCCTTCCATGTAATTCCTTTCCGCAGGAAGCATTATGAAAGGGATAGCACTAGATTTAGACCTGTCAATTCTGTATAGTTAAGAGATTGGGAACAACAGAATTAGCCACAATGTTACATCTCCGAGACAGTACCTACGAGTAACTAACCTCAACTCTGTATCCAGAAGGGTTGTTCAGTCCAAGCTCCCGCAAGGTGACCGCCACATCAGAGGGCGTGCCGTCCGTGCGCCGGTTGACAAACGCGACTGCGTACGAGTAGTACTGGCCGTGGATGGGCAGCACGGGCCGGGACCAGATCTCGATGCCTCGGTGCTGGAAGAACGAGTAACATTTATTTAACTATATAAAAGGAAAAGGTGACTGACTGACTGATCTATCGACGCACAGCTCAAACCACTGGACGGATTATGCTATTTGGCATACAGATAGCTATTATAAATTAGGCATCCACTAAGAAAGGATTTTTGAAAATTCAACCCTTAAGGGTTAAATAGGGGTTTGAAAAATCTAACTTAACGTGAGCGAAGCCGCGGGCAAAAGCTAGTATTATAATAAAGCTAAAAACTATCAACGAGTACTCGATATGATTCCGATCTTTTTGATCACGGGGGCAATGTTCTTTACATTTCCGTTTTGGGAAAAAGATCGTGTAAAAGCTATTATCAAGAAGTTGAAGGCTAGTTCACTTTGTAAGTATTCACCTCCTCTGTATACCCAAAGGGTCCTAGTCGATCTTGATGTACTTTCTGCTCAGCAGGATATCTTTGTGCTCAAGTGGATGATGTGCAGGCTAACGTTTATAAGTAGTCCCTCCAGGGCCACCCAGATCACAAACTATGTCTGCTACAGTCCGTTTTACTATACTCTCTTTGTATTCAAATATCCGCCTCACCTTTACCTCCATCTATCCCGCGAGGACAACTTAAATGTCTGCTCAGCTCATAAGATTCCAGATCACAAACATTCTGTCCAGCTCGTATGATAGACCTTTTACTCTCTTTGTGACTGTCTTACTTTGTAAATCCGCTTTCGCTGTACCCCCAGCGGATCCTAGTCGAACTCGGTGATATTATTTTGTAGGATTGCCTTGTTAAGGCGCCACTAGGACTAACATTAACTAGACAGACCGTATTACTCTCACTAACTTTGTATATCCGCCTCCCCTGAATCCCCAGCGGGTCTTGGTCCACCTCTATGATCTTCCTGTTCTGCAGGATGGCCTTGTACTCCGGGCGGATGGTGCGCAGGTCCACGCTCATCAGCAGCGGCGCTGCCAGGATCGCCCAGATCGCGAACTGCGTCTTGCTCTGCTCGTATGAGAGACCGAAGTTGCCGATGATTAGCTGGAAGAGAGAGATCATAGGAGTAAATAAAAATTCTTGTCCCATTGCCAAGGCACAGGACTCCTCACGAATGAGAAGGGTTTAGGCTAACATGTTATAGTCTACAGCGCTTGCCAAGTTCGAATTGGCAGACTATCCAGGAGATTATGATACTTAAGCTAGGTACATAATATTGTAACATTTTTGTTTTGAAAAGAGCAATTGCTGAGTATCTTGCCGGCTCTTCTCAATAGAATCAGCTTTTCAAATCGGTGGTAGATTCTTGACTTGTCATAAGTGCCAAAATTTGGTCTACATGAAATAATTTTGAATTTTGACCGTCTAGGGGAGGGTGCTAGATGGCAATCACACACTGGAAGGCGATTCAGCAAACCACCATTGGGTGAGTTATTGGATAGTTGTTTTTGGATAGTGAGTTAGAGGCGTGTAGCGCTTGTATACAAGTGGCACAAGATGATGCATTGTGGATGTCTCTTCCTATTATCCTACTTCCTAATATAATAAATGCGAAAGTGTGTTGGTTTGTCCTTCAATCACGCCCTAACAGAGCTACGGATCGACGTGATTTTTTGCAGGGGTACCTATAGTTGAGGACCTGGAGATTGACAGGCTACTTTTAATCCCGCAAAATCAAAGAGTTCCCGAGGCATTTTAAAAACTAAATTCACGCAGACGAAGTCGCAGGCATCAGCTAGTAATATTATAAATTTGAAAGTATATGAGGATGAATGTATTTATGGATGTTTGTTACTCCTGCACGCTACAACGAATGAACTAATTTGGCTGAAATTGAGAATGGAGATAGCTTATACCCAGGATTTACAAATAGGCTACTTTTATCCCTGAAAATTACAGAGTTCCCGCGTGAATTAAAAACCTTAATCAACGCGGATGCGTCGCATCATCTACTCAGTTCATAATTTGAAACTATCATCATCATCATCAGTAACCTATCAACTCACTACTGAGCGCAGGTTATCGTTCAGAGAAGGGTTTTAAGCATTGCTCGAGATAACAGCTTCAAAAGTTATAAACCCTCACCATGTCGGGACACACCAACCTCACTCCTACACTACAAAAAAAAATTGTATTTGTACTAAACCCTTAAAACTTAATATGTAGGAAAACTAGTCATAAGAACAATAATTGTAAGAGGAAAATAAAGCAATTTTTTTTTATTTTTTTATTTATTTACCATGTCGGGATCATTCCAGTGCCCAGGTCCGGCGTTGGGCACGATGACGTCCTGGTGGTTTCCGTAGTAGTCTATGATAGACTCGACGGACGCCCACGAGTCTTGAATGTCGTCAAAGTTACGCCACAGGTTGCAGTGCTCGATAATCGACGAGAAGTTCGGCTGGAATTGTAATTCAAATATCATCAGCATCCTTGTCTCAACTAGCAAGGGTGAGACAAGTATTTTGGCTATGGCCAAGGACTATGGGTCTACCACGTTTGCCAAGAGCGAATTATGCCGACTTCCTACACCTTTGAGAACATTACAGAGCTCAGGCGTGCTGGTTTCCTTGCAATGTTTTGCTCAACTTTTTAAAGCAAGCTATATTAAATTCCTTATAAACCACATGCTTAGCTCCGAGAAGTTAGAGGTGCTTGGGATTCTAACCTTGGACACCCCGAAAAAAAAATGATGTCCAAATCATAACCACCAGGCTATCACCGCTTTTAGATAAACACCATTAGAGATTAATCAAATCCGAAGAGTATTATTTATTTCTGAAATTATATTTTAAGTTAAGTAGGTACCTATTCATTTAAAGGCAAACTGGTTTTAATACCTAGATTATTCAGGCATTAAGTACATTATAACTAGTTAACATAATGTCAACTAGTAGCTCTCATAATATGAACTAAGTATGCTGTAGTGAAATATTAGGCATTGCTTGCTTACGAAAACTTATATAAGTTCATTTATTTTGCTTTTTATTGATAGTAGTTTGGGTCCTTAAGATGCTGGAATGGCAACCCTGCACCGGAATGCGCTTGGAAGACCCGATCACTAGTTGGGCAGAATGATAAGAAAGTCCATGCAGAACATCTTTGTCCAGCCGTGGACGTCTATCGCTTGATGAAAGAAGAAGATTGATAGTTAACAGAGCACTGGTGGGCAACAGTCTTTGGCAGATCGTCAAAGAAGTAAGCTGTGTTACCTGCATTCCAGCGTATATCTGGTAGACGGGCCAGCTGCAGGAGTAGACCATCTGTCGGCCAGTCAGGTTGAGCTGTCGTCCAAACTCTGGGTAACCGTAGTCCATGTCCACTGGCAGCGCGTAGCATCCGTCCAGTTTCACGTAGTCCACTCCCCATGATGCGAATGTTGCGGCGTCTGCAAAAAAATTAACGTGTCACGGGTTGTACCATGTTTTACGTACAGTCAACAGTGTCACCAATTAGCAGCGGCGATTAGCGTTTTTAGGGTTCCGTACCCAAAGGATACCAACGGGACCCTATTACTAAGCCTACGCTGTCCGTCCGTCCGTCCGTCCGTCCGTCCGTCCGTCCGTCCGTCCGTCTGTCAGCGGGCTGTATCTCGTAAACCGTAATAGATAGACAGATGAAATTTTCACATATTATGTATTTCTATTGCCGCTATAACAACAAATAATAAAAATTAAATTAAATTAAAAAAATTAAATTAAAATGGGTAGATGGGTAGATGGAAATTTTTTAATTTAACTTTTTTAACGGAACCCTAAAAGAGCGAGGCCCGACTCGCACTTGGCCGATTTTTGCGATTTTGTGTCGCTTTGCTTTTCGCTTGATGCCGCATCCGAACGCAAAAAGCCCATCGTGTCTGCCCTTGCATCTGTTCAAATGGACGAAATTGGAACTAAAGCCGCTGTATTAAGATATCATTCCGCTCAATTCCGCTTTCCAAAAATTCATAGTCTTTGCGCTGTCAGTTCTTTCTAAAGCGAGTGCCTACAATGTTATCAAAATGCAGATCCGATTATCAAGTAAACTTAAGCAGCAATACTACCTAAACCCTCCACTAGCGACCCCGTCAACTGAACAAATAACTTGTTGGATCTTTAATACATTTATCTTCAAACTCCTTTATGCCCTTACCTATAATCCTGATGAAATACAACAATTTCATGAAATGGTCGGCCACATCATGAAGATTGAAGTGATAAATTCTAAGAACTGACCACGACATACTCGTAGGTACGATGTGATTTTTTGTTGCAAATAAATACATAATTGCATTAATGTCGATTGGGTCCTGCCCCTCTAGCCAAGTTAAACTTCGTTGTATCTATTCTCTTTCTAGGATCGTTGTCACTTGAAGTTTTGGCTAGGGCTAGACTGTATGGCGCTGCAGCTGATCAAATACAGCAGTGTATTGATAATATTTCCCGACATTTTCTATTATAAATGTTTTGAATGCTAAAAAAAACATTACAAAATGCCGCGAAATATTATTAATTCACATCTAGTCTAGCCCTAGCCAAAACTTCAAGTGACAACGATCGTAGAAAGAGAATAGATGCAACGAAGTGTAACTTGGCTAGAGGGGCAGGTACCCACTCTGACTTTTAATGTCAATACATTAGCTAAAGGTATTAAAATAAACTAAAAGGGCAACATGTAGATAACTTCAGATTAAGTACCAATTCGTGGGTCGTATTGTAAAGGTCAATAACGTGTTTATTGATTTTTATTATATTATCATAGTCAATGTAGACATTTTACTCGTATTTTATGTGATTCTGACGTAATGATAGATTTGGCTGTAAGGGTTATTGAATTGCACTTCCTGGCTACATATGTGAGAATTACCTAATAACAGTAAAATACTTTGTTACCAGGAAACGATAAATGTAACATTGACTTAAATTGGTGATTATTAATGATTCATAAATAACTAGTAAAATAAATTATAATTATAGAGCTTAGCACTTGAACCAACAGATTTAGTGAGAGATAGACGAACATAAAATAGATAGGTACTGTCTAGATAAGCAATATTTTACGAGCAATTTTTTGAAATTTGGGAATTAAATAAGTTTTCCTGAAATGATTTCAGATGCAAATTAATTTTATTGAATAGGGTACCCATTTTTTTATGTGCTAGGTAGGTACATATTATACTCATTTAAGTACATTGAGGTTAAGGGGGCGTTCATAAAATACGTGAGATGTTTAAGGGGGGAGGGGGTCGAGTCAAATCTCATCTAATCTTACGTTGGAGAGGGGGGGGGTCTCGGCAAATATCATTTTTTTTGATTGAAACAAAAATAAATTATACTATTTTGGTACATTTAATCCAGATTGTACATGCTTAAGATTTAATCTTAAGCGTAATCTTAATACGATTAAGATCATTCTAATTCGTTCGAAAGAAAATAATATTTTTAGAAATTTTTTCTTTTCTTTTTACAATAATAATCCAACGCGTTTACGTAAGAAACCCACATTTTGAAAAATCTCACGTGAGATTGGGGGATGGGGGAGGGGGTTGAATAAAATCTCACGACATCTCACCAGGGGGGGAGGGAGGGACAGAAAATTTAAAAACACCTTACGTAATTTATGGACGCCCCCTAAAGTGACACTGAAAATAAATATTGAACAACTAGGTATACCGGAATGCACACTTTATAGAAGATTGCAAATATACTCGTTACTAGTTACTTACCAATTTACAAAGGTTACCAATTGACCTTTAATTTAGTATATAAGATGTAGATGTAATTCTTAAAGACCATCAGTTTTATTTCCTTTTTCGTAAAAACTAACATTACTCAACATCAGGAAGCTTAAAAATAAAGGCCTACACACAAACACAGCGTGAGGCGGCATGGATCGTCTTCAACGCGGCTCCAGTCAGTTGTACTTACAAATGCAAGACGTTACAGTACCCAGTGAAGCGCACATACATTTGCTTTCGGGTAAAATTAGATCTGGATGACAGGTACAGTCCGTTCACAGCTATTTTACCTCTGACAACCTCCGTCAAGCCATTGAATTTTGTCAAAATGAAATGGGTTGTCGGAGGTTGTCAGATTTAAAATAACTGTGAACGGACTGTACGTCTAACTAAATAGGTGTGTTTTCAACTTGCGTAGACTTGTGTGTATGTGCTGTCAAAGTAATGCATGCACGGGCGCAAGCATTAGTACATTACTCTAGAGTTCTGAAGCTTAGGACTTCACATGAGACAGTACATTGTCTCCATGCGAAAATGGGCGGATCAATAGCGTATTAAAAATCGTATTAGTTACGTAACTACGTAAACATAGCCGTAAACGCAGTATCGTTATAGCGGGTAGTTTCAATCGCGCGTGGCAGACGTCGCGTTTTACGTATGTATGTTAGTGCCTTAATATTTGTATTCAAACGTGAATTATTTTTAGTAGCGCATGTAATTAGATGAGGAAACAGTCCGTATTGAATTAACATGCGACTTTACATAATGTCGATCATTAAATATAATTTTAACTTTTCGTACCTACCTGCTACTAGATAAATTTAATACGGCTATATCATCTGACAGTTAGTTAATCACTGAAAGTTAAGATTGCTGTAATAGATTTCGTAAGTGTATAATATTATACTAGATGATGCGACTAAGTCCGCGTAGAATTCTGTAATTTTCCGGGATAAAAAGTAGCCTATGTGTTAATCCTGGGTATGAGCTATCTCCATTCCAAATTGCAGCCAAATCGGTTCATTCGTAGTGGCGTGAAAGACTAACAAACAAACATCCATCCATACATCCATCCATCCTCATAAACTTTCACATTTTTGACCGAGCGAAGCGAGGTCTCTGAGTTAACTAGAGCGATTTGCACTTGTCCGTCCGTCCGTCCGTCCGTCCGTCCGTCCGTCTGTCAGAGCCTTATAACTTTTGAATTACTGAACGTAATTACTTCAAATTTAGATATAATATGTAAACCGATGGCCTCCAGCCGAAAATGGCTTAAAAAGTTATAAAAATCTTTATTTCAGGGGGGCTCTCATAGAAGCGAATGCGAAGTAAAAAAAAAAATATCGCGTTACATAAAATTCTTACGTATCATTTTAAAGATAATTTTGAACTGAGTACAAAAATATTTTTTTTTAATTTTTCCCTTAAAATTGACGAAATGGGGGGCTTTCAAAGTGGCGATTTTATACGCTCGCTTGAAGACGCTCTCTAGGAAAATCCGCTATGGATTTTCAAACTGATTTTATTTTTTTAGGTCACTTATATCCTGTACTTGAACAACAAATACTAAAATTATATGAATATTATAAAGAAACGAGATTATTTAATTTTTAATGGGCATCAGTAATTCATATAGCATCAACATAGCTTCACAATAATGCTAATAGATGGCGCAGTCAGTAACTATTCCCATGGAACTACGAGTTACGACTACGACCTATCCCAAAAACAGTTTTGCGTCGACCATTATTATTTAGTTACTTATTATAATACAATAATTGTATTGTAATTTTTTTTGTACCATATTATTCAATTAAAATTATTTTTTAGTTAAATTTTAGTTAAATATTGTATATTTTCTATTCGCGTCGATAGATGACGATTTGTACAGATGCCCGTAACCCGGTTTCACTCGTTAGTACCTACATAATAAATAAATAATTCAATGTTTAATAAATAATTCAATGTTTTCACTAACGTTCCCTAACCTTTACGGGCTACCTATAAGTTAGGTGATTGATGTTTTCTGTCAACTTATTTATCACGATCCTGTACGGGACACCTAAAAGGATATTGGGACGGATGTTAGGACTTAGGATTGTATTTAGGAGCTACCTACGTTAAGAGACTCCTACTTAGGGGATGATTTAGGTATGTTTGGTGAAAACGGGCATAATAATAATGTCAGTTTTGGTTATCATGAATCGATTGAATGAATAATCATGGGATACCGTTACCGCGAGGTCTCAGTTCGGGGCGAACCACTAGTTAATATGAGTAGGATTTTTATACGTTAATCTTATAACTTTTTTTTAATAATTTCAAGAGGAGGTAAACACAATTTCAAGTATCCTCCACCGATATAAATGAAGTATTTTTCCGTCTACGGCCTCTCGAATGATAAAGGCTTAGGAGAAGGGTTAAAGTAAACCTACTGTGACTATATTATGGTTACAGTAGGTTTAACTGTGAGTATTACCTCCAGCAAGATGGCCGACCACGCTGGGATAGCCAGCGCAAGTGAAGTTGCCGTAGTCCTCGTAGATGCCGAACTTCAGACCCTTGCTGTGTACCTGTAATTGTGAGTGTTACCTCCAGCAAGATGGCCGACCACGCCGGGATAGCCAGCGCACGTGAAGTTGCCGTAGTCCTCGTAGATGCCGAACTTCAGACCCTTGCTGTGTACCTGTAATTGTGAGTGTTAGTACCTCCAGCAAGATGGCCGACCACGCCGGGATAGCCAGCGCACGTGAAGTTGCCGTAGTCCTCATAGATGCCGAACTTCAGACCCTTGCTGTGTACCTGTAATTGTGAGTGTTAGTACCTCCAGCAAGATGGCCGACCACGCCGGGATAGCCAGCGCACGTGAAGTTGCCGTAGTCCTCATAGATGCCGAACTTCAGACCCTTGCTGTGTACCTGTAATTGTGAGTGTTACCTCCAGCAAGATGGCCGACCACGCCGGGATAGCCAGCGCACGTGAAGTTGCCGTAGTCCTCATAGATGCCGAACTTCAGACCCTTGCTGTGTACCTGTAATCAAAGAAAAACGACTTAATTTCGCACAGTTAGAAAATGATTCCCATGTCTGATGAATTTATCCGTCTGAAATATGTTGCTTGTATGTGATTTCCAGATCAATTTCTCTTTGTAAGATTTTGGTCACGGCCCTTGTTGCTAGGCGTAAGAATTTTCCGTCACGACCCTTGTTGCCTTCGTAAATTATACACGTTCCGTTAATGCAATGTTGGCGCAGTGCACAGTGTTTTAACGAAAGATTGAAATTTTCGGTTCGTGGGTTCCAATCCTGACTTCAGATCATGTCTTTGTTCTTTTATTAATTTTTGTCATGAAGTTTTATAGAAAAGAAATTCCGAAAAAAATATTTGCGGCCAAATTTACTAACGCCATCTATTGTGGGCAACGTGAACTTGCTTGAACGTGCTTTAATGTCTGTTTTTTACGAGATGATTCTAACATGTGGCGAGAGATGGCGTTGATTCTGAGCTTCGTTCCAGCCGAGTGTTCCATGACACTCACGCACTGAGCCTGCAATTAGATGACGAACAAGGGTACTTCTTTGCACGAGAAACCAAAGATTTATGGCGGATTTTAATATTATTTTAAAATCTTAAACCCAAATTAATGTTATATTTATAAATACTTCTAAATTAAGTTAGGCTAAGTTTAGATATATATCTAATTTGGTCTGCTCTACCACTTTGATAATAATTGACGGAGCGCTTGACAGTGCGATAGACGCGTTCAAAAGCTTGGTATGGTAAATTATTCATAATGATAGCTTATTTCATTGTTACGAAGATGAGTCATATCTACAATATTGCAGCTCTAATTAGATACAGTATAAAAACCTTCTATCATACTTAGAATTAAGCAAGAATATATCGACATACATACAAAGATAGGGTTTTCACATTTCGGCTCTATTAATTTTACATTATTGTAATAGCATTGCAAACTGCAATTCATCAAGTAATAATAAATAATTGATAATTATATTAATTTAGTCCGGCAATACGCACTTGGTCCGTGTAATGGACTATGGCCTCCTTTCTATAGGTACTTTTAGACTATATTACTATTAGTCTATTATATATTCTGTGACTGTAGTGGATTCGCGATGGATTTACAATTTTAGATGAATGAATGATGAATATTAATTATATAGCAATTTTCCCTTCTTTAGGCTAATCTTAAATCGCCTACTCTAATTTGAAATTAAGTAACAACTGATGTTCTGACAGATTTTTAACCGACTTCAAAAAATACAAAAAGAGGAGGTTCTCAATTCGATGCGTGTTTTTTTTTTAAAACGAAAATTATCAAAATGTCAAAATTCCTCAGTCAGAATATCGACTAAGTAATTTGTGAGTAACTCAGGTCCAGCTCGATATTTTGATTACTTTCTTAAACTGGTCACTTTCAAGTAAAGATTTTTATGTAAGCCTGTGAAGATGATAATTCCACTGGCGCAATTAGAAGGCCATAAGCCTACTTCGTCGTATTAGTTTACAAATTGCGAAAAACCAAATTAAATTTGAATTTCGCGGGCAGACCCATATAATTAACCTTAATGTCTGTTTTTTTACGAGATGATTCTAACATGTGGCGAGAAGTTGATAATAAATAAGAAGAAGAAGCGGGACCGGACAACCCTACCTCTATTGTCGTCAGTTAATCGATTCCGCGGTTATGAAACGTAAAAGAAATAGATAAATAATCGTGATCATTACCAACTTACTATAATACAATACAGATGATTATAGGGATATAAGTCATTCACTTCTCATCAAGGCCACGAAGGCGTTGCAAAAAATCTAGATACAGGATATCATTATACATACATTGTATGTGAACGGTTAAGGTTGATTATACAGGTCTGCCCGCGAAATTAAACTTAATTTGGTTTTTCGCAATTTGGAAACTAATACGACAAAGTAGGCTTATGGCATTCTAATTGCGCCAGTGGAATTATCATCTTCACAGGTTTAAATAAAATTCTTTAGGTACTTGAAAGTGACCAGTTTAAGAAATTAATCAAAATATCGAGTTGGGCGT
This sequence comes from Oeneis ivallda, assembly GCA_029955525.1. Taxonomy (NCBI): domain Eukaryota; kingdom Metazoa; phylum Arthropoda; class Insecta; order Lepidoptera; family Nymphalidae; genus Oeneis; species Oeneis ivallda. Next base: position 15,223,935 of record JARPMR010000023.1, read on the forward strand.
GAGTTACTCACAAATTAGCCGATATTCTGACTAATTTCTTAAACTGGACACTTTCAAGTAAAGATTTTAATATAAACCTGTGAAGATGATACTGCCACTGGCGCAATTAGAATGCCATAAGCCTACTTTGTCGTATTCGTTTACAAATTGCGAAAAACCAAATTAAATTCGAATGTCCGTATAATCCACTTTAAGCAAGTAACTAAAATCATCGGTGGAATTGTCTAAACATGTTTGCTGCAGTGGCCAATGACGTGCGATGATCACAGTCACCTCTGATTGGCTGAAATTGACGTTCTTGCATCAATGCATTAACACTACCACTACCACTCGCTAGTGGTACCTCTGACTGGCTGGAACTCTCTCGAGTACCTACCAGCCAATCGGAGGTGACTGCGATCGTCACACGGTTGTTACGTTCCCTCAAATATGGTTGAGCGAAGCAACGGCTGGGTCATGCGTCATACTCGTGAACGGGTGCCGCCGGCGGGAATGGGACTGCTTTCTGTCTGCCCGTCTTAACATGTATTGAATTATAATTAGGTATGCTTTTATGGAACTTCCCCTCACTGTGGAAACACTGTATACATTGCATAGTATCTATTGTATTGTAAACTTGTTTTGAAAAGAGCAACCGCCGATTTTCTTGCTAGTTCTTCTCGGCAGGAAGGGCATTCCGAACCAGTGGTAGACTCATCGACGATTCAAAAGCACTTGTAAAAAAGCTTATTTGAATAAAAAATATTTCTATTCTATTCTATTATCAAATCTCTAAACTAAATAAATAGGTCCTAACACAAAGCACATTGGTGATGGGTCTCAGGTACTTAGCACACCTCCACGTCGAAACTATCTTCACGGTTTCTATCACGGCAACACCTGCAATCGAAGCTTTGACTAACAGTCTTTCTCTTGGTCACGCGGTTACGAGCCCCGAATTTACGTGGGAAGTGATAAAGCCATAATAAAGTCCCAGCTGAGCAATAGACAAGGCAGTTTTGCTTCTATATCGCACTAGTTTTTGCCCACTACTTCGTCCGAGTGGAGTTTTTAAAAATCCCTCTGTTTTTCCGGGATAAAAGGTTGCTTATGTCACTTTCCAAGTCCTCAACTATACTCATTACTCATGAAAAAAATCACGTCGATCCGTTGCGCGTTTCTCTGTTGCGGGCTGCTGCGTGATTGAAGGACGAACTAACAAACAAACACACTTTCGCATCTTACTAATATTATAAAGGTGAAAGAGTGTTTGTATGTTGGTTTTTCCAATAGGGTATTTTACTCCTAGTGAGAATTAATCTAAAAATATAAAAATTAGATAGTTTACACTAGCGGCACGCTATGATGGCCGGTTTGACGTTTGTCCGCTCATGAAGTTCCGTATTAATTGATAACGACTTTGAAGGAAATAATTGTATTACTTTATTGACGATAGTGATGTGCAGAGATTCATAAATTTTATCGAATGTAGTTTTAGGTTTAGGACTCAAAATTTATTTATTAAATTGATTTCTAAAATGTATACAAGTGTAGAAAAATCAGTTTGCACCATTTAAGGGGTGAATGTACTTGTGAATATGAACAATTTTCACTATGTGGACAAACCTCTGAAATCGCAAAAAAATATCAACTGTTTCATACAAAAGGTAAAATTTTTATTTTTATATGATATATACCACAACTCGCCATTTGGTTTTCTAAATTGAAAATTTTTAAAAATGGAATCTAATACGATCGTCACATAGGATCGCTGGCTAGCACAACTACTACCTCCGGCAAACTCGCGTCAATGCTCAATGCAAAACAAAGCAGTTTCGAATTGACGTTGCTTCGAAAAGTATAAACTGTCAGTGCAATGCGATTGTGATATAGTTTTGACCTGGCTTTGGATTTCAAATATTGATACTGCATTACTGTTGACCCTTGCTCGTTAATTTGGACTCTGTTCAAGCCCTTTGTTGTGGATTTCGTCGATATGACCGAACGTACGCAGAGAACTGTTCTAAATAGTCAGACACGTGAGTTCGTAATACGCCTTCGTAACTATTTCGATCGTGAAGCTCAAAATGGAGGGCCAATTTTACCTATAACGTCAGTGGTTGAACGCGTAGCTGATGCGCTTAATATTGGACAACGAACTGTTAGACGGATAACTAAAAAAAAATATGGCGAGACTGGCACAGAAGAAAATAAACTTCACACACCAAAAAAGAGAAAACGAGCAAAACCAGTCGTAGGCATCGATAGCTTTGATGCCGATGCTATCCGAAGACATGTTTACGGCTACTATTTACAGAAGGAGTATCCAACAAGAAAAAAGTTGGTGCATTCACTGAAGGAAGCTGGATTATTCTTCTGTGGGGAAAGTTCTTTAACGAAGATTTTGAAGACCATTGGATTTCGATACAAAAAATGTAACAAACGCAAAATATTGATGGAAAGATTTGATATAGCGATGGCAAGGTATACTTTTTTACGGCAAGTGAAAGAAATCAAAAATTGGCAAAATGTTGTGTTCTTGGATGAAACATGGCTTAATGCTAACCATACTGTAGGCCGTTCTTGGAACGATGACACAGCAGCATCTACTTCCAAAGTTCCTGTAGGAAAAGGATCGCGACTTATAATTTGTCACGCCGGAACCATCAACGGGTTTGTCGAAGGTTCTCTCATGGCTTTTGCGTCAAAAACCACTGGAGACTATCATGAAGACATGAATGGAGAAAAGTTTACTGAATGGTTTACCTCAATGTTGTGTAGCCTCCCTGAACCATCTATTATAATTATGGACAACGCCCCATACCACTCGATGCAAATTGACAAGCCACCTGCCCAATCCCAAAAGAAAGCTGATATCGTCGCATGGCTTCGTAAAAATGGCGTAGATGCAAACATGAATATGTTAAAAGCGGAATTAGTACGTCTTTTAAAAGAAAACAAACCAACCAAGATCCGATACGTCATTGACGAAATAGCATTAGAACATGGGCACAGAGTTATACGGTTACCGCCTTACCATTGTGAGTATAATGCGATTGAGTTGGTGTGGGCTCAAATTAAGGGATATGCTGCAAGACACAATACAGAACCCCCATTTACCACAAAAAAAATGCTAAAATTATTAGAAGAAGCTTGTGAACATGTGACTAAAGGAGACTGGGAAAAGGAGACTGGGAAAAGGTTGTGAATAGAACTGTTAAATTAATAAGGGAAGATTATGAAAGAGATGTGAAAATAGATAATATTATAGAAAACGAACATATAATTATTAATGTAGGTGATGATAGCAGTGACGACAGTGAAAATAGTAGTATGGACGAATCTGATTAATTATGGCCTTTTGTGGCACCTTTTTTGGTATCTTTTGTATTCATATGTTTCTTGTGTGCATATAAAGTATGTATATTCATTTTCATTCAAATATTCAGTTCGTTCAAATAAATTAAATAAACATATACATTTTTGTTTTATTAAACCTATTTAATCAGGTACAAAAACAAAACTTAATTGTTTTTTGTTCGAGAATAAATTGACATTCCACATCACTATTGTAATGTGTCAAACCGGCCATCATAGCGTGCCGCTAGTGTAGTTAGGCAATAAGGAATCGGCAAGTGGAAGTTTCAGTTCACAAAATTATAAAATAAATTTTATATTTAATTTCAAAGTTTTCACTTTTTTGTCTATGCTACAAATATGCGAAACGTCAAACAGTATCCGCCATTACACTACGTCAAATGTTTTTTTACAACATTTGACGTACTGTAATGGCGGGTCTATATAGTTCATCCGCTCAAATAGTTTGTAGTACAAATACACGGTATTTTAGAAACTATGTGGAAATAAATAAATACATTATCTAATCATTTAGTACCATCATTTATTTAATTTTTTTAGATTAATGAAAAATACAAAATCAAAACACTGGTAGTATTAGATCTGAATCATCACTTTATATACATATACTATCATCATAATACAACACACAAACATTTAGCGTAACGCACTAAAGTACACAGGGGTCACATAAATCGCGCCGCCTTCGGCATGTACGCTATGTGTCGGCTTTACAAAGGGCGCCAACCATTTGAGCGAACGAATTTACTGCCCTTACGACGTCACCACATCGTCTGACGTGGCATGACTTGAGGCGTCTAGCGTTTACGCGCGGAAATTTAAAAGGCACACTTTAAATGCATTTTTTTGGTGCTTATCGATTGAATAAAATTTTAGTATATTTTCTAGTAGTTTATTATCACCTTAGAATCAAACTTAGACACTTTTCAAAAAAGAGTAAAATACCCTATTCGCGCGGGATTTTAAAAACTAAATCTATGTGGACAAAGTTGCGGGTATCAGCTAGTTTATAACCTTAGGATAATTAAATACATCGGATCATGCCTAGAGCGGATTCCGCTACGGTTTCGTGTCAGAGATGTGCCACTGGCCTGCGTACGATCCTAAACTGAAACCAGAGACGTACTCGCAATCCTTGACGCAACCGTCGCGTGGGAATTACGCCGCGAACGATTGCGACATCTAAGCGATCTGCCACTGTAGAAATAGTTAATGACTTCCTACGTCCCCACCAGATGATCCAAACACGAGTTTCACTATAGGGCATTCGGTTAAACTTGGTTTCGTTTAAAGCAGGGATTCACAAAGTGGTCGATATCGACCCCGGTGGGTCGAAATCGGTTTCATAAACGAAAACTGATTTTAGGGGTCGACGTGGTCTAAAAATCGACACCTATTAATTAACACAAGTTCTTATTTGAAACTTTCAAGATACTGTTTGTGTTGCGTGTACCAACTTATAAGAATGATTAATATTTTACTAGGAAGTGTCATTGTTTTACTTTTAAGAAACTCAACAAGTCGATAAGCGTGGACAAGATACTTATAGGATTTTTAAATTTGAATTGTAAACTATTGAAACTATTGAATTGTAATTTGTAATTTTGAAAAGAGCAACCGCCGAGTTTCTTGCTGATTCTTCTCGGCAGGAAGGGCATTCCGAACCAGTGGTAGACTCATCGACGATTCAAAAGCACTTGTAAAAAAAAGTTTATTTGAATAAAAAACATTTCTATTCTATTCTATTCTAAAGTAATTTGAGTATGGGGGTATAGATAAAGATATATATTTGGGTCTGAGGTATCATTTTGGAAAAGGAGTCTCTTGCTCAAAATAGTTTGGGAATCCCTGGTTTAAAGTAGGTCACATTATGATTACGTTAGCTGACGCCAGCGATATCGTGCGCGTTAGTTCGGCGATAAAGACTACCTCCCTGGAGCAGTGGTGAGCGCTGTGGTCTTTAACTGGGAGGTCTCGGGTTCGATTCCCAGCGGGGTCAATTTGGGAATTTACAATTGCTGAATTGTCGCTGGTCTGGTCTGGTGGCTTTGGCAGTGGCTAGTTACCACACTACCGTTAAAGACGTGCCGCCAAGTGATTTAGCTTTCCGGCACGATGGCATGTAGAACCCGATTAGGGGTATGGGTTGAATGTTTACTGGCATGCCTCTTCCAAGATAACCCGCTACCATCTTAGACTGCTTCGTCACTTACCATCAGGTGAGATCGCAATCATAGTACTATCTTGTCATCGAATAAAAAAATGTATAATGTGTAAATGTCTCGTATAATAATTGTCGTAACCTTAACCTTTAATTGTCCCTAACTTCTTAAGTAATAACAACAACTACCTAGCTAAATAAATGCAGCTATGAAATCACAGACAGACACTTTATATCTATATTTTTTATTTGTATAAGTAGTTAACGCATATCATAATAACTAAGGTGGGACGTTTTAGTATTCAGAGCGAGCGAACAGTTCCCACGCCCGGTCCTTTGCGAAGGTCGAGATATATCTAAAGATAAATTCCACGATAAAATAAAGGTGTACAGCGCATATTGTTCTTTCATTGTTCAACTTTTCGCATAGTAAGGGCCTGTTTCGCCACCATTGTTATATAAGGAATGTGGCAATAGACTGGAAAAGAAAAGACTAGAGTACTCGCTGTGACAGGCGCGAGAACTACTTTTTGTTACGTACCTAGCTTAGGACTAGCTTAGGACTATTATCTTATGTTTTCTGCGGTTTAGGTACCTATTATATTATATTTGAGTGTAGGTATATGATTATGTATTTATAGGCGGCTGTAAGCTAGCTAAATAACTGATGCCCATGACTTTGTCTACCTTGAATAAATGTTCTATAAACTCTCGAAAATTTGATTTCCCGAGACACATTTGTATAAAACTGATATACATATAACTTAGCTACCTACATGAAATAAACATTTTGAATTTGATTTTTTTGTAAAATATTCTTATCTACTTATGAACTTACTATAGCTTTTGCCCGCGACTTCGTCCGCGTTTTTTAGGTTTTTAAAAATCCAGCGGGAGCCCTCTGTTTTCCGGGATAAAATTTAGGCTACCTTTGTCACTCTCCAAGTCCTCAACTATACCCATGCAAAACCAACCGTCGCGGCTCCGATCCCTTGCTGCGTTGCTGCGTGATTGAAAGACAAACCAACAAACAAACACACTTTCGCATTAGTAAGGAAGGGTTATGAGCTTTATAATAGACAGATACATATTACTTAGTTATAGGTATGTAGGAACTTCGTGCTTAGTGCATTCGTGAGTCGTTGAGATGTGTTAATTTAATCAACTGCATAGCCTGTAGGTACCTATTATCATAATACGCATACAAATAAATCGTAAATTAAATGGGTATACCATAAATTTGATCTATAAATAATAAATAATCTACAACTTCATAATATTATCGTAATACGCATGCAAATAAATCATATCTGAGATAGGTATACCATTAATATTAAACACATGATGTACTAAATACATGTATTAAATACATGATATACCTGCCTGTTTTGCAAGATGGACCTTTTCACTATTATATGGATATTATTAGACTTAGACTTATTATTAGATTAGGTTTAATATTAATGGTAGGTATACCTATCTCAGATATGATTTATTTGCATGCGTAGTAAATGGGTCTTTCTATACATATATTTATAACCATAAATTATACGTAGCTCCCCATTGTAGGGATAGATGTCCCTAGCCTATTATACTTAAAATAATTTTTAGGCTACTGTTATAGTATTGTGGTTTGACTTTTATGATGAACGTTTTGTGGTCAGAAAATTGGTCCGGTCCAACCACAGAGTCCAATTCAGCTACCAACCTACAATATTATTATTTTTGCAAATTGTTAAATGTGTAGTTGCTGGTAATAATAATATGCGTTTACCCAAGCTAATATCAGAAAAAAGTAGAATCGAGACATCATTAAGCAAGGTGCAGATTTTCCTACGCAACGGCATTGCAACGTTAACTTGAAAAACTCTATATTCAAAGCTCTGTGTAACATTTAAAATTTTTTAGTGTAGTTTATTTGATATAGGTACTGAGAATAACTTAATCGAATAACCCCAATTTTTTGACGTGATAACGTCTTATAAATCGATGAACACCAGCTGCACGCACGAAAAAGTGTCACGTTCAGCCTGAGCCTGAGGGTGCAATCGAGAGCGCAGAACAAGCGATAGAGAGGCACGATCGGCCCAAGCGTTTGCTTGTGACACATTTATTCATCAACAATGTTTGCTTATGACGTTATCACGTAAAACTATCGTCCGTAAACGACAACCAATTTTTTAGACCGTCTCCGGATTCGAAGCTAGAACTTCGTGATCCGCAGCCGAAAAGACCAGCCACCCAGCCAGTACACAAACGAGACGGTCAAATTATCCTTCATCACATAAAAGCGTGCTAGGTACTTAGGTAGTACCTGCATCCACTTTCAATTTTATTCCAATTTTGTTGTCGAATAAATTTTTAAATGAACATAAAAAGTCGCGCTGGTTGCACTTGACCCAGTTGGCCTGAATCATTGGCCGGTTCCAATGCAGCCAGGGCTGGCAAATTGCGGATAATTTTTTTATAACGAAACAATTTATAACATCGGAGACATTCACTTGGCGTCAGTCACACTAGAAGAATTTTTCGAATGCGAGCGGCGAGTCTAATATTATCCTATGCGCTAACTCTCAATACAATTTTCACCCGTGATTATACGTTACATTATTATACATTACTAGCTGATACCCGCGACTTCGTCCACGTGGATTAAGTTTTTAAAATCCCTCGGGAATAAAAAAGTAGCCTATGTCACTCTCCAGGTCCTCAACTATACCCATGCAAAAAATCACGTCGATCCGTAGCCCTGTTGCGGCGTGATTGAAGGACAAACCAACAAAGAAATACACTTTCGCATATATAATATTAGTCACTCCGTCTTTACTCAGTACTCTTTTTTTACTTTACTTAGGGCCTGTATTACCACCTGCTGATAAGTGTCGGATAGCCTAACCGTAAATTTTGTCACTTTCTTACTTTATGTCAAGTGACAAAGACAAAATATGCGAATAAGCTATCCGACACTTATCAGAAGGTGGTGAAAATGGACCTTAGTATCAGCTATGCGATGCTGGAATTCGAGTGTCGAAAATGTGGCTCTGGTTCGAGAACTGTGTAACTGCGCCTTAACGGTGAAGGTACTTAAATCGTAAAGAAACCTGCATGCCAGAGTTCTGCATAATGTTGTTCACTTGTGCGTGCGAATTTTGTGTTTGCCTCAGTGTGCCCTCGGGATGATATTGGAGCTAGCCTACTACTTATCGCAACAAGAATGTGAATTGCTTTTGAATAAAGGTGTAGAAGCAGTCTATACGCGCGTTGGCGAACATCCCTGATGCGCTACAAAATCAGGGCAGCTCCAATGAAAGTATCCTAAAACACATTATTAAATTCAAATTATGTATAACAATCCTGTTGCTCAATAAAACGACGTAACCCCATCGAGTTTGGGCTCGTTTGATTCGTCTTGACAAATAGTCTGGTTCTAGATGATAGCCAGAGTCTGACGATGTAGCCAGCTACTAAAAGCTTGTTTTTAAAAATATTTTTTTTTTATTTACACTTATACTTACATAATAAATCTACGTTTTGATTGGTAGAAAAATTTTAATACATAATATTTTTTTCTTAACATAGCCCATAGGCACATTTATTTTTTGAATAGAGTAGCAGCCCTGCGCAGTCAATTTTGAACACTTTTACTGCGACCTCCCGCACCAGTTCTAATGAATGGAACCTATTTTTCTCACGATAATTTTGGCACCGGAGCGACATTGAACGCTTCCATTGAACGATATATTATCCTGTATTATAATTTTGTAGCAAGGTAACAACAGCAACAGTATGAAATAAAACCATAATATCACTGACACTTAGCCTGAGAAGATCGATCGATCATGTATCTTTTGATACATTTTAATAGACAAGCAGATAAACGTTGCAAATCGGCAAACCAGCATGCGAGGTTGCCATTCGAGCACTCTTACGTTCATCAGTTCTTCGTGTTCTTTGCCCCGCCCATTTCCACTCCAGCGCGGCGACTCTATCAGCCACAGATTAGATACTGGTTACTACGTCTACTAGCTGATAGAGTCAACTAATACCCGCGGCGTTGCTCCCGCCATCTATTTAAAGTATAATCCCAAGTGGTGATTCCTAAAGTTACCAATTTTGAGTTTTTCGTTTTTTCAGCTGTTCTTTTGGTGTTTCCCTATTCTCCTTTTCTTTTTAAACCACCCCTGTATTAGAGCGAACAAAACATAAAATTAGATGATTCAAATCGATCAAGGCGTTTTTGTGTTTTAGCCAAACTAACGAACAGCAATTAATTTTTATACAAATAGATAGATATAGATAGAAGAAATAATAATATATACCAAATAATGACGTAATTATACTAATTTAAAGTAATAATAAAGGTAGACATTCACCTACTTGAGAGCCTGTTGAAATCTCACCATATTCGTAAATCGCAATAAGTAATTGTATCGGTCCGCCTTTGGTACGCCTACACCCGTTCTCATGGAGATAACCATCAGGATTGTAATACATAGATCACGCGTAATGGATTTACTTTTGTCAGGGTCACAGTTTGGAGCTTTGAACCAAAGTAGGCCTGCTTATACGTTTTTTTGATGTTCTGCAGATAGCAAACTTACAATTTTTAACCGACTACAAGAAAGCCATGTATGTATGTGTCTATTTGATTGAGTAGTGATAGCCTAGTGGTTAGTACTGCGGCCTCCTATTCGGCAGGTCGCAGGTTCGATCCCGGGCACGCCTCTGGCTTTTCTAAATTATGAGCGTTCAAGAAATTAAATATCACAAGCTTCAACGGTGAAGGAAAACATCGTGAGGAAACCTGCACGCCTGAGAGTTCTTCATAATGTTCTCAATGGTGTGTGAAGTCTGCCAATTCGTATTGGGCCAGCGCGGTGGACTACAACCCTTCTCTGAGAGGAGACCCGTTTCTGAATCGAACCGCTAAGGTGTGGAACACACTTCCAACATCTGTGTTTCCGGCCACGTATAACCTCAGTACCTTCAAGGCAAGAGTGAATAGGCATTTTCTAGGCAAGCGCGCTCTAACTTAGACCTCATCAGTGCTTTCCAGTATTGATTGTCGTCAAGCGTAAGCCTATCTCCAAATAAAAAAAAAAAACCTATTGTACACTCGGTTATAGTGAGCCGTAGATGGGTTGATGATGGTGTGTCTATTTAGGTACATATGTTCCACCGTAGCACCTAAACTACTGAGCCGATTCTGATAAATGAGGTGTGAATCGATTCGTTTTAGTATATTATGGTCCGAGTGATTTTGGCTACACTTTATTTAAACAAAAATCAATATGATTATGGATCTAACGGGTTACGGTTTTTAAGCTTTTATCTCGTTCACGTTAATCATTAGGAATCATCGTACCGAGGCTTATTGGTTAACTTATGTTACTAATATTAACTATGTGTATATTCGAAAGTGTGTTTCTTTTTTGGTTTGTTTGGTTTGTCCTTCAATTTCGCTGCAACAGAACTACGGATCGACGTGATTTTTTTGCATGGGTAAGCTTTTGCCCGCGGCTTTGCTCACGTTAAGTTCGATTTTTTAAACCCCTATTTTACCTCCTTAGGGGTAGCATTTTCAAAAATACTTTCTTAGCGGACGCCTACGTCCTATCTGTATGCCAAACAGCCCGATCCGTCCAGTGGTTTAAGCTGTGCGTTGATAGATTAGTCAGTCAGTCAGTCACCTTTTCCTTTTATATATTTAGATTACCTGGAGAGTAGGTAACATAGGTTATTTTTTATCGCGGAAAAATTAAAGTTCCCGGGAGTTTAAAAACTAAATCCACACTGACGAAGTCGCGGGCATCAGCTAGTTTAATACCTAATTATAAAAACACGGCGTTTTTTTAGATAAGCAAAATAGCTTAAACGAGCAATCATAGACCTACAACATTCTGTTGCATAGTCTCCGATTTATAAATTTCCTTAAAAATAGGTCTTATCCGGCTCATCTGCATTTTATTTCTATAATCATAACCCAGATGCAACAATGAAAGTTGCCACAAAAGACAATTTGTCGCCGTTCACCGTAACTGACGAGTGGTAGAAAATCATCTTTCGACCGCTCGTTTTGATGGAAAGCGGGTTAACAGATCCAGTTTGTCGGATCTTGATTAGGTATAGTACCTACTTACCTACCTGATAATATTTTGTGTGCCGAGAATTGAGATACCTAATCATGCGGTTCGTAGACATACAATAAGTACGTGCTTTGTGCTTTGAATTTAATTAAAAGCTCTGTATTGTTTAAAAAAAACCTGACCTCTGAAATTTCCTTTTTCGTGATCCAAAGTCCTAAAGCTACAAGTACCTACTTATTACTTAAAACGCAGTTCACTTGAGCAGCGCACGTAGGTACTGTATTCTGATTTTATATAACCCAGGCTAACACCACTAAGCTACAGGGGCGTACAGTTCGCGAAGCACAAGCTTAGCTTTGTTTACTTATGTTAGTACATAATACTTCAATGACTTATGTATGTCGCAGTAAGATAGTTGAAGCCGTGTCAGTACTATTATATATTCTGTGGCCGTGTTATAGTTATACACCTAAGTTTATAGCTATATGCCGGACTATAGCTATACGAAAGCGATTCATAGCTATCTTGCTAGGAATATAGCTATAATACGAACGCGATCTAGTAATAATAGGTATCTGACTAGACTAATCTAGTAAAATGGTTATAGAAGTAGGTATACATTTTCTTTGATTTGCATAACTGGTTACTCGTTTTTAAGCCCCAATAAAAAAGGAGGCGTGTTTTGATGCGATTCTTCCTGTTTGAAAGCTGACGTGATCGAGATCGATCTTAGTTATAATTTATGAAAATCTATTCAGGCGTTTGCAGATCACGCTCACGCAATTCCCGAGCACCTGATCACCGAATCTAGCCTAACAAGTACTATGTTTGCCGAAATCTAAAGTTAGGTTAGGTTGGGGTTGGGCATTTAGGTTCCATTTGGTCAATATACCTAGTTAAGTATGCACTGCCTCTAAAGTTATAACTTTAGATTTTGGCAAACATAGTACTTGTTTAAGAAGAACTAGTGTAGCCTCGGCAAAACTAGTTTGTCCTGAAATCGGGTTTGGCCGGTAATACTTCTATGACCATTTTACTAGATTAGTCTAGTCAGATAGCTATATTACTAGATCCCGTTCGTATTATAGCTATATTCACTTTCGTATAACTATATACCGGCATATAGCTAATAAACCTAGGTTTATAGCTATAACACGGCTTCAACTATCTTACTGCGACATAACTATATTCTCGCATATAACTATAAAACTAGGTTTATAGCTATAACACGGCTTCAACTATGTTACTGCCACATACACATAGGTGGTAATTAACACATCAATTTGCATCAGAAAATCATCAGATTAAATACTGGCAGCAGTGTGTTCCGACAGCGCTAAGCCATTTCCGATGACAATAACTATCCATTATAGCTCATAAATGTTAAATTATATGCGAAGTGTGGCAAGTGGCAACATTCCTCAAACAAATTGCCTTCAATAAAGCATAAGAAAGTCATCGTTTTCAATATACTGCGGGTAATTCGCAACGAAATTCTGTACGGAAGCACAGGATTTTGGACAATTAATTATTTTAAACGTCGATTAACAATATTGGTAACGTGTCAAAAATTGAGCCCATACTTATCTTAATAATATTATAAATTTTTTTTTAGTTTGTCCTATAATCGCACAGCAACAGAGCAATAGATCGATATTTTTGCATGAGTATAGGTAGTTGAGAACCTGGGAGTGACATATTCCTGCGGGATTTACTAAAAACCTAATTCCACTTAGATGAAATCACGAGTTAGCTGAAGCTAAAAAGTTTGTCAATAATAAATGAACTAAAGCATCATCATCATCATCATCATTAACAACCCATCAACGGCTCACTACTGAGCGCAGTTCTCCTTTCAGAGAAGGGTTATAGGCCATAGTCCACCACGCTGGCCCAATGCGAATTGGGGGACTTCACACATCTTCGAGAACATTATGAAAAACTCTCAGGTGTGCAGGTTTCCTCACGATGTTTTCCTTCACCGTTGAAGCAAGTGATATTTAATTGCTTAAACGCACTTGGCTCCGAAAAGTCAGAGGTGCGTACCCGGGATCGAACCTGCAACCCCCCGAATAGGAGACCACAGTCCTAACCACTAGGCTATCACTGCTTCATAACTGCTAACTAAAGCATAATATTATATTATTAGATTCTTGCCTTAGATATCTCTCTAGGGCTCTATCTATAGATCTCTGCTCAAGACTCAAGTTAAAAAGAGACACAAACATGTCCTGACATATATCTCTCGTTTTAATTAAGACTGAGATCTATATATCATACTCTGGCTCTGCTCAAGACTCAAGATAGAGTTAAAATGAGACACAAATATGTCCTGACATAAGTTGTCTCATTTTAACTCAGTCTTGAGTCTGAGCTGAGTGTGAGTGCCATCTATAGATCTCAGCCTAAGAATGATAAAGATAAAAAATGAAAAAGAGGAAAAACTCAGCAGAACATCCTAGGAATTAATTGTTGGATCAAAGAAACTCTCCAAATGAGCTTTCTAAAAAGATTCTACTTGGCTGAAGTGGCAGAATATTGATTAATAAGCTTTAAAGTGTATCTACTGGTGCTAGAGGTTAAGATCCTCTTTGGGTCACTGAATCAAAAAAGTAAGTAAGTCGGTCAGTCAGCACAAGTAACAAACAAACTAAACTATGCTATTTAAATACACAAATATGAAAGCCAAATAAAAAGATAAGAATGTTCAATGCCAGACTATAAATACAGTATACACTAGAGAAGAAAGTCCAAACGATAAATGTATGTCGCCGAAAGGTAAATAAATGCTTAGATTATTATGCAAAGAAACATGTGCTGAATAAATGGTCGTTAACTCAGAAGCGTGAAGTGACAATGACAAAATAAGTATGTACTCGTACAATAGTGGATTGCATGCCGATACTGTTGACAGAGGTTATTCAACGTCTCAAGTTCAACACTCCAAGGTGACTTCATTGAGGAAATTAAAGAACAGGTGCTAAGTGTAGGACCCTGAAGATCTAGACTCTAGATCTTACTACTCTATTATCTACTACTCTATATATTCTAGATTCTAGAGTATTTCGCGGTTTAGCTACATCATATTATATATCTTATTTAGTATTAAAGGTTCCTAAAATTCATCATGATGGAAAATTGAAGAAAAGAGAAGCGAATGCTAACTTTCATTGTGTGCACCCTCATCCAGTATTTCTATTAGTATTTCCTCTTTAGTTGCCTGGAAGAGATCGCTTCTTATCGATAAGGCCGCCTATTGTACCTACAGCTTCTTCCCTTTATGTATATTTTATGTGCTTTTTTTTTGAATTGATTGGTGTGCAATAAAGTGTATTTTCATTTAATTTCATTAGTCGGAGAGGGACTCAATGAAGAAAAGGAAGATATTCAAGGAAATGTTAAAAATTCGTTGTTATTAATCTGTGGGTTATTAATAAATCGCACAGATTTTAAACAAAATATAATAAAAACATACTATTATTTTTTATAAAGATATAATATAGATATTATATAAAAATGAGCTATAGCTAATAATACCTATCCTTGGTGTCGCAAAATAGTGGCGTAAGATTGATGTATCAAATGTCTACTTTCCAATATTATGTTAATTAGATATAATTTCGCAGTGCCTCATCCGTATTGAATTTGTAATGTTTACATTGCTTACGTAAACTACATGCCTTACTAGTGGTATGCTCGAAAAATTACTGCATCAGTATAACGATCTCAATGACCTCTGATTGGTTGGTAGTTGGTACTTACCCTCCCGCTATTGGTTGATGCAGCAAGAACGCCATAAATTCAGCCAATCAGAGATCATTGCGATCGTTACAATGCAATTATTTTTAGAGAATACCACTACTGATGGTATTTGAAGAACTCTTTGTTCTTTTTCACACCGGTTTTCACCGATTTTTTCAGGTAGGTTTTAGGTATTATTATTTTAACCGCGGGTGTTTGTGTGTTGTGTTTTAAATTGGCACTTTAACAATCATCTTTACATAATCTAAGTATTATACTCAACCAACAAACTTACACACTTTCGCATTTATAATAATAATATACAACGTTAATAATAAATGTACTTGCAACGGCTTTTTGCGGGGCCAGTCAAGTAATAGTTACCGGCTGCCGTAATTTCAATTTGCGAGGTATTTATTTTATTTGTAACTAGCTGATGCCCGCGACTTCGTCCGCATGGATTTAGTTTTTAAAAATCCCGCGGGAACTCCTTCCTTATCCGAGATAAAAAGTAGCTCTCCCGGTCTGAGGAACCACTACTACATCCATTACTATACCCATGCAAAAAATCGCATCAATCCGCTATTCTGTTGCGACGTGATTGAAGGACAAACCAACAAACAAACACACTTTCGTATTTATAATATCAGTAATGCTTTATTTTTTACCATACTTAACCAAAGACAAAATTACGTTTAGCTGTCATTTACGTTTTGTTATTCCACTGTCATTTGCGTTTTGTTATTCCATGTCAGATGCGTTTTTGTTATACTACGTTTTATAGTGACTTGACGGAATCGCGGTCGAACGGGATGAAAAGTATCCTATGTCCGTCTCCTGGTTCTAAGCTACCTCTCCACCAATTTTCAGCCAAATCGGTTCATCCGTTCTTGAGTTATAAATAGTGTAACTAACACCACTTTCTTTTATATATATAGATGGCAGGCGTCAGGCTATTAGTTATCATTAGTTAGTCCACAGCAACCCTTCCAATAGCATTATTAACTTTTTGGACATTCATCTAGAAACTGCAATTTGCCCCCAAGATGTGTTAAATGCGAAGGTGGTCATCTCTCTAGTGAGTCTAGAGAATGCACTAAAAAGGACCGAAATGAACCTGCAATATGCTGCAACTGTGGTGAAAATCATCCGGCTAATTTTCGCAACTGTAAATAACGACAAAAGTACCTTAACAATCTTCAATCTAAGAGAGAAGATCAAAGAAAAATCCAAGCAACTAAAATTAAGAATGCAACAGTAGTTGGTCGCTCCTGGTCTTCTGTAGCAGCTACAGGCAATAATGCAACACAAACCAATGTTGAAGGAAAAAAGCCGAACTACTACTCAACTACCCCAAGGGATAATAACACAGAGGAAATGCTCCAAATTCTTATGACTATTAAGTCCCTCAAAGGCCAATTCTCGGCTTGTAATTCCATGATGGACAAAGTAGTATTAATACTTTCACACCTTGGTCAATATGTATAGCGTGCATGAGATCCGACTATTATACTGGAATGCTGACGGCATTCGTACTAGTTTAAATGAACTTCTTGACTTGTCATCGGACCTTAATATGGACGTCATCGCTTTGAGTGAGACGAGACTGAGCTCTAATTATAACCTCTCAGCACCGGGTTACACTGTTTACAGAAAAGATAAGAACCAAAACGGACGTGGGCAGGGTGTTGCATTGTTAATTAAGAGTGATATTATTCATTTACCTATAAACATTCCCGAAACCGTCAACCTGGAATGCGTTGGTATTAAAGTAGCTCTCAACGGTAAATATGTTGCGATTGTGTCTGCCTACCAATCTCCCAATTTAAGATTACTAGAAAATGATCTCGACATTCTGCTAGGTATTGAGTGTAGTAGCTTAATTATGGGAGATTTCAATTCCAAGCATGTCTACTGGAATTGCCCCAACAATAACTTGCATGGTAATACACTTTATGAACACATGTTTGTTAAAGATTTCGATGTTCATGCCCCTTGTGAACCAACTTTGATTCACTATCATGGTAATTACAACCCTTCCACGCCAGACATTGTAATAGCTCAAAATGTCCATAATATCTCTGACTTAAAGACACTTACAAGGCTCTCTTCTAATCATTTACCTGTATTTTTCACTGTTTGCCAAGAAATTAATCGTAAATCTTATGTCCAATACGACTACTCTAAGGCTGACTGGAATAATTTCAAACAGTTCATTGATAATAATATTATTCTATCGTCTAGGATCTTTAGTACCTGTGACGACATTGATGTCTCCATTAATCACATAACTTCCCTTATTGAACATGCCCGCAAAACCTTCATCCCTCGGGTTACCATCAATAATAATAAAAATAGATTACCACGTGATATCAGAAAACTTATACGTAAAAAAAATCACTTACGCAGATCTGCACTCAAAACGTTTGACCAAAATTGCAAACGTAAAATTCTAACTGACGTATATTCTCTACAGCAAATTATCAACAGTAAAATAAAGTTAAAAAATGATATCAAATGGCAAACTAAGCTTTCGAGAGTGGATAATGCTACATCAGAATTATGGCGTACAGTCAAATCTTTAAAGAGTAAACAAGATACAATTCCCCCCTTGAAACGTCCTGATGGAACTTTGGCCACTACTGAAGTTGAAAAATATGAAGCATTAGCTGATGCATTTCTAAATAGTATGAATCTTACCAAAGATTGGGTTAGTGATGATGATACTGAAAGCAAGGTTCAAATATCCATGAGCCAACTTAATTCAGCTACCTTCTCAAGTAGCCTCCAGCTTGCTACGCCTGCAGAGGTCAAAGAATTAATTAAAAAACTAAAAACTAGAAAAGCTCCTGGCGTTAATAGATAATACAAATAATATTATTATCAAAAACCTTTCCCATAAAGCAGTTGTATATCTGACAAAAATTTTCAATGGCTGTCTCACCAATTGTTATTACCCATCTGTTTGGAAAATTGCCAAAATTATACCAATTAAAAAACCTGGTAAGGATGAAACCTTGCCCTTAAGTTATCGCCCAATTAGCCTATTATCCTCCTTAGGTAAGCTCCTTGAAACCCTTATATCTACAAGGTTGCTGAAAACCATTAACCATGCAATAATTCCAGAACAGTTCGGATTTCGACAAGGTCACTCAACTGCCCAGCAGCTAGCCAGGGTTACTGAGCATATTGCACTGAACTTAAACCTAAACAAGTCAACTGGTATGGTTTTATTAGACATTGAGAAAGCATTTGACTCGGTATGGCATTCTGGCCTACTACATAAACTCTCGATTCCTGAATATAATGTCCCCCTGGAACTTGTCTGTCTTATTAGTTCTTATCTTCTTAACCGATCATTCCGTGTACACTTAGGTGATAGTTCTTCACAGCAGCGCCTTATTCCAAGTGGTGTTCCGCAAGGTTCCATTTTGGGTCCGCTTTTGTTTTTGGTGTACCTGAATGACATTCCTATACAGCCTCGTACGCATATCGCAGGATTTGCTGACGATGTGGCTACATACACATCATCACCGGATACTGATCTTATTATTTCCCGGCTTCAGCTGTCACTGGATGTACTCCATTCTTATTATAACAAATGGAAGCTCAAGCTTAATACAGCTAAGACTGAAGCTATCCTGTTTACAAGAAAACGTGCGATCCCAATTAGAACTCTCAAAATTAATGATTATTCAATACCATGGAGTAAGTCAGTAAAATACCTCGGCTTACACCTTGATCAAAAATTAAACTGGACTGAAAATACAAAGGCATTTAGATTAAAGGGAATGAAAGCCCTAAATGCACTTAGTCCTATCTTAAACCGTAAAACTAATTTAAGTTCGACTACAAAAACTAAAATGTATTCGTCCCTAGTGCGACCATGCATAACGTATGCGGCACCTGTATGGAGCAGTACCTGCGATACTAACTATAACAGTCTTCAAGTTATCCAAAACAAAGCGTTAAAAATTTCGTATAATACACCATTCAAAACAAACTTGAAAAAGCTACATGACCACATTAAATTTCCATTAATTAAAGATTTTGTTTTAAAACTAACACGTAAGTTTTAACTGTTCAAAAACCCCAGTAACACAAATAAACTCGTTTCATCATTAGGTTCAAGTCACCACTCCTTACGACTCGATAAATATGGTCGATATAAATTTCCGCATCACTACGTCCTAACCGGTAATCGGTGACGAAGGCGACCCGACGCGCTGACCGCCTGCATCACTAGCGATTGACTTCATACTTTTTCGCAAACCCAATTATGACTTTTTTGTTTTTACCCATCACTGCATATTCTTTTTAACTATGTAATATGTAGTTCTTTTTAATATAAAATTAATTGTATGTTTTAGATCCTTGTTTTGTAATGTCTAGGCAATAAATATTACATCCTGCCTGCAATCATAGTTCCGACGGTATTTTTTTTTATCAATTAGTGACCATTGTAATAATATTGTATTTTTGTTTTCATTTCAAATGTTTGTAAAGGCGAACTGTTTAGCCTGATTAACATTATAGCCCTATTCTTGTGTTTTCTTAGTTTATAAGAATGCCCATAATTGTAACATGCTGTAAAATAAAAATAAATAAATAAATAAAATAAATAGCATTATTAAAATAGTCCTGCACCCACCGGGGACTATCGTTCAGTGTAACTTATTGATGGACTGAAGGATAAAATCCGGTTGGTATATTCATCGCCCGATTTAGATCAACTCTCTCATGAAGGCGCCTCTACGTGTTGGATTATTTCCCCACGCAAACTATGAAAGCCTATGTCCCGTGAGAATACAAAATATACATAATAATTAGTAGGTACAGATAGTAAGTAGGAATGAAAATTAAGTATAGTTTCTTTTGATTTTTGAAGATAGTGGGTTTATTACACCTTATTCAATCGACTTATACAATGCAATTAACAATAGCGTGCTCTAAATACGTCAAACAACGATGAAGTGCCTCATTGATAATGTTTACGATCAATTCATCAACCATCAACGATTGATCATTGATCCGCGCTTAAGATTAGCACAATCAATGAGACCGTTCGAAATTAATACAGATGATAAATGAATTCAAAATGAAGGATTATTTATTATTGATTAGGTAATAATAGGTATATTTTTGATTTATGTGTGCTCCACATAAAGTATTTATTGTTTTGCGTGTTATATTGTACCTATGAGAATTATGAAAGTTAACTTGTTTAAAGAAACGCAAGACTATATAATAACTTAACTACATAATAATAATATAATAACACAATACGTACTACACTAGCGGCACGCTATGATGGCCGGTTTGACGTTTGTCCGCTCATGAAGTTCCGTATTAATTGATAACGACTTTGAAGGAAATAATTGTATTACTTTATTGACGATAGTGATGTGCAGAGATTCATAAATTTTATCGAATGTAGTTTTAGGTTTAGGACTCAAAATGTATTTATTAAATTGATTTCTAAAATGTATACAAGTGTAGAAAAATCAGTTTGCACCATTTAAGGGGTGAATGTACTTGTGAATATGAACAATTTTCACTATGTGGACAAACCTCTGAAATCGCAAAAAAATATCAGCTGTTTCATACAAAAGGTAAAATTTTTATTTTTATATGATATATACCACAACTCGGCATTTGGTTTTCTAAATTGAAAATTTTTAAAAATGGAATCTAATACGATCGTCACATAGGATCGCTGGCTAGCACAACTACTACCTCCGGCAAACTCGCGTCAATGCTCAATGCAAAACAAAGCAGTTTCGAATTGACGTTGCTTCGAAAAGTATAAACTGTCAGTGCAATGCGATTGTGATATAGTTTTGACCTGGCTTTGGATTTCAAATATTGATACTGCATTACTGTTGACCCTTGCTCGTTAATTTGGACTCTGTTCAAGCCCTTTGTTGTGGATTTCGTCGATATGACCGAACGTACGCAGAGAACTGTTCTAAATAGTCAGACACGTGAGTTCGTAATACGCCTTCGTAACTATTTCGATCGTGAAGCTCAAAATGGAGGGCCAATTTTACCTATAACGTCAGTGGTTGAACGCGTAGCTGATGCGCTTAATATTGGACAACGAACTGTTAGACGGATAACTAAAAAAAAATATGGCGAGACTGGCACAGAAGAAAATAAACTTCACACACCAAAAAAGAGAAAACGAGCAAAACCAGTCGTAGGCATCGATAGCTTTGATGCCGATGCTATCCGAAGACATGTTTACGGCTACTATTTACAGAAGGAGTATCCAACAAGAAAAAAGTTGGTGCATTCACTGAAGGAAGCTGGATTATTCTTCGGTGGGGAAAGTTCTTTAACGAAGATTTTGAAGACCATTGGATTTCGATACAAAAAATGTAACAAACGCAAAATATTGATGGAAAGATTTGATATAGCGATGGCAAGGTATACTTTTTTACGGCAAGTGAAAGAAATCAAAAATTGGCAAAATGTTGTGTTCTTGGATGAAACATGGCTTAATGCTAACCATACTGTAGGCCGTTCTTGGAACGATGACACAGCAGCATCTACTTCCAAAGTTCCTGTAGGAAAAGGATCGCGACTTATAATTTGTCACGCCGGAACCATCAACGGGTTTGTCGAAGGTTCTCTCATGGCTTTTGCGTCAAAAACCACTGGAGACTATCATGAAGACATGAATGGAGAAAAGTTTACTGAATGGTTTACCTCAATGTTGTGTAGCCTCCCTGAACCATCTATTATAATTATGGACAACGCCCCATACCACTCGATGCAAATTGACAAGCCACCTGCCCAATCCCAAAAGAAAGCTGATATCGTCGCATGGCTTCGTAAAAATGGCGTAGATGCAAACATGAATATGTTAAAAGCGGAATTAGTACGTCTTTTAAAAGAAAACAAACCAACCAAGATCCGATACGTCATTGACGAAATAGCATTAGAACATGGGCACAGAGTTATACGGTTACCGCCTTACCATTGTGAGTATAATGCGATTGAGTTGGTGTGGGCTCAAATTAAGGGATATGCTGCAAGACACAATACAGAACCCCCATTTACCACAAAAAAAATGCTAAAATTATTAGAAGAAGCTTGTGAACATGTGACTAAAGGAGACTGGGAAAAGGTTGTGAATAGAACTGTTAAATTAATAAGGGAAGATTATGAAAGAGATGTGAAAACAGATAATATTATAGAAAACGAACATATAATTATTAATGTAGGTGATGATAGCAGTGACGACAGTGAAAATAGTAGTATGGACGAATCTGATTAATTATGGCCTTTTGTGGCACCTTTTTTGGTATCTTTTGTATTCATATGTTTCTTGTGTGCATATAAAGTATGTATATTCATTTTCATTCAAATATTCAGTTCGTTCAAATAAATTAAATAAACATATACATTTTTGTTTTATTAAACCTATTTAATCAGGTACAAAAACAAAACTTAATTGTTTTTTGTTCGAGAATAAATTGACATTCCACATCACTATTGTAATGTGTCAAACCGGCCATCATAGCGTGCCGCTAGTGTAGTATTGTAAATGCGAAAGTAGGTAGGTACCTTTTCTTCTATGTTGGTTTGTCTATTTGTTGTTTGTTTCGATCCCAACTTCCAAGAACTCTGAATTTTACCTATAAATGTGCGGTTTTAACAATTAAATATCACTTGCTTGCTACTTATATGTGTTGTTTTAACAATTATTGTCATAATATGCTTTATCGGTGAAGGAAACATTATGAGGAGGAGAGTTATCCATAATACTATATTTTGACTAGATACTTAAGTATCACATATGTATAGTTAAGTAAGTTTTAGCTTCGTTCGTTCGAAAAATTTTGAGGTACTCGCTTATGAACGTCGATATTCGGCACAACTTTCTTTTATATGCTTCAAGATTATTAACTTACGTGATACGTAACGTAAGTACCAATTAATTGAATCCGTCGATTGGTTCTTAAAGTAAAAGTATTAAAAGTGTTTTACTTGCGATTGTTATACGAGTAAGTACAGTAATAGGCACATACTTATCAAACAGCTGAGCTCTTGTTCGTATCGTAACGGCGGCGGTGGTGTTAATTCACTTTCACTACAATCGAATACGTGAAAACGCCTTGAGCATTCGTCGACTGTGCCTAAGTGAACCAATTTTGTAACATTAACTTAATGGAATGTTGAAGGCACTATTAGTTTTAGTCATAGTTTTTGCGTTATAGCATGGTGCGGGGACAGGTCAATAAAAAGTACATAACTTATTTTGTTGCAATCATTGTCACCATTAAAATCTATTGAGGCTTTTCTTTTTCAGAAAATCTGTTTTCTTAATCTGAGAAAATTAAAAAAAAAGAAAGTTTGTATGATACTGAATTCTAATAACACCTTAATTTCATAATATAGGTAGCGAGTTACCGACAACATTGTCAGAAATACAAACTGTAAGTAAAACCAGAAAAGGTAAGAGAAATTCATACAATTTGAAATTTCGTATATGTAAGTATATACTTACTCTATACAACTTTGTGAGAATTTCTCTTTAAATCTTAATGAAAGGGTCATTGACTACAGTCGCTGTTTTATACCCTCGCAATCGAAGTGAAAAGTACCTAGTGTTATTTTGGGTTTTAATAACAAGGTCATAAAACCAATTTTATTTGGGTAACTGTCATATATTGGATTAAATGGCTTGTTTGTATAATCTAGCATTTTCTTTACTTAACTGACTACAAAGTAGGTACCTAATAAAACTAAAATCGTGGGACGCGTGCAATAGATAATAATAAATGCATCAATAAAATCCACCTAATGAGTCACCAACAATTCTATGTGCTATAAATATTCAAATCGATCTGCATAATAAAACTGTTGTGTGAGTTTCCTCGGCAACAATTGCTCTATCACACAAGTTCACACACCTCCTTTTAATTATACAGGGTGGAAAAAAATATGGGCCCTGGAGGGGAACTACCTTAAATCCTTAAGTTAGGTCATTTTATTTAAAGGAAACATTCTCTTATTTTTAAAAGAAGTAAAACTGCATTCAAAGATTTTCTAAAATATTGTCTCACCCAAGACGAGTATACGACCTAATGTTTCTTGGAGAAATTTTATCTTTAACATTGACTGTATCGACTAGTGCAATAAAATAGCGTGTTTATTTTTTGAATTTTTAGCTGGTTCGATTCCCGGGCGAGACTAGTGAATTTAAGAAAATCTTTGAATGCATTTATGATATATATTTATATATATACAAGAATTGCTCGTTTAAAGATATTAGATTATTATATTATATTTTGTCAGATCGATTTGCAACCGCCCCAGGGCATTGCAGTCTTGGATTTCTAAATACATTTTAATATCTCACAGTTCAATCAATCTAGATAGGTACTTTACTAGTGTACCTATCTCAAATTTGCGATAAATACCTTTTGCCCGCAACTGTCCATGTGGAGTTAGGTTAATCATCTGATTTTCCGGAATAAAAGATAACCTATACCGCTCACCATGTCCCAACTATAACCGAAAAGTCACGTCGACCCGTTGCTCCGTAGCTGCGTGATTAAAGGACAAATCAACAAGCCAACAAACCACTTTCGCGATTTTAATATTAGCAAAGATGATGCTGGTCTGCTTTCCATACACCTATGATGTGTTTGTGCAAAATATGAGGCATCCGCAAAGTATTGCTTTGCAAAAGTCCTGATCATTCTCATACATTTTACGTGAACGCACACAACTTATAGGCAGAACTGACCGGACCCCAGCGCGCATGTCGATTTAAGCTCTAATATCTGGGTGTTGGTATCTGTTTTTTTTTTTTTTTTGGTAAATCGTGTTTTTTGGAAATTATATATTAAAAAAGAAAAAATAAAATAAAATAAAATTCATAGGGGAAAATATAATCGTCTGGACTCGAACCGGGGTCTTCTGGTTCGCGACCATCCGATTTTCCGAGCTATTGGAAATTTATAGATAATGGCGAAATTTGCCTTCGTATTCTAATGGTATTGTAAGGGGTTTTTCATTGCCTGAAAACAAACACGGATAAAACGGCCTTTTCTGAATTAAAAATGAAACCTAGCTAGATCGATTTATCGCCCCCGAAACCCCCTGCATACTAAATTTCATGAAAATCGTCGAAGCCGTTTCCGAGATTCAGATTATGATGCAAGAATTGCTCGTTTAAAGGTATTAGATTTGCATTACATTTGAGAATTATATGCTTAGTGCTTATGCATAGTTTTGCAATGTGACCCGCCGAAAATGTAATTTGCGCAAGCTGTATTTCACTATAATATATATATTCATATTCAATCTACTATCGGTCTGTTATTCAAAACAATTGGGTATTTGACTGGTGGTCAAAATGTTGATTTTCATTATTTATAATCGAAAATGTAACATGCAAGAATTACATTCGTAAAACCAGAAAATAAATCGGTCCAAACACAAATAAGTTACAGAGCTTTAAAGTTTCCTGTTAGACGGAGAGAGTGCTAGTGAATTGTGATGTCACAATTCAGCAGCTCCATGCACGCTCTATAGAAAATTTCGTTTTAGTAAGAGACAGATACAGTAAAACATCTTATAATTCCGACACTATTAAAGATATTTAAAAAAGAGAAATGGCATTGTGTTATAATATAAAAGTTTTTTTTTTAATAAATAAAAAATATCAGTCAAATATCCTGCAATTATCAGCTAGAAGGTAAAAACTATGAATACATAGCTTTATGAAATAAACTTACGAAATAAACCATCTCGGCTTTTCTTCTATCTAAGTACATAATACTTTTCACAAAAATCATAAAACCACAGCCACAGTCATTATCATTCCTGAATCCCACTTTCACGACGCTCGGCAACCGCATTTCATCTGCTAAACTACGGTTAGAATCTATTACAATAAATATTCCTACTGGATTTGTGGTTGCGATTGCTATTAACTGTCTACCTGAGCTTTAATCAAGCGCCGTCGTCAAATTGTTTCCTTGAAATACGTACCATTAAGGCAATAAATCAAATCAAATCTATGAAATACAAAATGGGCACCTGCAAAGTGGAAGCGTGGCGGCCTTTGTAGATATATAAGCTGAAACTTAGCTTATTTAATTAAAGCAACTCGATCACAAGCAATGACAAGCAACACTTGAGCCTATAGCACAGAGTGACCTAAATTAGGCAGCAGAGACCGCCCATACCATGTATCTTTAGTCTTACTTTTGTAAACTGTGGCATCAATAAAACAATTATATTTTATTTATTTATATCTATTTACTAAATAATATTTATAAATCAACTGCTGTTCGTTAGTCTGGTTAAAACTCAAAAACGGCTTGAGCTATTTGAATTTTTTTTGCTTTGATTACCGTTTACAATTTCAACAAAAAAAAAAAAATAGAAACAACTTAAGAGAACAGGTGAAAAATCGAAAAATCTAAATTGATAATTTTGTGTAGGACCATCCACTTCGGATTATCTACTTAGATGGCGGGAGCGGAACCGCGAGTAAAAGCTAGAAGGCATTACATATAATACTTTGTACCATATTTTTACAAATACATAATATAATGTATTTTACTATAATAAATGCTTGCAAGTGATAGGCTTTTCATTAGAGAGTGAACCTGTGCCCATTAAAGGGCCGGCGAAGGGTTGAGATCATAATGATGTCGTTGTAAGTGGAATAAAGAAACACATAGGTACATACACAAAAGTGTATTCATTCATTCATTCATTCATTAGAATAGAATAGAATAGAAATATTTTTTATTCAAATAAACTTTTTACAAGTGCTTTTTAATCGTCTGGCTCTACCACTGGTTCGGAACGCCCTTCCTACCGAGAAGAACCAGCAAGAAACTCGGCGGTTGCTCTTTTCAAAACAAATTTACAATACAGTAAATACTATGCTATGAAGTTCCAAAAATGCATACCGACTAACTTCTATCTTAAGATGGGCAGACATAAAGTAGCCCCATTCCCGCCGGTGGCACCCGTTCACGAGCATGACGCATGACCCAGCCATTGCAATGCATTGCTTCGCTCAACCATATTTGAGGGAACGTAACAAATATGGTTGAGCGAAGCAATGGCTGGGTCATGCGTCATGCTCGTGAACGGGTGACACCGGCGGGAATGGGGCTACTTTATGTCATTCATTCACATACATGAACCCTGAAAACATTACACTCCTTTTTTTGGGCAATCAATCAAAATACAGACAATCTTGGTAAGTGGTAACTATTAGTAAGTATAATTAATATTAAAGCGCTATTATCCACACGACTGGAAGCCGCTATAAGTACACTAATCTTTTATTGAACGAGCGAACAAGCGAAACTGATTTTAATGGATAGTTCTGATAACTGTTTACCGATGCTGCACATAACATTGTTTAGGGTTCCTTACCCAAAAGGTACAAACGGGACTTTATTGTGCTATTACTATAAGCCTCCGCTGTCCGTCCATCTGTCAGCGGGCTATGATTCATGAACCGTAATAGATAGACACTTTCACAGAATGTGTACAATTCTATTGCCACGCTATAACAAAAAATGTTCATAATTTATTTAAAAAAATTAAAATATATAATAACAATTGTTGATATTTTAAAAAACCCCTCGACCACCATAATTTACGGGACCACCTGGGAAGTATATCCTTTCAAACAAAAAAGAATTTTCGAAATCGGTTTAGGCGTCTTCGAGTAATCGGTGAACATACATGAAAAAATGATTCCGACAAATTGATAACCTCCTCCTTTTTTTGAAGTCAGAGGTTAAAAATTAAAGAGGGTCTCCTTACAAAAAACTTTTGTTTTTACTCGATCTTAATAATAGCTGGTGTTAAAATCTTGTACGATGGTGCGTAACCTGCCTTCTTTTTAAGATTTCTATGTAAGGAACCCGTCGTGTGCAGGTACGACTCGCACTTGGTCGGTTTTTTAATTCATAATTCATTAGGAAGGTAATACAGTGCGTGTTGCCAATGATGAGCGATGATATACGTCTCTGATACATGGTCGCTTTGTAGTTGTTGACTTTAGCAAGTGTTAACAATAATTAATTTTTTTAAAAACAAGCTACATCATCAGACGGCAGACCCTGGTATCTGAATATCATCAAGGACCAGAATACTTGTCCAGACGAATCAAACGTGCCCAAACTCGATGGTGTTACTATGTGTTACTATATCGATGGTGTCGTTTTACTATAGAGTTCTCCATGTCACAATGTCACAATAATATTACATTGTCATCCAATTTACATACACATGCTTCAGCTCAATCGGAAATCGGGTTCTAATTCAGCTTCAAGATTTGACCTAAACATAAATACATGCATAGATTGCAAGTTAAATAAAAGCTTGTAAAAACCCTCTGGTTCTCATGGCCTTCCAAACAGATGCCAAAGCACTCTCACTGCTGAAGAGTGTTTACTTCACACGGATCCCGCCGCGTTACTGCACAATGCAGTAACATTGCGTAACGGAGAAATTATGTCTTGCATCATAGCAATGGCGTTAAGTAAGCACAATAAAAAAGTAATAGTAAAATAAATAATAAAAATTTCTAAAAACACAAAAGCTTAGTTTAGTTACCTACTCAGTATTCAGATATTTTTAATGAATTAAAATTTAATCTAATAGAATAGTGAAAAAACATATCAACAAAAAGGTAAGGACTTAATTGCGACGCCCGATGACGTTTGTCCAGCAGTGGACACCTATGAGTTTTGATGATAACTGTAGGTAGAGCAGTATTATTTGTATGGTATACTGATAGCCATTCAAAACTGGAAGCACAATAAATATTCAATAAGGTAAGAATAAAAAGATACTAGACAGCGTTCGTTATCCTTGTCACCACCAGTCTTACTAACAGTCTTACTACCAGTAGAAACACGACACACGAGTAATTTCCCCATGTTATGTACTAAAAAATTTCCCCTGTTACTACTGGCTATTGGCTAAGATCTGCTAAAAAGTCCTTATTTGCTTTTAAAGTTTTTGTCATAGACTGATGATGATGTTTTGATAGACATAATGATAATATTAATAAGGCAGTGCTTAGCTCAAAGATTTATCTAATAAAACGATACTACACACGCGGCTTCACTTCTAAGTTTTGATAAACATCGGTATCTGTTAAAGGAGTGACAATTATCACGATAAAATTGTGAAATACTGTTAAGATCATTGTACCTAAGCTCATTATGTCATTCAAATACATCTTGACCAGTGATTTACTCCGTGAGATAATGACCACTGAATACCTGGTGGTAGGGTTGTGTCTTATTTTTGTATGAATCTAACTTAACGATAACTTAACGGTATGATCAAAGTTTTGTTTTTGGGAATATTCATCATCATCATCATCTCAGCCTGCGGACGTCCACTGCTGAACATAGGCCTTTCCCAGAGAACGCCACCACACCCGGTTCTCAGCCTTCCTCATCCAGCCACTTCCCGCCACCCGCTTTATATCGTCGGTCCAACGTGCTGGAGGGCGCCCCACACTACGCTTACTTGTTCGCAGTCTCCACTCTAGGACTTTTCGGCCCCAACGGCCATCGCTTCTGCGACAAGCATGGCCTGCCCAGTGCCATTTCAGCTTGCTAATGGTATGAGCTATGTCGGCGACCTTACGGATCTCTCCATTCTCCAAAAATGGAGGACATCTCCAGTATCTTGTTTTTTTAAGAAAGGGGTTACTAAAGATAGTAATTTTTGAAAGCTACCTTTTATGCTCATGTAATTTTTAAAATCATCTTTTTCTGTATTTCGAAGTTCATTTAATAGATTTAAATGATTTCATTCCACTTTTTTTGTCATCCAGTATTTAAGCCATCGTTTCTTTCTTTTTTAGGGTTCCGTACCAAAATGGTAAAAATGGAACCTTATGGTGAGACTTTCTCTGTCCGTCCGTCCGTCCGTCCGTCCGTCTGTCACAGTCGATTATTTCAGTAACTAATAAAAATTTACTTGTGCATTCTAAAACGGTTTTTTATTTATTTCTATATACAATAGTTTTTATCTATGAAAAATCTGAAATAATAACGGTCAATAGAGGTATGTATATTTATGTATATTTTACAGGAAAAATAAAAGCAACGCGTAAATTATTTTAGTTTAATTAAAAAATCGGCCAAGTGCGATCCGGGCCTCGCTCTTTTAGGGTTCCGTTAAAAAAAATTAAAAGATTTCCATTTCCACCCATGGAAATATTTTAATTTAATTTTTTTAATTTAATTTAATTTTTATTATTTGTTATTATAGCGGCAATAGAAATACATAATATGTGAAAATTTCATCTGTCTATCTATTACGGTTTACGAGATACAGCCCGCTGACAGACGGACGGACGGACGGACGGACCGGCGTAGGCTTAGTAAAAGGGTCCCGTTGGTACCCTTTGGGTACGGAACCCTAAAAAGGGGGAAAATCGGGGGTTTGAAATTTCAAAGTAAGATAACTATACCGAGTGGGGTATCATATGAAAGGCCTTTACTTGTGCGTTCTAAAACAGTTTTTTATTTATTTCTATATATAGTAGTTTTTGAGTAATCGGCCAAAATGGCGAAAAAAATACCGCCCCCCCCCGAATGAAATTTATTTACGAAAATATTGTCAATATTTTCGTCAATATTTTCGTCAATATTATTGACTGTGTGCGGGCTGCCTTAAGAATATTAGACATGTTTAAATGACCAATATTCCCTTTTATCCTTCAATTATAATCCTATCCCACTAATCCTACAAATATTATCCTACTTCCTATTAATATTATAAATGCAAAAGTTTGTGAGGATGGATGGATGTCTGTTACTCCTTCACGCCACAACGAATGAACCGATTTGGCTGAAATTTGGAATGGAGATAGCTCATAACCAGGATTAATACACTTCATTCCAGAAAATTAATGAGTTCCCTGGGGAATTAAAAAACCTTAAGCTACGCGGACGAAGTCACGGGCATCATCTAATATGTACATAAAATATAGTACACTAGAAGGCGTTCATAAATATGGCCACCTTATTGCTATTTCGCTAAGAAAGTGATCTCTCTCACGCAGCCAAAGGAAACATGGCCTAGTACAAGTCTGACTCGCACAAGAAGGTATCTGTACCATCATGCAAGATGTACCAAACACTAGATATGTACTTTTAAATTTAAATTTTTATCAGGTTTTTGTTATTATAGTGGAAATAAAAATACACAATGTGAACATTTCAGATGTCAATCTATTACAGTTCATGAGATACAGCCCGCTGACAGACAGACAGACAGCGGTCTTCGACATCTGGCTAGCTGGCAACCCTAGACGGAGGCATTAACTTAAACACGCAACAAACGCTACAATAGAATGTTATGTTGTTCGCACCACACGCATGCGATATTTCGAGTAAATCATTGAAATCGTACACGACTTTTTCCGAAGTCTTTCTGATTCACTGAGTGCATGGTTAATATTAATGAACTCTTTACTTATCAGTCATTCGTAGACTCTTAACATATTTTTAAATAAAGGCAGTTACTTACGAATTAGTGATTTCAACAGTCTAATAAAATTGCTTATCCGGTATTGTTTAAATCAACGCCTGCAATAGGGGAAATATTGTAATAAAATAAGACTTATTTTTACTTTGGTGCATTTATTTGTGCATTTATCCGAGCGTTTTGATAATATATTGACAGTATTTTCAATACAAAAACTATCATTACCACGTAATAGATAAATTATCAGCTAATCAGCGATCAGAACGCCCAATAATTTATTCCTCGCATAAACGTCACTCGAGTCTCGACGTTGCATGGTGAAATCGGCACTAAGTGACTATGACGTGTTTTCGCTTCTGTGGGCAGTCCCCATAAATGCCCATATTTTTTTTTCGGATAATCTATAAATAATTTTTTTTAACCAACTTCAAAAAAGGAGGAGGTTCTCAATTCATCAGAATATTTTTTTGACGTGATAACAGCTAACGTCTTATAAATCGAAGAACACCGGCTGCACGCACGAAAAAGTGTCACGTTCCGCCTGAGCCTGAGCGTGCTCAGCGAGAGCGCGGAACAACCGATAGAGGGGCACGATCGGCACACGCGTTGGCTTGTGACCCGCTGCCGCCCGCCAGTCATCGCGTGCGCGCTGTGGTTAGCGGATGTATCGAGAGCTAGTTCTAGCAGCACTCTGTTCATCTTTATGACGTTATCACGTAAAACTATCGTCCGTAAACCGACTTTACAGACAAACCAATTTTTTTAAAAACGACTTCAAACGCCCGCGCCATTATACAAAGTATATACTTCATTGTGGATTTTTTTAAAACCGCTCGACCGATTTCAATTAAATTTAAATACCGGAAGTATACCTTTCAAACAAAAAAAGAATTTTCCAAATTGTATTTCCAAATTCCGAGTGAACATCTATATCTATACTTATAATAAAACTGTAACTGGAAGATTTCTGTACATTTAATATATTTTGAAATTTTTAATTGGGGGATGCTTTACTATCGATACTGAGCCCAAAACAGATTTTTATTTAATTTTTGTCTGTTTGTTTGTCCTTCTTTCACGTAAAAACTACCGCACAGATTTCTACAAAATTTTATACCGTGGTAGCTTATTACTCGGGTCAACATCTAGGCTACTTTTTATCCCGGAAAATCAAGGAGTTCCCGAGGGACTTTAAAAACTAAATCCACGCGGACAAAGTCGCGGGCATCAGCTAGTACATAATAAAAAAAAGATTCCGACGAATTGATAACCTCCTCCTTTTCTTGAAGTCTTTTAAAAAAAGATTCAGATGATTTTTTTTTTAAAGAATATTAGTCAAGTTGAAGTTAACTAATATCCTCCTCTCCCCTCCAAATAAGCGGAAAGCTTGTGTTAGGAGTGATTGAGAACGTCCTCCTTTTTTGAAGTCTGTTTAGAAGTATATGGGTGTACTTACGTAGTCCGCCAAGCTCTTGATGCCGTACGGGAACCGCTCGCGGTCGGGCACGAGGCGGCCGCGCGCGTCGCGCTCGCGCTCGGGCCAGCAGTCGTCCACGTTGATGTACTCGTAGCCGACGGCCGCGTACCCCTCGCCCACCAGGATGTCCGTCATCGTCCGGAACAGGCGGTCGCTGGAACGTGATCGACGCTACTTTACTCTGGCCTTACCTATAATATCTGGGGTGGTGGTTATTTTTTTTTTTTTTTTGGTAAATCGTGTCTTTTGGAAATTATATATTAAAAAAAAATAAAAAAAAATAATAAAATTCATAGGGGAAAATATAATCGTCTTGGACTCGAACCGAGGTCTTCTGGTTTCGGGACCACCCGACTTACCGTTGAGCTAGGTATCGGAAACTTATAGATGATGGCGAAATTTACCTTCGTATTCTAATGATATTGTAAGGGGTTTTTCATTGCCTGAAAACACGGAAAAAACGACCTTTTCTAAAAATGAAACCTAGCTAGATTGATTTATCGCCCCCGAAACCACCTGCATACCAAATTTCATGAAAATCTTTGGAGCCGTTTCCGAGATATATACCTACAAGAAATAATATATACAAGAATTGCTCGTTTAAAGATATTAGATTTATAGTCTAGGCAATGAAGCTAGTGGACCCCAACATCAATTCCTCAGGCGACAAAACTTTACAGAATGATAAAGTATCAGTAGTTAAACGTATTTTATAAATATCCAAAAAAAAATTAGAACGGAAGTTAGGTATTTTTACCTAAACTCTTTTATGCTTAATATCTCAGTTCGGCAAAATGCTCGGTCAAAACTTTCTTCACCTGTGACATTCATGTAAAGTCTAGAAACAAAATATAAAATATCCAAAATATACTCCTAGTCGAAACCACCAAATTTTGAAAAATACGTTTTTTCAATGTAACTTGCAGCGAAAAATTGCTCTGTGATTTTTTTTCACTGGAATGTCCTTTTATAGCCGTTTTGTACCTACAACTTGAAAATCCAAACAATATACCAAGAGACTATATTTTTTTCAAAAACTACCCTTTTACTCACAGTGCAAAATTTCTCCATCCATTTTTTTTATTGATATGATTACAATTATTTTTTTTGTATCAAGTATCAAAATATCCAAAAAAATAATCAAGCGCATTAAAAACTATAAACATTTTAGAAAGAAATATTTTATATTTAATCCATCAAGGGAAGCAGGAGCGTGGTGACGTCACGAGACCCGACATATTATCTGCCTATTATATCGACATATTTTTTCTACGGTGACGCGAGCCTGTATTTCGTTGAATCGACAGTGCAATTGTCAATCAAAAACTGTTGCCAACGACGGTGACTATGACGATCAATTATTCGTTATGATTTATGAACTATACCCAAGATGTCCCAGATGTCAGTCAGCCTATACGAGATTAGTATGGCTCTCAAACAGCTCAAGAACAACAAAGCGCCTGGTGATGACGGAATCATTGCGGAACTCCTGTAAGCGGGTGGACGTTTATAGGTAGATAAAGAAGAAATAGATATGAATATTTTTTACTTTTTAAAATTAAAAAAAAAAAAATTTTGATGATATTATGTTTTAGCTCAAGCTTTATGACCATTAGAATAGAATAGAATAGAAATGTTTTTTTATTCAAATAAACTTTTACAAGTTTTTTTACAATCGTCAATGAGTCTACCACTGGTTTGGAATGCCGTTGCCGTTGCCGAGAAGAACCAGCAAGAAACTCGGCAGTTGCTCTTTTCAAAATAATTTTACAATATACTTAATAGATATTATGCTATGTATGCATTACATAGTGTAGTACCATTAGTAGTGACCTATTTATTCGAAAATTCATGTTTAAGAACACCAAAAATCTAGATCGTCAACGACATTTTTAGCGAATATTGAGACGTAAATAAGACAGATCGAAAGAGCGTTAAAAACTGAGTATGATACCATTAAAAGTTCAAGTTTTGGCCAAAATGTCCTTTACGCCCTTTGTAATCCGAGGTCCGTGTGTAATCCGATACATCGATGCTGGATATTTCAAATTTTGTAAGCGACAAACATGCGACAAACCCCTAATTTTCAGGAGGACCAAACAAAATTTTACCTTTTAAACTGTCATAACTCTCATTTTTAGGGTTCCGTACTCCGTACTAAAAACGGAACCCTTCTAGAATCACTTCGTTGTCCGTCTGTCTGTCCGTCTGTCAATACCCTTTTTCTCAGGAACACATGGAGGGTATCAAGTTGAAAATAGTATCAAATACTCAGGTCTGCAATC
Organism: Oeneis ivallda; assembly: GCA_029955525.1. NCBI lineage: Eukaryota > Metazoa > Arthropoda > Insecta > Lepidoptera > Nymphalidae > Oeneis > Oeneis ivallda. The sequence goes on from JARPMR010000023.1 coordinate 15,259,548, forward strand.
CCTTGTAGCTGTGACAAAGTCTAAGTCGTCGCAATCAAAAGATACGGCCTTTTATGGTCCATCTATGCCGCATATTTTAACACTCGCAAGACCTAGAGGGTACTTCCTGTTGACCTAGAATCATGAAATTTGGCATGAAGCAATGTCATGTAGCACAAGGAAAGGAAAAAATCCGAAAATCGTAAATTTGTAGTTGCATCACAAAAATTTTTTTTTTGTGATGCAGTGTATCCTACTATCCTAGTTCCTACTATGCGATGCGATGACTATGCAAAAGTTTGTGAGGATGTATGGATGGATGTTTGGATGGATGTTTATTACTTTTTCACGCTACAACGAATGAACCGATTTGGCGGAAATTTGGAATGGAGATAGCTTATAAACAGGATTAACACATAGGCTACTTATTATCCCAGAAAATTACAGAGTTCCCGTGGGAATCAAAAAACCTTAAATCACGCGGACGAAGTCGCGGGCATCATCTTGTTATAGTATAACCAAAAAATATGAATATTCAATTTAATATAATAATATCGAAAAATTTTGGAATAAAATAAAAAAAATTGGTTGTCTGTAAAGTCGGTTTACGGACCATAGTTTTACGTGATAACGTCATAAAGAAACATCGATGAATAAATGTGTCACAAGCCAACGCTTGGGCCGATCATGCCTCTCTATCGCTTGTTCCGCGCTCTCGCTTTCACCCTCAGGCTCAGGTGGAACGTGACACTTTGTCGTCGTTTGTCGATGACAATAAATAGAAAATAGTAGTACTCTTAAATAGAAGACAACTCATTGTTTGATAATTTTAGAGTTTTTTTTAGAACATTTGAAGTATAAAACCGTATTGATATTGTTCTATATTTGCATTAAACTTTTCAGATCATTGCATTTTCCTACAGATATTTCAGGTTCCAATTCAATTCTTACATCTTTAGAAGATTTTTGGTGCATTTGAAATGTTGGACTCTTCTTCCATTGATTTTTAACAATCATTAATTTTCATTGAGACACTTCTTTTATGCATTTTTTCTAAATTGACTTAGTTTATTAACAAAGAGCTTTTGCTATTTGTAAATAAACTAAGCTAACGCCTTTTGCTGTTTGTGTCGTTTAGGCTAAGGTCGATTCTTAAATATTTAAAACTTATTATTTCAAGACACTACCAAGTATGTTAAAAACAATATACTTTGTAATGTCTTTGGATGTTATCTAGCACATTCAATTGGAATCAGACCATTGCATAGACAGGGTCGTCTTAACCACACTGGACGCCGGGGTGCGAAAATCCGCCTGCGCCCTTTTTGCGCGCTTGCTAACAAAAAAAAAATTAATTAATTTTCCATTTTTGTATTTCATTTACTCTAAAATAAAGTTAGATACTTTATAATTGACTTCAAAAAAAAGGAAGTTTATATCGGCGCGCAATCGGCTCATATTTTTTTCCATGCAGGTATATACACCAATTTCTTCGAGATTTCAGACCGTATCGCATTTTTTTTTATTTGAAAGAGAATGTTTGCTATTAACTATGAAGATTTAGAAAATATCGATTGTGTATTAATAATGTAAGTAATAGGTATCAAGCATAGACTACATCGTTAAGCTCGAGGCCCCAACTCCTCAATTCTGATGCTGCAGGGTGCTGCACTCTTAAGCTGTGAGAATTTAGGAATTTTTGATTGTGAATTCATATTGTAAAGACCAATTAATTACCTTTAGTTAGACTACACCACGAACTCCAGATTCTATCACCTGACCTGAAAAATCAGACCTGATGCTGCAGAATATTGCACTCCTAGGCCACTAAAAATAATAACGATTTTCAAAAAACTAACTTCAAACGCCTCTATAAATTACATATATAATCTTTGTTTCTACACGTATGTTGAAGTCGGATGGGCATATAAGAAACGTCGAAACAAACGGAGGCGCAACGCACACCAGATTTACACATTTGCCGCCAGTAGGCTATTCAAATTTTGCCGCCCCTACAAATCTCTACAATATTGTGTCAGTTCCTAGATTATTTTAACGACCCAATGATTTAATTAAGGCTAGCTGAGTCTGGTGGGCCGAAGCCCAGCAGCATCAGGATTGAGAAGTTGGTACCTTAAGCTCAATGATATAGGCCAGTGATTAACGGCCGTACTACGCAGCTATGTATTCCATACTTGATACCTAAAATATCAATCTGTAATGGAAATTTTCGCGAGCGAAGCGATCGTGAAAATATTTACTAAGTCAGAATCTAAAATTTGATCTAAACGATCTAAAATTTTACTTTTTTTTTTACTTAATACAAATATTACATGTCGTATCTCCAGTCCTTATTTATAAGAGATATCAAAATTTAAAATATACAGATCGATAGAGATAAAAATTTCGAGTTCAATGGTATATCAATTAGTGTATTTATAATTATAAGAGATATCAAAATTTTAAATAAATATACAGATCGATAGAAAGAAAAATTTCAAGTTCGATGGTGAATCAAGTGTACTTACGACAGAATGTCCCTTACGACATTTGAAATTTCCAGCGTCGATATCAGTTGCATAAACTGTCTAGCATTTTGCTTTAAACAGTTTGCAAATTTCTGGCGTGCCAAATACGTACTTAAACAAAATATATTTAATACATTTCCTCCTTTATTTCCTCAAATCCAAGTAATGAAAAAAAATTGAATTTTAAGCTATTGCATAGACACACAATAATTTCGATAACCGTTCCATTTCGTTATACCTACCTATGTATTTATAACCGACTTTAAAAAGGAGGAGGTTCTCAGTTCGACTGTATGTTTTTAAGCTATTGCATAGCTTTTATCGCGGGCTTTGAACTAGGACAAACAGTTTGAGCGCGGCGACCGAATCAAGAAATTCCGTAACGAAAAAAACCTAACACCGTCGTTCAGTAAGCGTTCAACATTTTAGAGGTTCACAAGTAGCTCTGTTCGGCGCAGTGGGCGAGCGGCCGCTTTCTTTACCGTATGGTGTATGATGTCGCAGGTTCGAATCTCACTCGCGAAGAATTGACAGTGCGCTTTTCTTGTTTGTTTGTTTTTTAATTATTTTTTTGCATAATTTTTATTATGCAAAAAAAAATACTTATTGCATAAATATTATAATTGCATAAGTTGATAAAAAATGCTATGCAATAGCTTTACTGCGGCTGTCCCCGAGTGCCACTTAATTTTTTTATTTTAATTTACTTACCTAGACATAAGCTTACAAATAAAATAATTTATGAGCCCTTATTTAAGCTCATTTAACTTGTACAAATAAATTAACGTTCAGTTACACGTTTATGTTCAATATTTAGCATTGTAGAAGGCATGTAGTAACATATGTATATTATTTTGTGAAGTCGCTTCGCTCGCGCACGCTAAACTATACCCAATGTCTCAAGAATTAAGGTGCATTATCGCGAAAACGCAGTTTAGATTTCAAAAAATCTGTTTCAATATCAATGTTCTTCGTGATATTTTTTTTGGATATTTAGGATAAGAGTGTAAATGTGACTACCTACTATGATAAAAAAAAGAAATTGGATTGAGAAATTTTTCATACCGAGTTATAAACAATTTTCAGTTGAAGTAAGATAAACAGATTTTGGTATGGATTTTTTTTTGGATTTTCTTACACGTTATGCTAAATTACATTTTAAGGACATTTAAAAATGAAAAATTGACTGAGCAATTTTGTGGTCGAAATTACGGACAAAAAAGGAAACCTCTTTAAAAAGTGACAGTTCCGTTTGAAAAAAGTTTTGGATTTTTATCAAGTACCTCTTATTAAGGCTAATAATTAGTTTGGTAAAAAAAAATTGGACGGAGAAATTATTTATTTCAAAATATTGAGCTATTTGTACTTTTAGGTATAAATACCTAACTTCCGCATGGATTTTTTTTTGGATATTTTTGTGTAAATTTTGGGTCATCCCATACTACAACCCCGCCAAATTTCATCGACTGAGGATTTGATGTGGGGGTCTCCATACAACAGACCGCCCCATTGCCTAGGCTATTATACTACATATCGAAACTGTCGTAGTACAAAGTTGCTTCTACAAAACTGCTACTTTACAGGAGAGCAGTTTAAAGTTTTGAACTTGGTTTTTCGGCATTCCGTAGAACAATGTTGGTTCATGTTAAACGACATGGTTTTTAAGTATTTCTTAATTATAATTAAAACTACAACATAAATACAAAACGCGATGGCTTTTCAACTAACAACATCGCAAGTGACAATCAACTGGCGGCCGCCGTTATTTGACAAGTTAGCGACAGCAGCGCTTCTTTACAAGCGACGTTTTCCTTCGGAATGAGTTTCAGATACGACGTTGTTAGATTGAATATCTCCAAAACTACTGAATATTATTTCTTTTTCGAACGTAGTTCCTTATCGCGCGGTGCGGAAGGGGGCTAGACGGAAAAAATTAAGGAACCGAAACTCGACACTTTTTTGAAACCGACGCTTTTTTGTTGAATGTAATGTGACATTGTGTTCGGTATTTTCGCGGTACAATAATGGGTCTCCGTAGCCTTGTGGCTTCTGCAGTCGCCAACCTTTTAGAAGGTTAACCGCTCGGCTATTGAGGTTCACTGCATCACTTGCTCTTGCGCTGGCTAGTGGTTATGTTAGTCCAGTGGTTAATACGTCAGCCTTATTTTCGATGGATTTGAGCCGGGGTTTGATCTCAGGTACATATTTCTGAATTTATCGGAGGTATTAAAAAAAGATGATGCCCGCGACTTCACTTTGGATGCAAACCTATAATCGTGCAAATTGTATACCAATGTACCTATTTACCTATGTATTGAGAAAATTAACGATTCGCTGGCGATACGAATTAGAAACGAGGAAGGAAAACAGAAATGGGCATTGGCGAAATGCCAGTTACTTAGATACGAACCAAGACCAGTAACGCTTAGGTACAAGATTTGATAGTTAACTATAAATAGTAAACTATGACCTTACCATCAAAGTAAAATAAATCACAACAGTATTTACGTAACGAAAACGCTCCAAATTAAAATCGCCTGTATTGAATTTGTGACTTTAAACCGATACTATTATGGCTCATTCTACTTTGATGCTGTGTCATAGTTTACGATCAAACGAATTAAAACTCTGACTAACCGCACTAGTCATGTGGTCTACCCGGTGCCGCGTAGTGCGTGAGAACCCTAAATAGCGACTACCTTATCTTACCAGTTATAGAGCAGTGATAGCTTCTCTAGTAGCAATTTCCGTTGGGGTTTTGTAGCCAACGGTAGCCAACTGTTGGGAAATGGTAGTTGGTGATGCCGACTATGTCCCTTCGTAAAGCCAACCATATCCCGCTTTTCTACGGTTCATCATCATCATTAGCAACCCATCAACGGCTCACTACTGAGCGCAGGTCTCGTCTCAAAAGAGAAAGGTTATAGGCCATAGTCCACCACGCTGGCCCAATGCGAATTGGCGGACTTTACGCACCTTCAAGAACATTATGAAGAACTCTCAGGTGTGCAGGTTTCCTCACGATGTTTTCCTTCACCGTTGAAGCAAGTGATATTTAATTGCTTAAACGCACATGACTCCGAAAAGCCAGAGGTGCGTACCCGGGTTCGAACCTACGACCCCCCCGAATAGGAGACCACAGTCCTAACCACTAGGCTATCACTGCTTTCTACGGTTGGCTTCACGATTTTTAGAGATGACAAGTCATACTATTGGCCAACCAAACTATAGACAAAAACCCAAGTAACAGCCAATGCAAATTGCTACTAGGGTTAGTGGTTAGGACTGCGGTCTCCTATTCGGGGATCGCAGGTTCGATCCCGGATTCGGAGTTATGTGCGTTAAAGCATTTTAATACCACTTGCTTCAACGGAGAAGGAAAACATCGTACGGCTGAAAGTTCTCTATAATGTTTTCAAAGGTGTGTGGAGTCTGCCAATTCGCATTGTTCCAGCATAGTGGACTATGGTCTATAACCAGAGAATGAATAGGCAAGCGCGCTCCATATTAGATTGCATTTTCACTTACCATCAAGTCAAGTGCTAGTCTAGATGTTTAGAGCTAAGTCCATCTATTGTTGCTCTCTTTAACGAAAACAATGTTCAGTCGCTTGAGTTCGTTACAAAGACTTTAAAATGTATTTAAAAAAGAAACTTATTAACCGATTCAAAAAAGGGGTTCTCAATTCGTCGGAATATTTTTTTTTTATTTTCATTTAATTTTTTTTTATGTATGTTCATCGATTACTCGAAGACGCCTGCACCGATTTGAAAATTCTTTTTTTGTTTTAAAGGGTAAGGTGATCCCATTTAAATTTTATCGAAATCGGTCGAGCGGTTTTTAAAATATCAACAATAAATTATATACTTTGTAGTGGCGCGGGCGTTTGAAGTGGTTTTTAAATAGAATTTTTTTTCTTCTTCTTTATCAACATATAGACGTCCACTGCTGGACAAAGGTCTCCTGTATGGACTTCCACAGGCTTCGGTCTTGCACCGCTTGAATTCAGCGGCTCCCTGCGACTCGTTTGATGTCGTCGGTTCACCTAGTGGGGGGTCTGCCAACACTGCGTTTCGTTTTTATGGAAATTTTTATATTAAACTATATTATCTTACCTTATACAGTTATCAGGATCATTCTTGCAGTCCGTATTGCACCTGAACCGCTCCCACGCCAGCCACCCCATGGGCGGCGTCAGCGCCAACCCATTGTCCAACCCTGAGATCTTCCCTAACACGCACAGTATCACGATCACAGTCCACGCACATAGCTTCCAAGACGCCATCACAGATTCCTGAACCGAACTTTGTTACCTTTACTTCACTAAAGATTCTATCCGCATAGTTTTGTACAAAACCAATTTATCGAATTAATACGATTTATTTACGAACCGCGGGGCTAAAGTTAGAATGCAACTGTCAGTGTGACGTTGTCATCGCTCAGAGGTTATGAGAGCAAACAGTCCGAGTGTAATGAGTTTATCTTCGGTTCAGCGAGATTATCTGTAACAAAACAAAAATTAACATTAATTAAATAAATGCTACTCATTGCATAGTTCATGTCGTGAACTTGGAGGGATTGTCTACACCGACTTCAAGAAGCTATTGCATAGCTTTTATCGCGGGCTTTGAACTAGGACAAACAGTTTGAGCGCGGCGACCGAATCAAGAAATTCCGTAACGAAAACAAACCTAACACCGTCGTTCAGTAAGCGTTCAACATTTTTGAGGTTCACAAGTAGCTCTGTTCGGCGCAGTGGGCGAGCGGCCGCTTTCATTACCGTATGGTGTATGATGTCGCATGTTCGAATCTCACTCGCGAAGTAGTGACAGTGCGTTTTTCTTGTTTGTTTTTTAATTATTTTTTTGCATAACTTTTATTATGCAAAAAAATATATTGCATAAATATTATAAATGCATAAGTTGATAAAAAATGCTATGCAATAGCTTTACCGCGGCAGTCCCCGAGTGCCAGACGTATTTTTGTTTTTTTATGTATGTTCACCGATTACTCGATTACTAATTCTTTTTTTGTTTCAAAGGGTATGCTTCCCAGATCCCATTGAAATTATATCGAAATCAGTCGATCGGTTTTTAAAACATCAACAATAATTTATATACTTTGTACTGGCGCGGGCGTTTGAAGTCGGATGATTTGATGATCATCATTTTGGCGCTAATTTTATTGAGATAATAATGAAGGCAGCCGAAACTATTGTTAATTTTATAACAATTGCTATAGTTAATTGTATTGGTAAATTGAAGCAAGAACCGAACTGATTAGCCGCCGACCAAATTCCGAATTCCGAATTCGGTTGGTCATTATATTATTTTTAGCCCCCGACAAAAAGAGGGGTGTTTTATAAAGACGTGATCTGTGTATGTGACACACAGATACATATATCTGTCTGTTTCTTCGTAGCTCCCTAACAAATGGAACGATTTTGATGCGGTTGTTTTTCTCTTTGAAAGATAACGTAATCGAGGTGGATCTTAGCTATAACTTATGAAGGTCTGCTCAGGCGTTTAAAGATCATCAGCTCATTTTCTACTTGATTCCTTGAGTTGAGGTCTACAACTTTCACTGGTCTATAAAGCCCCTCTTTTTCCGTAAATAATAATTCTTATCTGGAGGTAGCGTAGTTCAATATTCAGATAAATGTAGATAAACCCATATATAGGTCATTATGTTATTTCCTATTGCTATATAATTTAATACTTAATTGAGGATGTTTGTATTTATTACTCAATATACTAAATGTTATTATTGAAATAATACGATCCTGTCGATAAAGTGCCTTGTTGGAAATTGCGTTGTAGTTATTTATGATGTCGTTATAAGTTTAAACGTCATAATTATGTTTCCATTAAGGTGGAAGACACAGTTCTGCCCGCGAAATTCAAATTTAATTTGGTTTTTCGCAATTTGTAAATTAATACGACAAAGTAGGCTTATGGCATTCAAATTGCGACGATGGCAGTATCATCTTCACAGGTTTATATACAAAACTTTACTTGAAAGTGGCCAGTTTAAGAAATTAATCAAAATATCGACTAATTTGTGAGTGTTGTAAAAGAAGGTTGGTTGCAATTATTGAAAGAGATTCAATGTCGTCTGGCCGAATTAAAAGTATTATTTAAATGTGACAGAGTTGTCATGGTCTTCTTTGTTTTTTTTCTGTTTCTGATTGAATTAATATAAAATAAATCTATTTTATATATTCAAATGTGTGTTGACTCCAGCTAAACTACAGCTACAGCTTAAACCACTACTCTGCTACACGAATAGGTTATGGGCCCAGCACGCTTCCACTGCGCATGGAATCACATGGCGGCATGAGATATTTTCTTTTGTTTATTGATGATAAAACGAGATACACCTTTGTTTATTTCTTAAAAAAGAAAAGCGAAGTTATTTCGAAGTTAGTTGAATTTAAGTCGTTAGTAGAGAATCAAACGAACAGGAAGATAAAGAAGTTTCGGTCTGACAATGGAAAAGAATTCGTGAACAAAGATGTAAGTCAATTATTCAAAGAAAATGGGATAGTTCATCAACTTACCATTGATTACTGCCCCGAACAGAATGGAGTAGCGGAACGCGCTAATCGAACATTAGTAGAGAAAGCGAGGTGTATGTTAGAAGAATCTGGTTTGAGCACCAAGTATTGGGCAGAGGCTATCAATACTGCAGTTTTTCTGAAGAATCGTTCACCTACTAAAGCACTTAACGTAACCCCATTAGAAGGCTGGTCTGGACAAAAACCCAACTTAAGTGAGCTTAAAGTGTTTGGATGCAAAGCTTTTATGCATATCGACAAAGCTAAAAGAAAGAAGCTTGATGCGAAGAGTAAGGAGATGATCTTCGTAGGCTATTGCATGAATTCTAAAGGATATAGACTTTGTGATCCCCACGACCATAAGCTTCAGAAATCTAGAGATGTGACATTCTTTGAGAACCAGTTCTTCAACAAAAGAGAAAATACACCATCAAGAGAGAATACAGTGGGAAGATTTCTGAATCTAGAGAGACAGATAAATGAAATCCAACAGGAGTATACACAAGAGAATAGTAACCCGTCTGAGCAGATAACTACAACAGAAACAGTTACTATTAATACAGAAGAAGATCAATTTGAAGATTGTATTACAGATTCTACAATAAATGAAGAATCTGACATTCAAGTAGAGAGATTTGATGTTCAGGACGAGCAGCCACCTGAAACACAAGCAGAAGAGAGAAGATATCCTCAACGCGAGAGAAAGCCTAAGGATTACGGAGATTATTATCTTTATAAAACCACAGAAGGACACAGTGATGATCCCCTCACTGTCGAAGAAGCTCTCAGCAGAAATGACAAGGATAAGTGGCAGGAGGCCATTGATGCTGAACTTAATGCCTTGAAGAAGAATGGCACCTGGAGTCTAGTCAAGCCGGATCAGTCCCTTAATAATTTTAATGTAGTAGATTCCAAATGGATTTTTAAAATTAAAAAGGAACCAGGGGGGAAAGAGAGATACAAGGCTAGACTAGTAGCTCGTGCGTAAAAACGCAGAAACATGGCTTAGATTATATGGAGACATTTTCACCTGTGATAAGGCATAGCACACTCAGACTTCTATTTGCTATTGCAGTTGAGAATGACCTGTCAATTGATCAGATGGACGTAGTCACAGCATTCTTGAATGGAGATTTGACAGAACGTGTATATATGAAACAACCTAAGCTATGTGAAGAGAAAGGGAAGGAAAATCATATCTGCTTACTAAAGAAAGCCCTGTACGGTCTGAAACAGGCACCCAGAGCATGGAATAAGAAACTTCATGATGCTCTGATTGAAATGAAATTTAAGAGATCTGACAATGAACCATGTGTATATTTTAGAAGAAGAGGAAATCACATTGTTTACATTGCAGTATATGTAGATGATATTCTGATATTCTATAATGACAAAGAGGAAAGAGAAAAGGTCAAGATAGAATTGAAGAATAAATTCGAGATGAAAGATTTGGGAAAGGTAGAGACTTTTTTAGGAATGAAGATAGATCAACAAGGGAAGAAGATAACCATTGATCAAGGTGAATACATTCAAAAGATTCTGAAAGAGTTCGGAATGGCTGACTGTAAGCCAGTGAAAACACCCTTAGAGACCGGGAGAAAACTGGAGAAACCGAGAATAGAGAACTTCATCCCACTTAAAGATTTCCCATATCAGAAACTTATAGGTTCACTTATGTACCTAGCTGTTTGCTCGAGACCTGACATAAGTTTTGCCGTTGCCTACCTTAGTCAATTTAACAGCTGTTGTACAGGTGAACATTGGAGCGTAGCAAAGAGACTGTTGAGATACCTGAAGGGTACAGCTCATTACAAACTGAACTTTGAGAAGACAGGAAAAGATCTGACTGGATATGTAGACGCTGATCATGCTGGAGATATCAGTGATAGGAAATCATTTTCCGGATATATATTTATTTTAGGAGGAGCTCCTATATCCTGGGAAAGCAAGAAGCAACGCACAGTAGCCTTATCCAGTGCAGAAGCTGAATATGTTGCCATGTCAGAGGCATGCAGATAGTCGACGTTCCTGAAGAGACTTATAGAAGAACTAACCGCAAAGGAACGCCGTGCAATTAAGCTCTATAGTGACAGTCAGTCAGCAATACAAATTGCGAAGAACCCTGTTCATCACCAACGGACGAAACATATAGATGTCAGATGTCATTACATCAGAGAAGCATTGAATAATAACATTGTGAAAGTGGAGTACCTGCAGACTGAAGAGATGACTGCAGATATTTTAACGAAGGCTTTACCGAGATGCAAGAACGAGTTATGTGTGAGAGAAATGAACTTGTGTGCTTGATGATGTAGTGATACATATTTTATATATTTTGTTGATGGTTTGAATGCTAGAGATTTTTTAGTGCAGTCTTCCATTGAGGAGGAGTGTTGTAAAAGAAGGTTGGTTGCAATTATTGAAAGAGATTCAATGTCGACTGGCCGAATTAGAAGTATTATTTAAATGTGACAGAGTTGTCATGGTCTTCTTTGTTTTTTTTTCTGTTTCTGATTGAATTAATATAAAATAAATCTATTTTATATATTCAAATGTGTGTTGACTCCAGCTAAACTACAGCTACAGCTTAAACCACTACTCTGCTACAGCTTAAACCACTACTCTGCTACACCAATAGTGAGTAACTCACGTCCAACTCAGTATTTTGATTAATTTCTTAAACTGGTCACTTTCAAGTAAAGATTTTTATGTAAACCTGTGAATATGATAATTCTACTGGCGCAATTAGAATGCCATTAGCCTAGTTTGTCGTATTAGTTTACAAATTGCGAAAAACCAATTTTTTTTTTAATTTCGCGGGCAATTAAATTTGAATTTCGCGGGCAGACTCATAAAATCATCCTTAATATATTATAATCACAGATTCACGATGTCCTAACTCGATGATTATAAAGTTATAGTAGAATCAATATTCAAATTATGTAAATTACGAGAATAATAGATATATATAATAATAATATCTTTGATTAATTATTTATTTATTTAGATTACAGAAAGATTTGATTGATAAGGTCGTTCATTGTATTTGTTTCACTGACTTATGATTTGTTGTTTTTAGGGTTCCATTCCATACCCAAATGGTGCCAAACAGCCTCCGCTGTCCGTCCGCCCGTCCGTCCACCGGCCCGCATTCGTCTAGTCGCACGCACACAAACACCGTGCCGAAGTCTGCCGAACTGAAACGACGTTAGACGATGCTGTGTTAGGTTTATTTTCGTTACGGAATTTCTTGATTCGGTCGCCGCGCTCAAAGCCCGCGTTAAAAGCTATGCAATAGCTTAAAATAAAAAAGAGGGTCTTTTCCATACAATTAACTTTTGTTTTTGCTCGATCTTAATCACAATAACAGCTGGTGCTAAATCTTGTAAGATGGTAAGGAACCCTTCGTGTGCTGGTCCGACTCGCACTTGGCCGGTTCTTTATGATGTACAATAAAGAATATTTCATTCACTCATTTCGTTCTTTCATTAGAAGCAGTGATAGCCTAGTACTTAGGACTGTGGTCTCCTATTCGGAGGGTCGCACGTTCGATCCCTGGTACGTACCTCTGACTTTTCGGAGTCATGTGCGTTAGCGATTAAATATCACTTGCTTCAACAGTGAAGGAAAACATCGTGAGGAAACCTGTACATCTGCGAGTACTCTATAATGTTCTCGAAGGTGTGTGAAGTCCGCCAATTAGCATTGGGCCAGCCTGGTGGACTATGGCCTATAAACCTTCTCTGAGAGAAGACTTGCACTCAGTAGTGAACCGTTGAAGAGTTGCTAATGATGATGATGATGATGTTCTTTCATACATTTATCGACCTTTCAAACAATAGCAGCATCACTTAGATGATAGATCATAACATAACGATATCATACGTACATAACGACATGACGACCTTGTTAGCTGTTGTTACCCGTTATTATTGTGTTATGGAGACCCATTATCAGTTTGTAATGTGTAATTACAGATTTCTTGTTGCTGGTAGTTACACGGCATTATACAGGCATAATTACCAGAATAATACCATTAATAGCGGTCAAAACCCTTGAATGGTAATATATTTTACAACGGTACAAAGAACTGCATTAATAACTTTTCTTATATGTAGGTACTATCTGATGCCCGGGACTTCGTCCGCGTGGATTTAGTTTTTGAAATCCCTCAGGAACTCTCTTTGATTTTCCGGGATAAAAAGTAGCCTACGTCACTCTCCAGGTTTCGACTGTTATACCCATGCAAAAACCACGTCGATCCGTAGCTCTGTTGCGGCGTGATTGATGGAAAAACCAACAAACAAACACACTTTCGCATTTATAATAATAGTAATTATGTATTAATGATGTAGTATGATAAATGCACTCAACCGGATCACAGATGTTTTATGCTACCCATATAGAATAATCTTTGTAATAATATGTAGTATGAGAGAGTGTTAATGTGAAAGTGTGTTTGTTAGTTTGTTAATTTGTTGATTTGTCCGTCAATCACGCCGCAACACAGCTACGGATTATCATAAGATAGCTGCTGTCGGATTGTCTAAAAACTATTGTATCAATGTAACGATCATAATCACCGATTGGCTGGTACTATCCCGCTATTAGTGAAAATGATTGATGCAGCGATCGTAACACAGATGCAATCATTTTTGGAACGTAGTTCCTTATCGCGCGGAGCGGCAGGGGGCTATACGGAAAAAATTAAGACAAAATTGAACCGACACTCGACACTGATCGACACTTTTTTGAATGTGAATTTAGCATTGTGTTCGGTATTTTCGCGGTACAATATTGGGTCTCCGTAGCCTTGTGGTTTCTGCAGTCGCCTAACAGTTAAAAGTCGATGTTTCGAATCCCAGCTCGACAGACTGAATTTTCTATTTTCAATTTTGTAGAAATTGTTTTTTTTTGTTTTGTTGAAATTTCCACATGTAGAAATTGTTTAAAATAAAATTGAAAATGGAAAATTCGGTCTGTCGAGCTGGGATTCGAACCATTGACCTTTGGCTGTTTGGCGACTGTGGAAACTACAAGGCTACGGAGATCTAATATTGTAGTGTGAAAATGTTGAACACAATGCCAAATTAATTAATCGAAAGGAACTTCGTTCCATCCGGGTGTCCCTTGACACCTCTCAAGTTTTTATTTTTTAGACAAACCCACAGGCTATCGGCTAGTGAGTAAGTGGTTCAGGCTTTGATCCAGAGATATATTTTTTTGTCAGTTGAAAACCATGAATCATGTTTATTACGCGAATAAAAACAGTTGTTTAACCTCAGTCACGTTACCATTACACACTATCAATTAAATAACAATTATATGCAAAGAAAAAAGCTTCATGTAGCGGAAACAATTACAATTTACAACTAAACTTCTATCAGATGATTGTAATTGTATCGAAGCATGTCGATTGTCGGTAATAATTTATGTTATAATTGTTTTAACATGATTTATAGTCGTATTCTTACGCCATTTGAATCAAGTTTTGATTTATATTGGTTCCCATAAGAACATAATGTAGGTTACCTGTGAAGAAACTACGACTACTGCAACTATCTATGTATGTATGTATGTATGTATGTATGTATTATGTATATATGTATGTATGTATATATGTATGTATGTATGTATGTAACTATATGTATATCCGAATGCTCCACCGTAGCGAATAAACTACTAAGCCGATTATGATGTAAAAGGTGTCAATCGATTCTTTATGATAGTCCAGACGAAATACGTAAAACGTATAAAACTACATTTTATACGAACAAAATCTATCTATAATATAATAAAACTGTAACAGGTCCAATTCTGTACATTGAAGATATTTTGAAAATTTTTGTTTGAGGGCACTCTATAATCGATACTGAAGCCAAAACAATTTTTTTTTTATTTTTTGTCTGTCTGTCTGTCTGTCTGTCTGTCTGTATCTTGGCCGCGCATCACGCCGAAACTACTGGACGGATTTAAATGAAACTTGGCACGATTTAAGTTTATACTACGAGGTATAACATAGGATACTTTTTATCCCGAAATTCAGCACCGTTCCCTTGGGAGAGGGGATGAAAGTCAAAATGTGTATTTCACTGTAATTCATTAAGGCGTATTCCGATTTAATCCATTTTTTTTTGTTAGAAAGCAGGTTCTTTAGAGATTGTCCTGTAATTATTTCAAGGTCGTCAATTTCGTAGTTCAGAAATTATAGACATCACAATCTTCAGTATAGGTCCAAATAACTTGAACCCCGGAATCTACAGGATACTTTGAATGAACGGCTCATCTTAAGCTGGCATGTGTAACTTATCGTATATAGCCATCGTGGATACTATTTTGTCAAAGTCAAACTACTCCAAAGGCGTCAGATTTTGCCAAACGATCATTATACCTACATACTACATAGTAGGTATGGATGTAATACATCGTATGGACGTAATATTACAGTGTTTTCCTATGTAATTTAATATCCTAATCATAATTACTAATATTATAAATGCGAAAGTGTGTTTGTTTGTTGGTTTGTCCTTCAATCACGCCGCAACAGAGCCACGGATCTACGTGATTTTTTTACATGGGTATAATTGAGGACCTGGAGAGTGACATAGGCTACTTTTATCCCGGAAAATCAAAGTGTTCCCGAGGGATTTTAAAAACTAAATCCACGCGGACGAAGTCGCGGGCATCAGCTAGTCAATAATATGATGAATGTTGCATCCAATGGTTGCATCCAATTTTCTGTAGTCGGGTAATTTTTTTTAACTTTTATCCTTATTATTAAGACGGTAGTTAAATATAGCAAGATAAAAGTAAAACTGTAACATTTTATGCTCGTCATACTGAATTTCACCACTCATTCATCAAAATCGGCTCAATAGAACTACGGCTACGGTGAAAAATACAATAATACAAACATACATACAAAGACGACTGCTATACTTAATTTAATATAAAAAAAATATTTTTTAAAAACCGACTTCACCCGCACCACTACTAAGTACATAATTTATTGTTGATTTTTTAAAAACCGCTTGACTGGTTTCGATAAAATTTAAATGGGACCACCTTTGAAACAAAAAAGAATTTTCCAAATTGCTTCAGGCGTCTTCGAGTAATCGGTGAACATACATAAAAAATATACTATGTATTCCGACGAATTGAGAGCCTCATCCTATTTTGAAGTCGGTTAAAAGTCATAACCATTACTTTTGGCTCTGCTGCAGTCGGTTAATTAACAAGACCAAGACATACTAAAGTGGCCTAACTCACAATGAGGAAGTAATAATGACCTAGCCATAAATTAGCAAAGGCTCATTAGCACTAAATACAGTCACATACAGACAGTACTTATATCAAATTACTCTTAATCGTTGATCTGATAGGTGCGACATTGGAGTTCCTCAATGTCATATTCATATTGGCTGACCGTGAATTGTGGAATGCTTGACTTTGAAACGACTCCTATACAAAAATCTTTATAAAAAATTGGTTGTCTGTAAAGTCGGTTTACGGTCGATAGTTTTACGTGATAACGCCATAAAGAAACATTGATGACCTTACCACAGCGCGCACGCGATGACTTGGGCGGGCCCGGCGACGGGCGCTCTCCAAGCCAACGCTTGGGCCGATCGTGCCTCTCTATCGCTTGTTCAGCGCTCTCGCTTGCACGCGCAGGCTCAGGCGGAACGTGACACTTTTTCGTGCGTGCAGCCGGTGTTCATCGATTTAAAAGACGTTATTAGATCAAAAACTTCGACACCGAAAGCGTACTTATACAAATTGGCGCGTCAGACTCCAGTGTTAACTATCGGGTGTGCACAGACCTTAAGCTAAGCTATAGTGACATGGACACTTGTAACAAAACTATCATGTGTACGTGTAAGAGTAAGATAGAAGCACGAGAAAGATATGAAACACGAGTACTTATCTACTGTAGAAAGTATTATGAACTAGCTGATGCCCGCGACATCGTCTGCGTGAACTTAGCCTTTAAAATGCCTCGGGAACTCTTTGACTTTGCGGGATAAAATGTAGCCTGTCACTCTCCAAGTCCTCAACTATAGGTACCCCTGCAAAAAATCACGTCGATCCGTAGCTCTGTTGGGGCGTGATTGAAGGACAAAGCAACGCACTTTCGCAGTTATAATATTTCACCATATAAAGTGCAAGTGCATATAGTCGACGTGGTTTTTTACACAGGTAAAGTTTTAGACCTGGAAAATAACACAGGCTACTTTTTGTCCCGGGAGCATACATTTAAACGCCCGCGCCACTACGAAGTATATAATTTATTGTAGATTTTTTTTAAACGCAGATCGGTTTAGGCGTATTCGAGTAATCGGTGAACATGAATAGAAAAAAGATTCCGTTGAATTGAGATCCTCCTCCTTTTTTGAAGTCGGTTAAAATAATAATAAAAATTAGTTTAAATGTAACGAAGATAAGGAGTAAAACAGTCAAAATAGTTCAACCCCTATCTCAGAGAACATACATCCATCCATCCGTATACTACATCTATACAAACATACATCCGTATACATTCATCCTCACAAACTTTCACATTAATAATATTATTGTATAATTAATTAATAATATTATTAGTTCACATTAATAATCAACATACATTAATACATGCATATATACATACACACATACACACATACACACATACATACATACATACATACATACATACATACATACATACATACATACATACATACATACATACATACATACATGCATACATGCATACATACATGCATACATACATACATACATGCATACATGCATACATACATACATACATACATACATACATGTATGCATGCATGCATATTGGCGCATGATTTAAGGATAAATATGTGAAAAGTAGCATACGAATATCCCGCGGGAACTGTTTGTTTTCCCGGAATAAAAAGAAGCTGTTGTCACTTTTCAGGTCCTCAACTATGCCTATCAAAAAAACCACGTCAATCTGTAACTTCGTTGGCGCATAATTGAAGGATTAATATGTGAAAAGTAGCATACGAATATCCCGAGGGAATTGTTTGCTTTCCCAGGATAAAAAGTAGCCTTTGTCACTTTTCAAGTCATCAACTATGCCTCTCCAAAAAACCACGTCAATCTGTAACTCCGTTGGCGCATAATTGAAAGATAAATGTGTGAAAAGTAGTATACTAATATCCTGCAGGAACCGTTTGTTTTCCCGGGATAAAAAGTAGCCTGTGTCATTTTTCAGGCCCTTAACTTTACCTGTGCAAAAAAATCACGTCAATCTAAAACTCCATTGCGCGTATTTTGAAGGACAAATGCGTAAAAAATAGCGATGCTATCCCGCAGGAACTGTTTGCTTTTCCGGGATAAAAAGTAGCCTATGTGCTATTCCAGACTATAATCTATGTCTGTGCCAAATTTCAGCAAAATCGGTTCATTCGTTGTCGCGTTAAAGAGTACCTAACAAACATCCATCCATCCATCCGTATATCCATTCTCACAAACTTTCGCATTTATAATATATAGCTGATAGCTGATGCCCGCGACTTCGTCTGCGTGGATTTAGTTCATAATATCCCGCGGGAAATCTTTGTCACCCTCCAGGTTCTCACCTATACCTATCCAATAAATCACGTCAATCCGTAGCTTTGAAGCAGGAAACATTTGATCGTCTTGCTCGCGGCATTGTTAATGATGATTCAAAGATAAAACATATTACTGATGATATTATCAATTACGTTTAGCTATCATTTTTATAATTGTCAAATTTTTTACCATACTTAACCAAAGACAAAATTACGTTTAGCTGTCATTTACGTTTTGTTATTCCACTGTCATTTGCGTTTTGTTATCCCATGTCAGATGCATTTTGTTATACCACGTTTTATAGTGACTTGACGGAAACGCGTTCGAACGGGATAAAAAGTATCCTATGTCCGTCTCCTGGTTCTAAGCTACCTCCCCACCAATTTTCAGCCAAATCGGTTCAGCCGTTCTTGAGTTATATAATAGTGTAACTAACACCACTTTCTTTTATATATATAGATAAGTTAAGTAGGAGGAAGTAGGGTAGTCGGATAGGTAGTAGGAATATACATACATACATACATACATACATACATACATACATACATACATACATACATACATATATACATACATACATACATACATACATACATACATACATACATACATACATATATACATACATACATACATACATACATACATACATACATACATACATACATACATACATACATACATAAATGCCGCGTAATTAAAAGATAAATATGTGAAAAGTAGCATACTAATATCCCGCAGGAACCGTTTGTTTTCCCGGAATAAAAAGTAGCCTTTGTCATTTTTCAGGCACTTAACTTCACCTGTGCAAAAAATCACGTAAATCTAAAACTCCATTGCGCGTATTTTGAAGGACAAATGCGTAAAAATTAGCGATGCTATCCCGCAGGAACTGTTTGCTTTTCCGGGATAAAAAGTAGCCTATGTGCTATTCCAGACTATAATCTATGTCTGTGCCAAATTTCAGCAAAATCGGTTCATTCGTTGTCGCGTTAAAGAGTAACAAACATCCATCCATCCATCCAAACATCCATACATCCTCACAAACTTTCGCATTTATAATATTAGTAGGATTACTACGGAACCCTAAAAACTCATCGTGTCATAACTCATAAGTAGTACGTACCAACACATCGATCGTGTGTAATATGTAAATCTATGGACAAACTGGGACAATGTATATAATTTCACTTCGTTAACTTGGTAAAGCAACTCGTAGATTTTTTATTTAATCTACTATATTATTTTTTTATTTTATTTATGTAGATTAGGTAATGATAGTAGATAAGTACATGCCTTATTCCCGGCAACAAACTGTTTTCCACAGTTTATGGCATAATTTGTTAATCTGTAGTAAGCAATAAGCTTAGGTATTTATATATTAAAATATACCTAAAAAGTGTTTTATTGTAAATACCTGAGTAATTAAAGAATATCTATACAGCAGGTATATTTTTCAATTACTTTCTACCTAATATATTTAATTAATTAAAACTAATGTCTAAGAAAACACTTTCAAACATCACATCTCGTTTTCCAGCAATGTGATCGTGTTTTTTCTTATGCGTTTATGCGTGTTTATTCGTTTGACAGATAATATTGTAACAAAGTGAATTATTTATTGGCTCCAAGTTCAGTAGTCGTACATCATTAGTAAATACAAATAAATCTTGGTGTTTCCAACGCTTTCGACGCAAACAGTGGCTTGTAATGTTGTAATTAATTTGGATACGGCCAGAGATAACAACTTAAGTATTATTAATAAGTTGATATCTGGCACCACGTGGTCTCAGTGGGTCAACCCATTAATGGAAATTTTCGACGGGGGACTATGAAGCCAATTTTCAAAAAAAAATAATATTATGCACTGATATCAGGAATCGAACCCGCATTTTTTCAAGAGTCCTACTATCCTACTTCTTCTTCTTCTTCTTTATCAACCGATAGACGTCCACTGCTGGACAAAGGTCTCTTGCATGGACTTCCACAGGCCTCGGTCTTACGCCGCCTGAATCCAGCGGCTCCCTGCGACTCGTTTGATGTCGTCGGTCCACCTGGTGGGGGGTCTGCCAACACTGCGCTTCCCGGTGCGGGGTCGCCACTCCAGCACCTTGGGAACCCAACGACCATCAGCTCTTCGAACCTATCCTACGTATCCTACTAATAATATAAATGCGAAAGTTTGTGGGGATGCATGGATGGATGGATGAATGTATGTTTGTTACTCCTTCACGCCACAACGAATGGACCGATTTGGCTGAAATTTGAAATGGAGGGTAGGTACATTTTATACCGGAAAATTAAAGAGTTCCCACGGGAACTTAAAAACCTAAATTATCGCGGACGAATTCACGGGTACCATCTAGAATTATATTTATTAATACATATAAGCAGTGATACTTGATAGCTCCTTTTTCGCGGATCCTTTATTCGATTCCAAGCACGCATCTCATTCTATGACCTTTCGGAGTTATGGGCGTTACAAGCAATTAAATATAGCTTTAACGGCGAAATAACGTTAGTTACATAAAAGGCAATGAAAATAGATATTAAAGCACCCAATGCTCAATCTATAAATGCATTAATGATATATCTGGTTTACTAATGAAAATGACGTGTATTGGCATTGAAATCAATTTGAAATCATAATAACATTCAATGAAATGTGTTTTTGAGCACATGCAATTCAAGTTCAGCACAGCTTTGAAAGTTGTTTTGGTTTTTAGGATCTTTAGACGAGAGGTCAGGACAACATTGAACACATTACCTACATGATAAAATATATAATATACGAGCACCGTGTATACCGAGTATATTTATGTAATATAATCTGTTTTTACACGACTGTCCAAAAAAGGGAGTTAATGTTTTCAGAGTTCATGTATTATGTTTAAATGTCTGTATAGATTTGGCGTATCGTTAGAATCTTTACATTATTCCGAGTGATACTTGCTATACAGTTATGTAGTTCTTTAAAGCTTTAGATGTATGTAAGGACCATAAACATACTATTACTTAATTAATATGTAGGTACCATAACAGGACATATTAATTGAGTTTCGTTTTAACTGTCTCAGGTCTGAGCCAAATCTTCTTCTTTTTCAACCAGAAGACGTACACAACTGGACATAGGTCTCTTGGAAGCTGCATGGACTTCCTCAGGCCTCGGTCTTGCGCCGCCAGCATTCAGCGGCTCTCTGCGACTCGTCTGATGTCCACCTGGTGGGGGATCTGCAACCACTGCGCTTCCCGGTGCGGGGTCACCACTCCAGCATCTTGGAACCCCAATGACCATCAGTTCTTCGAACTATGTCAGAGCACGCTTTATAGATTTATGCCGTAGTGGTACTTATTTTAAGCTTGTCCTATTAGTTTTAGGTCAATAGGCTATTAAAATTAATTTAACTAAGTGTCTGTCTGTATCTTTGCCTTAAAAACCAGGCGTTTTACCCTAAAAAAGTTTCGACATCTGTGACCTTATCTGTCCCGACCCAAATTTAGTATAGGTAGTACCTATAAGGTAGGGTCTTCGAAAGGGGACCTATTAGGTACCCTTTTGAAGACACTACCTTACTTGGGAACTGAAATTACATGACGAGTTTTGGTTCTTACCGCCATGATATTACAGATTATAATCGATGAACATCGAACTCAGTTAGGCGTAAGATGATCGCACATTGCAACCCGCACCGCAAGTCAAGCATTTAAGGAATTCACCGAATTTAGGACAGGGATCACGACCATAAGATCAACCCAGAGAAAGACAGGTATTATGTAAAGGCAAGGAAATTATCGGAAATCGGAATTTCTTTGAGGGATAAAATCCGAAACGAAGTAATTCGCTAGATAAATTACTAAGGTGACCGACGTAGCTCTTAGGCCTACAACGCACTACCGGCTAGCCGGAGTACGGCGTACCGTTACGGCAGACCGCATGTCTTGCGGTCTGCCGTAACGGTGCGCCGTACTCCGGCTAGCCGTATCGTCTCGGTTCTATAGCGGTCTGCCGCAATGGTCAGTATTTCTTGAAATATTGCAAAACATGGACGTCGAAGAAGTTGCTGCAGTTATGTATTTATATTACTGTGGAAAGCGTCTTCGTAAAAATAAAAAAAGCATGATTCTTTCGAACGATGGCTGGCAACTGAGGCCAGAGGCGCCCCGCACGGCCGGCCGCATAGTGCGTAGAGGGGATGCCGCATACCGCAATATTCAACCGGTACGGTGCGCCGCAGTCTCTCGTCAACCGGAGCGGTTGACGGCAGGCCGGAAGTCAGTGCGTTGAAATTATATGATTTCATAGTAAAATAGACATGCGGTCAGCCGCAACGGCGCGCCGCATTGCGGCTAGCCGGTAGTGCGTTGAAGCTCTTAGGGATAGCACGTTGAAAATGACGGTGGGCTGGATACATAGTTTGTCAGAGGACTGATGCTCGCTGTCTCTGGAGTTGTAACTTGTAAGGTCCTCGATTGGAGATTTCGTCTCGACAAACGGAGTATAGGCCGCCGGAGTATAGATGAAGCGATGGCATCCGGAAAGTGGCCGGCATCGATTGGATGCGAAAGGCCGAGGATAGGCAACATTGGCGCTAATTGAAAGAGGCCTGTGTCCAACAGTTTTACGGACAGCCTAGACTGTAAAAATGTCGATCTGAGTGGCGTAGCTATAGTGTGCGACCCGCAATAAGGAGCAAGGTAATGTGCAATTAGGCACAGAGTTGCAACACGCTACTGGTCTATTACACGTATTTCCGACAAACCCTGTTTTGCCACACGTGAGGCAACTAGCTGCGGGTGATTATCGGTAGCCTTTCATATTATTGCATTCTGAATAAGTTAAATTTCTTGCTATTCGTAGGCATAATACCGATCTCTCGCATTTGCACGAACACGCTTATCCACAAATGTAGGACGTCAATTGCAAATGAATAATTAAGCAAAATTTTGACTGCATTCATTTCATTCATCATGGATGGATGGATATTTGTTATTCCTTCACGCCACAACGAAAGAACCGATTTGGCTGTTTGGAATGGAGATAGCTCATACCCAGGATAACAAACAGGCTACATTTTATCCCGGAAAAGTAAAAAGTTCCCGCAGGAATTAAAAAACTTTAATCCACGCGAACGAAGTTGCGGGCATCATCTAGTTCATAACATCATTCAAAACATCATAGTTGTAACAAAAAAAAATGAAAAAGAGCAATCGATGAATCAAACACTTTTAATACTATACATAAAAACCGGCCAAATGTAATGTAATGTGTAGGGTTCCGTAGTTGAGTCTCAAATATTATTGCTGACCTAGGATAGTGCTTTTGTTTTATAATTATACTACTGCTGTGAATTTTTTCTTGTATCCTATACACAACCATTTAGCTGGCAGAGGGGAGGGGGGGGGGGGCACTTGACCCTAGTAAACTTTAGCACTTTAAAATATCATATTTCACAAACGGATCCCTGAATTGAAAAATGATGCTCCCACACCCACAATATTTTTGAAAGACCTATTCAACGACACCCCACACATGTAGGGGAGATACCCTAAATAAAATAAAAATTATTTTTCACAATTTTATTCACCATTTTGTCGGCGTGATTGATATATTTTATAGGTCCCTTGTCAGATTACAGATTTCGAGTATGAATAGTCTCTGAGCTAAACCACCGACGGACAGACAGACAGACAGACAGACAGACAGACAGACAGACGGACGGACATGGCGAAACTATAAAAGTTCCTTGTTTACTACGGAACCCTAAAAAGGGATCTTATTCTAATCAAAATAAACTTTGCACACATTAATGTGGAAAGGTGAAATAAACGAAAAAAGTAATCCATGCTAAGAACCCATGTAAGTAAACAGCTGACTTATTGAGCAGGCTATACCTACCAGTCAACTAGAAATGTAGGTAATCTAGGTATAATTAATGAATGTGAACATTATAAAATTCGTTACATCACATAAACTTGAAACCCCTAACGCTTGCAATAACGCGATATTGCGAACGCCGAATTATCGTTGAAATCAGATCCATTAACGTCAATCACGGTCACACGCTACTGAGCACAAAAGTAATTTTACATACTTACCTGCGCCATATTAACTTGATATAAACGAGTATTTGCAGTGACGTCCGTAATCCGTATCCGTTAGCAATCTATATCTATACTTATAATAAAACTGTAACTGGACGATTTCTGTACATTTAATCTATTTTGAAAATTTTAACCGGGGGATGCTTTATTATCAATACTGATCCCAAAATAGATTTTTATTTAATTTTTGTCTGTCTGTCTACTGAACGGAATTGTATGAAATTTGGTATAGTAGTAGGTGATACTCCGGGTCAACATATAGGATAGTTTTTATCCTGATAAACAATAAGGTTTCTCCAGGATAGGGATGAAAGTTTTTATCGGTTTTACTTCATAATTCCGTCAAATTTGGACCAATTTTAATCATTCTTTTTTATTTAAAATTGTATAATATCAGGCATAGTTTGTCTAATTTTGATGAAGATCTGATAAATATTATAGGAGACAGAGAACATAATGCTTCACGGGTAGCAGCAAAAGTCACTCACATAAAGGACAACGATCGAATACAGCCATTCCATATTTATATGAGGGTTTTAGCCATAGACATAGACTTAATTAATAATTAATCTCCAGGCCCTAGATGATTATACCATTGTGATTTGTTTTGTAGCCTACCCGTGCGAAGCCGGGGCGGGTCCACTAGTTAGGCTAATAAATCCATAATGATGCAAAATTGTGGTACATGCAAACCTTTAAAGCATCCTAAATTAGTTGTAATGAGATCTGAATATAGTATCTAAATATATTTAAGCACTGGTAAAAACAAGATAAAACAAAAGAACCTGCCTAAACGTTCTGATAAGTCAGAAGACTAGCTGATGCCAACGACTTCGTCCGCGTTGATTTAGATCCCGCGTCACTCTCCAGGTTCTCAATTATAACCATGCAATAAATAACGTCGCTCCATAGTTCTGTTGTAGCGTGATTGAAGGACAAATCAACAAACCATTAGTAAGATGCCTGATTATGTTCCCCTTGGGATTCAACGGGGGTCGAGAACTGAAGTTCAATTTGCCATTAAACCATAATACTTATTATACTGTTTGAACGGTCTGGCCGTAGTTAGGAAATGGAATAATTTAATATAATAAATTTTATTTATAAAAAATCGTTTTCAAACACCCGCGCCACTACAAAGTATATAATTTATTGTTGATGTTTTAAAAACCGCTCGACCGATTTCGATAAAACTTAAATGGGACCACCTGGAAAGTATACCCTTTCAAACAAAAAAAGAATATTCCAAATCGGTTCAGGCGTCTTCGAGTAATCGGTGAACATACATAAAAAAAAAAGATTCCGACGAATTGATAACCTCCTCCTTTTTGAAATATTTTCAACATAATGTTCTCAAAGGTGTGTATAAGGGTGAGATCTAATTAGATAGCACTCTCAATCAGCTCAGACTCAAGACTGAATTAAAACAGACGAGACAGATATTTATGTCACGGCATATTTTATGTCGCATTTTAAATCTATCTTGAGTCTTGAGCAGACAGAGCCAGAGTACGATCTATAGATCTTAGCCTAAGTCTGCCAACCCGCACTTGGCCTTTACCCTATTCAATCGAGAGGAGACCTGGATGTCTAGAAGTGGACCGACGATGGGTTGAGGCGAGATGAACTGAATTTGGCTAAATAAGCCGAAAGGGGTTCTTTTATCTTGGGCCAGGTACTTGTACGCTATACCAAAAAATAATATAAAATCATAGATATTAAAATAAAATATGCTTTTCTGCAGTTTTACAATAAATAAGAGGTAAAGATATAAAATTTTTAATTGGGTACATTTGTAGAATAGCAACTCTCGGACTGCATCCATCAGCTTTTGTTGTCTATGTTTGTACTGACATTACGTCATCTTAATGTCATTTCAATTGTCAAATGTGAATTGCTGTCAATTAAGGTTATTTTTATGTCAAACGTCATCATGGCTCGTGTAGGTACGTGCCATTGTCAAAAACGACGCCATGTTGTTGCGCTTTTATTTTGCAAAATAATTTCACATTGTACCTCGTAAAACGTACCTTTTCCTGAGAAATAAAGAAAATATAATCACTATTTTATGACCCCGAACATACAAACAAATCCTACATCAAAATCCTACAAACCAACCTCCAGCACAAACATCTTGCGACGGCCACACTACGGAAGCATCTGGAGGTTGAGACCGAGACCATTGCCCTGATCCAAGAGCCGTGGGTCAGGGCAAATCGCATATGCGGCCTCGGCAACTGCGATGGTAAGATATACTATAGTAGCTTGCAAGAGCCGCCTAGAACATGCATATACATACCACGCTGCATAACGGCGACACTACTAACACAGTTCTGTTTCAGAGATCTAACAGCAGTAAAAATACAGAACGGAATACAACAAGACAATGGGAAGGCGGCAAGACCAATAGTCTTGGCATCACTATACCTACCCATTGAAGGCCAGATCCCCACAAAGGAAGTCGTGGACCTGGTTAACCACTGTGAAGAACATAATACGGACCTTGTCATCTCGGTCGACAGCAACGCACATCACACCCTCTGGGGAAGTGCAACAAACAACAAAAGAGGTGAGGAATTAGTGTCTTACCTACTAACGACTAACCTTAACATACTAAACAAGGGCACAGAACCAACGTTTGTCTCAAGTCGTTATCAGACAATCATTGACCTGACCCTTGCATCACATAACATAACGGATCAAGTCAGAAACTGGCATGTGAGCGATGAACCATCGTTCTCAGACCACAGAAGGATATCCTTCGAACTGACTCTGACCAAAATACAAGAAACACCTCGAAGAAATCCGAGGAAAACCAACAGTAAACAATTTAAAACACTGATCACACGACACATTGGAGAAACGTCAAATCTCATAATAGAAAATGTGTCACAAATAGACAGCAACGTTAATAACCTGACGAATAACATTAGGATATGCTACGAACAAGCATGTCCAATGACAACACGAAAGACAAAACAAACACCGAAGCACAGTTGGTGGAGCCCTGACCTTGAAAAGAAAAGGCAAAGGTTAAGGCACCTGTTCAACAGAGCTATGAACACCCGACGAGAAGAAGATTGGGATAATTTCAAGACAGCACAATCCCAATACAAAAAGCTTGTACGGAAGAAAGACAACCAATCATGGCAACGTTTCTGTACAAATATAGAAACGTATGACACAGCTACCAGGATCCGAAAGATTCTAGCTGAGGACAACAGCCGCACACTCGGTTCACTGAAGAAAACCGATGGCAGCTATACTACCGACGACAAACAGGTCAGCCAAACACTCATAGAAACACACTTCCCAGGCTGTAGGATTCTGGACACAGATACAACTGTTTGGACAGAAGAACCTCGGTGGTCACCCACAGAGGCCGACTGGGAGATAGCTAACAAAATAGTTACACATGAGAAGGTTCAGTGGGCAATCGACACCTTCCAACCCTTCAAGTCAGCGGGGTCAGACAATATTTTCCCTGCACTCTTACAATGGGGAGCAGTAGAAATAATACCATGGCTAGTGAAGATCTACTCTTCTTGTATAGCCTATGGCTATATACCCTTAATGTGGAGGGAAGTTAAGGTAGTTTTCCTGCCAAAACCAGGAAAGAATGACTACACACAGCCGAAATCATTCAGACCTATCAGTCTCACTTCTTTTCTGCTGAAAACACTTGAACGACTCGGCGACCGCTTCCTCAGAGACGGAGCCCTGAGACACATACCAATACACCGGAATCAACACGCATACAGCACTGGTAAATCCACGGAGACAGCGCTTCACTCTGTAGTATGCAAGATTGAACATGATATGAACAACAAATTGTCAACCCTAGGAGCCTTCATAGATATTGAGGGAGCCTTTGACAAAACAACGTTCAATAGCATCGATGATGCTCTTGGAAGATACGAAGTACCAATAACATTACGTAAATGGATAAGAGCCCTACTCGAAAAGAGGGCCATCCAACTAGACATAAACGGCACGACTAGAGGCATAGTAGCCAGGGGCTGTCCACAAGGTGGAGTATTATCCCCAATCTTGTGGAACCTCGTAGTGGATGACCTGATAACTAAACTAAACAACAGTGGCTTTTTCACGATAGGATACGCGGATGATCTAACGATCCTCATAAGCGGAAAACATGAAAACACGCTAAGTGCGATAATGCAAAACGCGCTAAGACTCGTAGAGAAATGGTGCAAAGAAAACGATCTTACGGTTAACCCTAAAAAGACGGAGTTAATTCTGTTTACAAACAAAAGAAAACCTGACATCCCCAAGATGCCTGTACTGTTTAGTACAAGTCTGGCATTATCAAAAGAAGTAAAATATCTGGGAGTAATGCTAGACAGCAAACTAAACTGGAAGACACACATAGACACAAAAATACAAAAAGCAACAATCATCCTAAATCAATGCAAACGCATGATTGGGAAAACCTGGGGTCTCAAGCCACGAATAATGAAGTGGCTTTACGAACCAGTCGTAAGAAGCTCATTGACATACGCGTCACTAGTATGGTGGCCAAGAACGCTTCTTACGACAACCCA
This sequence comes from Oeneis ivallda, assembly GCA_029955525.1. NCBI lineage: Eukaryota > Metazoa > Arthropoda > Insecta > Lepidoptera > Nymphalidae > Oeneis > Oeneis ivallda. The sequence goes on from JARPMR010000023.1 coordinate 15,288,857, forward strand.
ACAGGAACTACAAAAATTTCAAAGACAAGCGTGCCTGGCAATCACAAGCTGTATGAGCACCACACCATCAAACGCACTAGAGATAATACTGGGCATACCGCCTCTTCACCTACACATAAGGGAAGAAGCCACCCTTACAGCTCTCAGGATAAAAACCTACGGGCTGTGAAGAGAAACAATCACACCGCATACCCGGATACTATCACGCGAACAAATGAAGTGTCCACAACTGGGATGGATTTGTGATAAAACACAAAAAGTACATGTAATAGAAAAAGATTACAAGATCAACACGGAAGACATCTCAACTACCACGTCTACCATAGATACCATCGAGGTATACACAGATGGGTCCAAAACAAGCACGGGAGCGGGAGCTGGAGTCTACTGCCCCGAATTAAATATACACATTGCCTATACACTTGGTAAGAACAATTCAGTCTTCCAAGCAGAGTGTGTCGGCATCACAGCAGCAGCCATCGCCATGGCCAGCAGACAGGTAACAAATTTTAACATCAACATTAACACAGACAGCCAAGCAGTACTGAGAGCCCTAGCTAAAAATACGACCTCCTCAAAACTTGTATTTGACTGTCACAATGCATTACAAACCATAACAAAATCAAACAATGTCACACTGCGCTGGGTAAAAGGTCACAGTGACATTATTGGTAACGATGCAGCCGATGAGTTAGCTCGGCGCGCTTCAGCCCTGAAGGTTATGGGACCGGAACCGATCGCTCCTATACCCTTCTGTGAGTATAAAACATGGTTGCATAATCAAACAGTAAGTACACATGCCGAACTCTGGGCAAACAACACAGACTGTAGACAAACAAAAGAGGCTTTTCCATGCCTCAATCGCCGCCTTACAACAAAACTACTACAACTAGACCGAATAAAATTAAGGATAGTTGTAGGCACGATCACAGGACACTGCTCGCTCAACAAACACCTTTACATTCTAGGTATCACCGACAGCCCTCTGTGCAGAGCATGCATGGAGGGTGACGAGACACCGGAACACGTACTGCTTAAGTGCAGAAGTGTATCCGACCAACGTCACAAATACATTGGCTCTCCAGCTACACTTCCGGAAGTCCTCGCCGACCTGGGTGGCCTGCTCGGATTCTGGAAGGAGCTCGGCTGGCTGGAGTAATCCGGCGGGGTGCTGCACCAGAGGAATCACGCAAAACGGGCGAACATCGCCTACTTGCGGAGACAATTCCCAGGAAGAAGAGAAGAAGATGACCCCGAACATTTTGAAAGACCGTACAAATACCTGGCCCAGGCTCCATATATATTTGAAACAACCCCTTTATGTTTCTAAGTATGATTTTTTTCCGGATACAAGGCGGTAGAATAAAAGCGCTATCGAGCATTGAGCGTGTAATTAAGTAGTTACCAATAAAAAGCGCATTTCCTGAAAAACAAAAACAACTTGCACTATTAATTAGCTGGCGTATCACGTGACGCTAGAGCGAACAGTCGGCCTACAAACTAGGTTACGTAACTTTATGTAAGAAACCGGCCAACACATGGACCGGTCCAGTTTGTTACGTCTGTGGTACAGTGTGGTATTAGCCGTTTTAATATGTATTGAAAACTCGTATAGGTAGTACTTACGCCTTCTAATGAATGGCACTTGAGCAGATCCGGGAAGCTTTAAGAGCTGGTTCATATACACCGAAGTGCTCTTTTACCCGACTACAGCAAAGCAAAATAATAAGTAATGTCTTAAAATGAGCTGTTTGTGAGCAACCCATTGACGTCTCACTACTGAGCACAGGTCTCCTTTCAGAGAAGGGTTATAGGAGGCCATAATCTACCACGCTGGCCCAATGCAAATTGGTAGACTTCACACACCTTTGAGAACATTATGGTGAACTCTCAGGTATGCAGGTTTCCTTACGATGTTTTCCTTCACCGTTGAAGCAAATGATATTTAATTGCTTAAACGCACTTTACTCCGAAAAGTCAGAGGTATCGGAGCCCGGTATCGAACCTGCGACCTCCCGAATAGGAGACCGCAGTCCTAACCACTGGGCTATCACTGCTTGAAAATGAGTATTTGAATATTATTAGTATTCAATTCGATGCCTTAACATGGGTAGCATAAGTATGTCACGCACTCTTTAAACATTTCTGTGGTGGTGTCGTGTGATGCGGGTCGCTGCGTTCCCTCAAATATGGTTGAGCGAAGCAACGGCGGGGTCATGCGGCATGCTCGTGAACGGGTGCCACCGGCGGGAATGGGGCTACTTTATGTCTGCCCATCTTAGGGTATATTGCATTGATAGTAGGTATGCATTTTTGAAAACTTCCCTCATTGTGGAAACACTGCATACATAGCATAGTATTTATTGTATTTGACCGAGCGAAGCGAAGGTCTCTGAGTCTACTTGAATGAATTTGCACTAGTCCGTCCGTCCGTCCGTCCGTCCGTCTGTCAGAGTCTTATAACTTCAGAATTACTGAACGTAATTACTTCAAATTTAGATATAATATTATGTAAACCGATGGCCTCCAGCCGAAAATGGCTTAAAAAGTTATAAAAATCTTTATTTCAGTGGGGCTCTCATAGAAGCGAATGCGAAGTACTTAAAATATTTTTTTTTGCGATTCATAGGGTTGCTGTGTATCATGTGTATTTAAAGTATTCATTTTTATTTTTTCCTAAAATTGACGTAATGGGAGGCTCTCAAGGTGGAGATTATATTTGACCTCAGAGGTCACGATCGCTTGAACGGCCGAGCTTGAAAGTTTTATAATTATTAGCGTAATATCATGTACTTGAACAACAAATACTAAAATTAGATAAATATAATAAGGAAACTAAATTATTTAATTTTTAATGAGCTGCGGTATTTTTATCAGAACTTCACAATGGTGTCAATAGATGGCGCTCTCCTCTCATATTGCAAACGCAGCAGAAGTATTAATACATTAACATAATTATTTAAAATTACTATACAATTAATTAACATTATATATCAAACATCAATAAAACTTCACGTCGCGACGTGAAGTTTTATTGATGTTGTTTTTGCATGTTTTCTGATCGTGTCGATAGACGACGCTGTGAACAAATAATTAAATTTGAATGAAAATAAATAATTAATTTTGATCGTCATGTGTCTATTGAATGAATAAGTCTCAGTTCGGGGCGAACCACTAGCATAAACTTGTTTTGAATAGAGCAACCGTCGAATTTCTTGCTGGTTCTTCTCGGCAGGAAGGGCGTTCCGAACCAGTGGTAGAGGTAAACGATTCAAAAGCACTTGTAAAAAAAAGTTTATTTGAATAAAAATAGTTCTATTCTATTCTATTCTATTCTATTCTATTCTATTCTATTCTATTCTATTCTATGCTAAAAAGGAAAGGTTATGACTTTAGCAGTCTAATAAGTATGTTTGTATATTTTATGTATGTTCCACGGTCCACCTTAATAGTGCCCAAACAATTGAGCCGATTTTGAAAAATCAGGATTTTGTTATTAGATTTTTGTCATTATATGGTCCGAATATCATAGGCTACATTTTATATCAACGAAATCAATATTTCGTATATGTTGTATACAATTTTACGTAGGAAGTTGGTTGTTGAAATTTTTCTTGTTAGGTACATGTTCAAAATAGTTATCAATAGTAATAATAGTGGGTGGGTATCAGTGTGGGTGTTGGATCAATTTTAAAATAACCTATGTGGTAACCAGAACTGATAATTAAAATTTTACTAAGGACCATTACTCTAGTGTCAAAATAAAGCTACGACACTTTATGGCTCTTTTTGAGCGAAATTTATGGAAAAAACCGGCCAAGTGCGAGTCGGACTCGCGCACCGAGGGTTTAACGATAGTATTATATTAATTTGAGGTTTATTGTTAATATAAAAAAACTATGCTAGTTAGAGTACCCCACTCGGTGTTTGAAATTTCAAAGTAAGATAACTATAGTAGGTATACTTACTCCGATTTTCCCCCCCTTTTTAATTGAACTAAAATAATTTTCTCCTTGGTTTTATTTTCCCTGTAAAATATACGTAAACTTCTATTGACCATAATTATTTCTGATTTTTAGATCGGTAAAAATAATTTTCGATTTTTTTTTATTCCAATGATGTTGGGCCACTATTATACACAATTATTCCAAATTTCATGTCGACAGCTTTAATAGTTACTAAAATAATCGATTGTGACAGACGGACGGACGGACGGACGGAGATAGTCTCACCATAAGGGATCCATTTTTACCATTTTGGCACGGAACCCTAAAAAAGCATTGCCTTATAAAAATATTAAGGAAATCCTTGATTGCGAATTATATTATAGGTACCTATTGTATATACCTAACAGGATATGTAAACACGAAGTTGTATGTCTATTTTGAATAAAAGATTAGTTTTGAATATCTATCTTATCTCCTAAACATGCATATTTTAATAAATCGTTGAGGTGTCTTCGATACATCATACCTAACTATGTTAAAAATAATTCGGTTCTTGCTGATTATATTTTAAACACATTCCTTTCGCTTTGAATATCTCGTAGATAATTCAAGAAGTAATGAAATGAAATGAAATGAAATGAAATGAAAATGAAATGAAAATGAAAATATTCTTTATTGTACACCAATTAACATAAAATAAAAGAACATAAAACATACATAATATAAGGATATAAGCTGTACAATAGGCGGCCTTATCGCTAAGAAGCGATCTCTTCCAGGCAACCTAATGACGAAACAGTAATAAGAAATACTGGATGAGGGTGTACACTTAAAATAAATAAATTATGAAAATAAAAATTAGGTGAAATATATATAATATTATAATATATAAAATAAAATATATATATATATAATAAACATACCTACACATACATAAATGTTACATACATTCATAAATACATACATACAATATATACTTAAGTATCATATTATATGATTAGCCATAATAATAAATAAGGAATTAAGTAGATAAATATCTACCTATACAAAATTACGGGGGCATAAAATGTTTTTTAAGGAGCTGCTTAAAAATAGGCAGAGATTGTGCCCGCCGCAAATTGACAGGGAGAGAGTTCCAAAGACGAACAGCTGTAATGGAGAAGGACTTGGAGTAGAAAGATGTGCTATGGGAAGGAATTCTAAGAGTCAAGTTATCCCCAGAGCGGAGAGATCGACCCGGATGAGAATCCCCGAGAAACTCGAACCGCTCTTTCAAATACGGAGGAGTAGTTGGATTGAAAAGGACACTGTATAATAGAGATAAAATTCGAGTATTCCTGCGAAGGCGAATTGGGAGCCACTCGAGTTTTTTGCGAAATTCTGAAACATGGTCATATTTACGAAGCCCAAATATGAACCGTATACAGAGATTTTGGATGCGCTCGAGCTTATTAAGTTGCTCCACACTTAAGTCTAAGTAACAAGGATCAGCATAATCAAGAATTGGTAAAAGGAGAGATTGTGCAAGCGCAATTTTAGTCGGTATGGGTAGAAAGTTACTTAACCTCCGGAGAGAACCAACCGCTGCAAACATTTTCCTACTCACTTCACTAACCTGAGGAATCCAAGAAAGAAACTTGTCAAATACAATGCCCAAGTTTTTGACAGTATCACTATATTGTAATTGGACCCCATCAAAAATAACGCAAGGAAGAGTAGTCCAGTCAATGCGTGATATTAGACTTTGACTTCCCATTATAATGACTTGAGTCTTGGTTGGATTTACTTTTAGTCCGTGCGATTTGCTCCAGTGAACAATGGCGTCTAAATCTTTATTAACCAAGTCAATGGTCCTGGGCAAATCTTGTAGTTTAGATTGAGCATACACTTGGAGATCGTCAGCATACAGGTGGTAGTGAGAAGTTATGTGCTGAGTAACTGAACTAATGAAAATTGAAAAAAGGAGAGGAGACAACACGCCACCTTGCGGTACGCCGGCACTTATCGAACACCAATCAGAAAAATGATCCTCGACACGTATACGCTGCCTGCGCCCATGCAAGTAACTATGAAACCAGTCAACGACTCCAGGAGATATGTTAAGAGAAGTTAAAGTTGCTAATAGCAGTTCAAAATCAACATTGTTAAAAGCATTACTAAAATCTAGTAGGGTCAATAATGTTACACGTTGATTATCCATACCAAAGCGGATGTCATCAGTTATTTTAATTAATGCAGTAGTCGTACTATGTCCGGGTCGAAAACCGGATTGAAAAGGGTTTAATAGGTTATATCGAGAGAGAAAAAGCGTCATTTGCTTATGAACTATACGCTCAAAAACTTTTGAAAGGAATGGTAAAATAGAAATAGGACGATAATCAGAAAAACTGACTGGATTCGATTTTTTGGAATAGGAGTAACCTGTGCCTCCTTCCAAGGAGAAGGAAAAACACTTGTACGAATAGAGTGATTAAAGATAGAAGCAATTACAGGAGCTAGAAGATCAAGGAGAGGAATAATCATTTTACGACTAATGCAATCAATACCCACAGCATCAGAGCTGACTTCCTTAATACTTCTCTTAACATCACTGCAGTCAATTTGACTAAAAATAAAAGCGGGATCATCAGGAGTGGGTAAAGCTAGAATTTGATTCTTTGTATTCAATTTTATAGTACTATCAATAGTACTGGACAAGGAAAAATGCTGATTAAGTTGATTAAAATCAATACTACTAGTGTGACTATTACTACTTGCTTTCCCAACTCCGAGATATTTCAGAAACTTCCATACCCGTCCGGAGTCTTCTTCCTCGAGTACGGACTTATGAATATGACGTCGTTGTTTGTCTCTACACAACCTGTTGCATCGATTCCGAATGTGCTTATATTTGTCTCGATTGGCATCACTGGCATTCAATTTGTAATTAGATTTAGCTACATTTTTCCTATGTTGCAACGTTTTAATTTCCTCAGTTAGCCAAGGAGCAGGAAGGTGTTTAATTCTTACTGGGCGTATTGGAGCATGAATATCATATAAGTTAGTTAAGAGTGAATTGAAAATATCTACCCGGTCATCAATACAATCACCAGTAAGGACTTCAGTCCAATCAATTTTAGAAGCGTCGTCTCGCAGCCTAACAGTGTCCATACCACTAAAATTACGCTTGAGAAGAATTCTTGATCTAGCTTTGGGAGGACGTATTTTATAAGACATAAAGATCAGATCATGGTAAGAAAAAGCATCTGCGGAACACTGTCCGTGTTTAGCCACAAAGTCTACTGAGGAAACAAGAATCAAATCAAGAAGAGATGGAGTAGAATTAGGAAAAGAGTGAGTTGCAGAGAGAGGAAGAATATGCAGGTTAGATGCCTGCACTACAGACTTCAAACGGAATGCACGTGCATCATTTTTTATGAGGCAAGTATTAAAATCTCCCATAATGATTGAGTGCTCATATAGCGGAATGAATTTATCCAAAAGAGTTTCAAAGCTATGAAAGTAGTCTACTGTTAGACTAGAAGTATCAGCTGTCATACCAAATACTTTGTTATACTACCTTTTGTATTGTATTTTGAAAATTCTTTGAACAGAGCAGAGCCAGAGCCGCATAATAGATAGCCGCAGATAAGAATAGAATAGAATAGAAATATTTTTTATTCAAATAAACTTTTTACAAGTGCTTTTGAATCGTCTGGCTCTACCACTGGTTCGGAATGCCCTTCCTGCCGAGAAGCACCAGCAAGAAACTCGGCGGTTGCTGTTTTCAAAACAAATTTAGAATACAGTAAATACTATGCTATATATGCAGTGCTTCCACAATGAGGGAAGTTCCAAAAATGCATATCGACTAACTTCTATCTTAAGATGGGCAGACATAAAGTAGCCCCATTCCCGCCGGTGGCACCCGTTCACGAGCATGCCGCATGACCCAGCCAGTGCTTCGCTCAACCATATTTGAGGGAACGTAACAACCCGCATCACACGACACCACCACAGAAATGTTTAAAGAGTGCGTGTCATACTTATGCTACCCATTTTAAGGCATCGAATTGAAAACTAATATTCATAAGGGTAGGGGGTAAGGGATAAGGGCATGTAGTACTGAATGCACGCGTGTGCGTGTACAATTTGTATGAAAAGAAACTGCGTGAAGAGCTAGGAGCGATGTCAGTCAGCGGATCGCGACGTAACCGCAGTGCTTCTGCGGTGATCTAGGTGTATAGAAGCATCCAAGTTGTGACCGACACACGGTGCTTTGTGGGACCGCATTATTGGTACAAAGGCGCAAGACACACAAACAATTCCACACTATCACTTCGTTGAGGAGCCGCAACGTGGTGTTGGCATCGCTACTCGTATATCATACAGCACGAGGCGACGATGAGGTGTACCACAGAATCATCATCATCATCATCATTAGCAACCCATCAATGGCTCACTACTGAGCGCAGGTCTCCTCTCAGAGAAGAGTTATAGGCCATAGTCCACCACATTATCTCAATGCGAATTGGCGGACTTCACACACCTTCGAGAACATTATGAAGAACTCTCAGGTGTGCAGGTTTCCTCACGATGTTTTCCTTCACCGTTGAAGCAAGTGATACTTAATTGCTTAAACGCACTTGACTCCGAAAAGTCAGAGGTGCGTACCCGGGATCGAACCAGAGACCCCCCTAATAGGAGACCAAAGTCCTAACCACTAGGCTATCACTGCTTCAGCCTGATATTTAAGTCGATAGAATTACCCGTAATCTTGGACACGTTACCGTCGCGCTTTTTATGTGTCGCAGGTCTAAGGCAAACGGATAAATTGCAAGTAATCATGGTCATCACCGCCATTTTGCAAAATCATGCGAATTGCGAAACTATGCCTAAAATTTCAAGATGACCCCTCGCATTTACAAAACATGAATATAGAGGAGGTTGGTACAATCATACTGGATGGAATACTAGGCTCTACCGGAAATGTAAAAAGGTTTTGCGCAAGTCAAAATGTCAACACATTCCGTTGACATAGTAGTGAAGTGGCGATTCCTTGACTTAGTTTCTTCTAGAGCTATCTGGGGCAGCGAGTTGTTACTTGACAGTGCTATTTGACTTTTTGATAACCTAAAAAACTACGCTACTACTAGCCTACCTAGTTTAGTAAATTATTCTATGTACGTATTAGAATTAATTTTAAGAAGGTTAGCTATGCTGACTAATGTTCTCCTCTCCCATCCAAATAATAGCGTAAAGCTTGTCTCAGGAGCGGTACGACATAGTTCTACGGGTGGGGATTGAATCGATGCAGTCGACCTTGCAGTTTTCAGTCCGCACCTTGTACCTACTGTATGTCGAGACTTGGGGTATATTGTGGGCACTAATTTCAAAATTAAGTTACACTTATTCCAAATAGGCCAATTAGTCAAGACTACCAACGGTCTTAAGGTGGATTATACGAGTCTGCCCGCGAAATTCAAATTTAATTTGGTTTTTCCCATTTTGTAAACTAATACGACAAAGTAGGCTTATGGCATTCTAACTGCGCCAGTAGAATTATCATCTTCACAGGTTTATATAAAAATCTTTACTTGAAAGTGACCAGTTTAAGAAATTAATCAAAATACCGAGTTGGACGTGAGTTACTCACAAATTATAGTCAGTATTTTGATTAATTTCTTAAACTGGTCGCTTTCAAGTAAAGATTTTTATGTAAACCTGTGAAGATGATAATTCTACTGGCGCAATTAGAATGCCACTAGTTTGTCGTATTAGTTTACAAATTGCGAAAACCAAATTAAATTTGAATTTCGCGGGTAGACCCGTATAATCATCCTTAAATCAGATTCTTATGAGAAGAACCGGCAAGAAAATCAGCAGTTTCCAAAACAAAAAGCATTACTACAACTTTTATTTATGTTAGGTTTCAAGAGTTTTGGTAGTAGCCCATTATAGGGGCAATGCTGCATTACCTACCTACTGCAATCTCCTTACCAGTGCGGCCTTAGCCTGAGAGGTGAGCATAATTTATCATTTAAGAAACTCTATTTGGAACAGACACAATAAAAACTGTATCAACTATCAGCCATTCAAGTGCGGAGGAAAATAGCAGCCTACTTCAAATTCAATACGTGTACGTGACTCACTCGCGTGTTGGCCTGCCTCGATTATATCGAGGGTCAGAAACTTATTGCATAAAACAGCTTGTGCTTTTAAAAAAAATGGAATGCTTTCGTGAGCGCAGTCTGCATACAAATTGAAATGGCTCTGGCTGAAATATAAATAATGTAATACAGCCAGACATTTTTTTCATTGAAGACTAGCTGATGCCCGCGACTTCGTCCGCGTGGATTTAGTTTTTAAAATCCCTCGGGAACTCTTCTTAGATTTTCTACTCCTCAACTATAACCATGCAAAAAATAACGTCGATCCGTAGCTTTGTTGCAGCGTGATTGAAGGACAAACCAACAAACACACTTTCGCATTTATAATATTAGTATGATAGCCCTGCAATCTCACCTGATGGTAAGCGACGATGCAGCTAAGATGGTAGCGGGCTAACTTGGAAGGGTAAATAAAACCCATACCCCTAATCGGTTTCTACACGCCCTCATACAGAACTTAGACTAAGAAACGCTAAATTGCTTTTCGGTACATCTTTGACGGTAGGGTGGTAACAAGCCGGGGCCTTCCACCAGACCATTCTAAAAATTACCATACCAGAAAAGTCCCTGCAATTACTTAATTTTTCTAAAGAACTAGAAGAACTACCCATGAGAACTTCAATCCTCACCTGTTACGTAGCACTATTGTCGTACCGTTCCTAACACAAGCTTTTGCAAAAATGCTTATTTGGAAGGGAGATGGGAATATTAGTCAGGTTCAGCGTGGCTAACCCTTTTAAAATTAATTGACTGAGCGAAGCGAAGGTCTCTGAGTCTACTTGAGTGAATTTGCACTTGTCCGTCCGTCCGTCTGTCAGAGCCTTATAACTTCTGAATTACTGAAGGTAATTGACCGAGCGAAGCGAGGTCTCTGAGTTTACTAGAGCGATTTGCACTTGTCCGTCCGTCCGTCTGTCCGTCCGTCCGTCCGTCTGTCAGAGCCTTATAACTTCTGAATTACTGAAGGTAATTACTTCAAATTTAGATATAATATGTAAACCGATGGCCTCCAGCCGAAAATGGCTTAAAATGTTATAAAAATCTTTATTTCAGGGGGGCTCTCATAGAAGCGAATGCGAAGAAATTTTTTTTTATTTGCGATTCATAGGTTTTCTGTGTATCATTTTAAAGACAATTTGGAACAGAGTACAACCGTATTTTTTTTTAATTTTTTTCCTAAAATTGACGAAATGGGGGGCTTCCAAAGTGGCGATTTAATACGCTCGCTTGAAGACGCTCTCTGGGAAAATTTTCTATATATTTTCAAGTTGTACTTATTTTCTTACTTCACTTGTATCCTGTACTTGAACAACAAATACTAAAATTATATGAATATTATAAAGAAACGAGATTATTTGATTTTTAATGAGCATCAGTAAATTTCACATAGCTTCACAATAATGCTAATAGATGGCGCAGTCATTAACTATTCCATCGAACTAGGAGTTACGACTACGATTTATCCCAAAAACAGTTTTGCGTCGACCATTATTATTTAGGTACATAATATAATAACATATTATTCAATTAAAATTATTCTTTAGTTAAATATCATTATGTATATTTTCTATTCGCGTCGATAGATGACGATTTGTACAGATGCCCCTAACCCGTTTTCACTCGTTAGTACCTACATAATAATTCAATGTTTTCACTGACGTTCCCTAACCTTTACGGGCTACCTATGATAAGTTATGTGATGATTACTGTCAACTTCTTTATCACGATCCTGTACGGGACACCTAAAAGGACATTGGGACGGATGTTAGGACTTAGGATTGTGTTTTGGAGCTACCTACGTAAAGAGGAGTCTCTTTACATAGGGGATGATTTAGGTATGTTTGGTGAAAACGGGCATAATAATAATAATGTCAGTTTTGGTCGTCATGTATCGATTGAATGAATAATCATGGGATACCGTTACCGCGAGGTCTCAGTTCGGGGCGAACCACTAGTTATTGCGTTTTTGTTATACCACGTTTTATAGTGACTTGACGGAAACGCGGTCGAACGGGATAAAAAGTATCCTATGTCCGTCTCCTGGTTCTAAGCTACCTCTCCACCAATTTTGAGCCAAATCGGTTCATCCGTTCTTGAGTTATAAATAGTGTAACTAACACCACTTTCTTTTATATATATAGATAGATTTAAATAACAAACATCAATAAAAGTTCACGTCGCGACGCGACGTGAAGATTTATGCATTGTTTTTTTTGCATGTTTTCCGATCGTGTCAATCGACGACGCGCTGTGACCAAATAATTAAATTTGAATGTTCCAAAAAACTATACCTATTGATGCCTGATTTCACTACAGTTCCCTAACCTTTATGGGCTACCTATGTTAAGTTAGGTGACGCTTTCTGTCAACTTTGTTATTACGATCCTCCACGGGACAACTAAAGGTGAAAAATGACATTGGGATCTTAGGATTGTATTTAGGGGCTACCTACGTAAATAGACTTCTACTTAGGGGATAATTTAGGTATGGTTGGTGAAAACGGGTATAATAATAATGTCAATTTTGATCGTCATGTGTCTATTGAATGAATAATTAATTATGGGAAACCGTTACCGCGAGGTCTCAGTTCGGGGCGAACCACTAGGTATTATAATACATAGACTAAACTAGGTAGGCTAGTAGTCTTGTAGGTTATTAATAAGTTAAATAGCACTGTCAAGTAACAACTTGCTACCCCAGATTTAAGCTCTAGAAGAAACTAAGCTAGAAGATTTTGTCGGGACTTCTATACGTTGCAGTCTTATATATCACATATCCAACGGCTCCCTGCAACTTCCAGCTCTCTGATGAAGCCTTCCGCACCGTGAGATCCCAACGACCATCGATTTTTATAACTATATATATAATAAATTTTGCGATTCGATGAGCTATATAAGTAACTTTGATTCTTCTACGGATCTCCTCATTTCTGATCTCATTACCCATGGATACCTATTTTAAGTAGGTACAGCTCTCTACATTGCCCGCTGAGTGACCATAATCCATGTAAGTACTCACTAGCTCCACACTCGAAAACTTTTCTGTTCGAATCACGCGCGTGTGATGTCATGAGCAAAATCAAGTTTTGATAATTTATGTTGCTAACCGTATCTCGAATGTTTTGAACTGGTTGTTTATGTGTGCCAATAAAACCAGTTTACATTTTCTGCAGTCAGGCTGGCCGCACACTGCCCCGCTCCCTTTGTCTAGACAGTGTCATTTTGCAATAGGCATAGTTTGCACAACGCTATTAATGTAAATGGCACATTTAATAAATAAAATACTTTAATAAGCTAACTTAAAAAATATCTACATCCTTACTAATATTATTAATGCGAAAGTGTGGATATTTATTAGTTTGTCCTTCAATCAGGCAGCAACGGAGCAGCGGTTCGATGTATTTTTAGCATTAATATAGACGAGGACTTAGAGTGTGAACATTTATCCCGGAAAAATAGCTTAGGCCTTAGAGGATTAAAGAAATAGATTAAAAAAATAGAACTCCACGCAGACGAAGTAGCGGGCATCAGCTATTAGTGATTACATCATGCTGTTTTAATTTGATTTATGATCATTTTTATTTATATTTTAATAAATAATCAGCTAAGTTATTGTATGTATTTACGCGCTCTAAATAATATTTATATCTACTATCTAAATCATTTTGAAATAAAAATACTTACTTGAAAATTGCTGCATTTTAAATATTTCAACGTTATGAAAATTTCTAAGAAATTCCTAGGTAGGTTAAATTGGTCTAAGGCTAAATTAGATAAAACGTCCGTCTTGTTAAGTAATACCAAGTCGGTAAAAGTACCAGATAATTTCCGCTGTAAGATAGGAACGTAATATGCTACCAAGTTGATTACACTTTCATGGAATGTTATAAAAATCCTTAAAGAGGTTAATTTAAAATACTAACAACCTTCCACAGACATTTCTTTTAAGGATGATTATACGGGTCTGCCCGCGAAATTCAAATTTAATTTGGTTTTTCGCAATTTGTAAACTAATACGACAAACTAGGCTAACGGCATTCTAATTGCGCCAGTAGAATTATCATCTTCACAGGTTTACATAAAAATCTTTACTTGAAAGTGACCAGTTTAAGAAATTAATCAAAATACTGACTAATTTGTGAGTAGGTAACTCACGTCCAACTCGGTATTTTGATTAATTTCTTAAACTGGTCACTTTCAAGAAATTTTTAAGATGATAATTCTACTGGCGCAATTAGAATGCCATAAGCCTACTTTGTAGTATTAGTTTACAAAATGGGAAAAATCGGCCAAGTGCGAGTCGGGCCTCGCTCTTTTAGGGTTCCGTTAAAAAAATTAAATAAAAATATTTCCATATTGTACCCATGGAAATATTTTAATTTAATTTTTTTAATTTAATTTAATTTTTATTATTTGTTCTTATAGCGGCAATAGAAATACATAATATGTGAAAATTTCATCTGTCTATCTATTACGGTTTACGAGATACAGCCCGCTGACAGACGGACGGACGGACGGACGGACGGACGGACCCTTTGGGTACGGAACCCTAAAAACCAAATTAAATTTGAATTTCAAAATCAGACTCTTATAATCCACCTTAAACGCCATAACTTTGTGGTTCTGAAGAAAGAAGAAAAGAAGTCTGAACAATAAGTAATATAATAATTATTAACTACTTATAGTTGTTCAGAATTGATGATGTACAGAAATCGACTGTTGAAGGATGGTACATAATTATCTAAGTAATTATGACCTGTCAACCGAATCCGGCCTTGGCGGTCAACATCCACAGAGATCAGAGCCATTTGCAAGCAATCTCAGCAGAATCTGCTTTCCGCACCGGTCCTAGAGTCATGACGTGTCATAAGAGCCACGGGTTGTAAATTGTAATAAGTGAAATAAAATGTTTTGAATTTGAATTGGATAATATTATTGTGCACAAGTGTGTGCGAAAACTCAGACGTGCACCCTCTATTTCCTCACTCTCATAGTCCGATGGGACGGAAATCGGACACCGGAGAGAGATCAGGCGTGGGACCAACGGCTTTATGTGCCCGTGCCTCGAAGCATGGGTTTGCCAGAACAACATGTCCCTAACTCCGGACTGAGTATCGGATGATTGATGATGAGGAAGGAATAAATATATTTTAGCAGATATTCAATACAAAAACTGTCAGAATAGACATTTTATTCCTTGGTTAAACGTTACCCGGCACGATGGTGGAATTGGCACCATCATTGGCATGGTAGACATCAGGCAAGACATATCACGTTACGCGTATCATAATCTAGAATTCTAGACTGTACAGAAACAATGCTGAACCAATTATTAAGTGTGACGTATCTATATCACAGTCTTTCCACTCGTGAGCATACGATTTCGTGCGATCGACAAAATCGAAAGTGCAGAGAAAATAAAGTAAGGTGACGCAACGCAACACGGCACTAGCACTCTACTCTACTTTTGACGCATTCTTTGAATGACACTTCTTAGCTGCAGTTGTTAAGCTAAAGTGATATCGATCTCATTCGAGACCACAATCTTACATTATCTACATTCTACCTATCCTACTTAAATTATAAATGCAATATAGGGTTAAAAACTGTAACCCGATATGAATAACAATCCTTACTAATATTATAAATGCGAAAGTGTGTTTGTTTGTTGGTTTGTTGTTTGGTTGGTTTGTTGGTTTGTCCGTCAATCACGCCGCAACAGGGCTACGGATCGACGTGATTTTTTGTATGGGTATAGTTGAGGACCTGGAGAGTGACATAGGCTACCTTTTATCCCGGAAAATCAAAGAGTTCTCGAGGGATTTCAAAAAATTAAACCCACGCGGACGAAGTCGCGGGCATCAGCTAGTAATATGTTAAAAATCTTTTTAAAAGTACCGGCTTCAAACGTCACCACAAAGTATTTAAAATACATAATTTAAGTTTATACAGATCGGTATGTTGAAGTCGGGGGGGCCTAAATAATTATTGTAGATACAATGTAACCTTATGGTAATGATGATTAATAATTCTTATTCCAAGTTGGCCATGAAAAATTACTGTTATGGTCTTCCTCATAATATAAATCTTCGACAAAAATTAACATTGTGTACTTAAAGCGACCCAGGAAATAAGAGTAATTCATTGCAGTAAGTATGGGATGTCCTTGACGAAATTTCCGGTGCCACTGCGGTTCCGCATTTAAACTAGTTGACCTGACAATGTTTGTGAATTATTGGGATATAGCCTATGTTAACAAGCAAATAATTATTAAAATATAATAAAAACCCGATTGCTTTAAAGAATATCTACTAATTTGTAGCCAGTGTCACTCGGTATAATATGAGGTTTCTAAAGTTACCCCATACATCCAAATCTGTTCAGACATTTAAAAGTTATGGTGGGATTAAGAAACTCACGTCATTTAATATACTTACCCACATACATGAACTCTAAAAACATTAGGTACCAACACTTTTTTTACAGGTATTTTTTCCAGGTACTTTTCCTGGAAGGACAAAAAAAGTTGATTGACCCATAACATTAATGATTAAAAGTTCAAAATCCCAACGCGATACAAACCGAACATTGTTTTTGTTCTTTGACTAATATTGGCGATTTCACTTTGTGCTTAGAGAATATCATATTTGACAGACCCTCCCATTTTTTGAGCTCAAAACAAATTACAAAAGAAAAAAATATTTGCGAGAAGCTGAAAATTAACAATGACGGAGAACAGAAAAATAACTTACCTACCTAATTAAGATAAATATTTTATGTTTTAGTATTAAAAAAATTTCACCATTGTAATTCTACTTGAGTCGTGCGAAAACTAAATTGGGCTTTCTATAAAAAAGGAACAAGTGTAGCAGCAGACACAAAAGGAATTTTATTTTTATTTACCACTTGCATAACAAGAACGTGACGGCTTCCGAAGACATAAATAAAAGAATGGCATCTTAAATCAATATCAAAGCCAATGTGGATAGTTGCGCAGTCAGCTCCAACAGTCGCTATCATCGCATTCATTGTAACTGGCAAACAAACATTATTCAAGACAGGTTGGTTATTTGTTAGTTTGCGTATTACAGCCTACAGGGTACAATGCAATAATATTAGGATTCAAACAAAGAAATTAAATAATGATAGAAATAATATGTTTAGGTAGCTTTATGCTGCATCATGCATGCCTTGCTCCAATCTTTAATTTTGAAACTAGTCGTTTAATTCTCTCAGAGACAAAGTGTTCAATTAAATGTGACTATACAGGGTGGAAAAAAATTGTGAGCCCTGGAGGGGAACTACCTTAAATCCTTAACTTAGATCATTTTACATTTAGGAAACATTCCCTTATTTTTAAAAAGAAACAAAATTGCATTCAAAGTTTTTCAAAAATTCGCTTGTCTCACCCGGGAATCGAACCAGCTAAAAATTTAAAAAATAAACACCCGCTATTTTATTGCACTAGTCGATAGAGTCAATAATAAAGATAAAATTTCTCCAAGAAACATTATGTCTTACACTCGTCTGTCGTACAAGATATCCATAACATCGAATATTTGGCACACAAGTTCTCTAATCAACATTCCCTAGATCTGTTCACCTTCAACAAGTAAAAGACACGTTATAATTGTCTTATAAGTCTAACATCCAAAGACACTGTATGAAGTATAAGCTTGCTAATTATCTCTAAGTACCTTGTTTAAGATTTAGATAAAATCGTTTTTTTGAGAATTGAAAAAAAGAATTGCAATTTAGCTTCTACACAGTTGAGCTAAATTGCAATTCTTGTTGTTTGAAAAGTACCTAAGCTTCTAATAAAACGATACGCCCATTATTACACAATTACTAAATGGAAGCAAAACAAAACAAAATCGATAAAAATGCTCAAAATGTTCATTGAATTTCAAAATTGCTGTCCCGCACCGCAAAGTTAAACGTTAAACTTTTCGTAAGAAGGAAACGTGCATAGAAGTCTTCAAAAACGTACTTAGAGATAATAATTAGCAAGATTAGTACTTCATACAATGTCTTTGGATGTTAGAGTTATTAGAAAATTATACTTAACGTGTCTTTTACTTGTTGAAAGTGAACAATTCTAGGTAATGTTGACTAAAGAACTTGTATACTAAATATTCGATTTCATGGATATCTTGCACGACAGATGAGTGTAAGACATAATGTTTCTTGGAGAAATTTTATCTTTAACATCGACCTCATCGACTAGTGCAATAAAATAGCGGGTGTTTATTTTTTGGATTTTTAACTGGTTCGATTCCCGGGTGAGACAAGCGAATTTTTGAAAAACTTTGAATGCAGTTTTGTTTCTTTTTAAAAATAAGGGAATGTTTCTTACAAGTAAAATGATCTAACTTAAGGATTTAAGATAGTTCCCCTCCAGGGCCCATAATTTTTTTCCACCCTGTATACATACCCAGAGTATATTCTGAGGCGGAGGAGTATAGTCCGCCAATTCGCATTGGGCCAGCATGGTGGACTATGGCCTATAAGCCTTCTCTGAGAGGAGACCTCGCTCAGTAGTGAGCCGATGATGGGTTGATAATGATGATGATGATGATGATGATATACCCAGAACAACAATATCATTATGTTACTGTTGGCACAGCAAATTAATCAATACAAAATAAAATACTATGTAATTCCATTTTCTAAAATAAATCGCAATCTCAATAACCACTTGGTGTTAGGTATTTCTTAGGTCGCGTGGATTTAGGCTCTTTAAATTACAGTGATTTGATATTCCGAGGTATTAAAGGAGCTCCTGGCTTTATCAAAATCAGTTTAGGTGTGAAAAAACAGAGACAGACAGAAGTTACTTTCGCATTTATATTGCTTGCTGCTTAATGAAATGTAGGAGTTTAATTAGGTATACATAATATGATAAGAGTAAACAGAAAGCATCAAAGCATCTGAGTTAGTACCGACCGCGAGCAGTCTTCGACCCCTTAGACCCCGATGTCGAAGTTCGAAGTAAAAAAGGGAGGAATACTTTCACTGAAATAAAACTAGTGTTGCCATTTTGCAAATACGTAGTGCAATAAATACTAAGGTTCGTTAACTCATTCATTGTGACTGTGAGAACTACGTACATTGTAAACGGACAGTTTCTCTCTGGGTTATTTATGGATTGAAAGTAAAAGCATTTCCTATTGTAAAGTTGTAACTTTATAACTCGGTAGAACTAGTAATATTATCATTCAGTGCTATAGTTGCACCATCTATTTAATTGTTAAATCTTGATAAATATAAGAGTAGGTAGCCCAAATACCTTTTCATCGTACCTATTCGAAAAATGAATATTTGCTTCAGAGGATAGCGGGAGCAAAATTCAATTTTAACCCCATGGGACTTTTCATTTCTCTCTTCTGATTGGTCCGCGGTCGTGCCTTAGTATGTGGTTATTACTACACTAGCGGCACGCTATGATGGCCGGTTTAACACATTACAATAGTGATGTGGAATGTCAATTTATTCTCGAACAAAAAACAATTAAGTTTTGTTTTTGTACCTGATTAAATAGGTTTAATAAAACAAAAATGTATATGTTTATTTAATTTATTTGAACGAACTGAATATTTGAATGAAAATGAATATACATACTTTATATGCACACAAGAAACATATGAATACAAAAGATACCAAAAAAGGTGCCACAAAAGGCCATAATTAATCAGATTCGTCCATACTACTATTTTCACTGTCGTCACTGCTATCATCACCTACATTAATAATTATATGTTCGTTTTCTATAATATTATCTATTTTCACATCTCTTTCATAATCTTCCCTTATTAATTTAACAGTTCTATTCACAACCTTTTCCCAGTCTCCTTTAGTCACATGTTCACAAGCTTCTTCTAATAATTTTAGCATTTTTTTTGTGGTAAATGGGGGTTCTGTATTGTGTCTTGCAGCATATCCCTTAATTTGAGCCCACACCAACTCAATCGCATTATACTCACAATGGTAAGGCGGTAACCGTATAACTCTGTGCCCATGTTCTAATGCTATTTCGTCAATGACGTATCGGATCTTGGTTGGTTTGTTTTCTTTTAAAAGACGTACTAATTCCGCTTTTAACATATTCATGTTTGCATCTACGCCATTTTTACGAAGCCATGCGACGATATCAGCTTTCTTTTGGGATTGGGCAGGTGGCTTGTCAATTTGCATCGAGTGGTATGGGGCGTTGTCCATAATTATAATAGATGGTTCAGGGAGGCTACACAACATTGAGGTAAACCATTCAGTAAACTTTTCTCCATTCATGTCTTCATGATAGTCTCCAGTGGTTTTTGACGCAAAAGCCATGAGAGAACCTTCGACAAACCCGTTGATGGTTCCGGCGTGACAAATTATAAGTCGCGATCCTTTTCCTACAGGAACTTTGGAAGTAGATGCTGCTGTGTCATCGTTCCAAGAACGGCCTACAGTATGGTTAGCATTAAGCCATGTTTCATCCAAGAACACAACATTTTGCCAATTTTTGATTTCTTTCACTTGCCGTAAAAAAGTATACCTTGCCATCGCTATATCAAATCTTTCCATCAATATTTTGCGTTTGTTACATTTTTTGTATCGAAATCCAATGGTCTTCAAAATCTTCGTTAAAGAACTTTCCCCACCGAAGAATAATCCAGCTTCCTTCAGTGAATGCACCAACTTTTTTCTTGTTGGATACTCCTTCTGTAAATAGTAGCCGTAAACATGTCTTCGGATAGCATCGGCATCAAAGCTATCGATGCCTACGACTGGTTTTGCTCGTTTTCTCTTTTTTGGTGTGTGAAGTTTATTTTCTTCTGTGCCAGTCTCGCCATATTTTTTTTTAGTTATCCGTCTAACAGTTCGTTGTCCAATATTAAGCGCATCAGCTACGCGTTCAACCACTGACGTTATAGGTAAAATTGGCCCTCCATTTTGAGCTTCACGATCGAAATAGTTACGAAGGCGTATTACGAACTCACGTGTCTGACTATTTAGAACAGTTCTCTGCGTACGTTCGGTCATATCGACGAAATCCACAACAAAGGGCTTGAACAGAGTCCAAATTAACGAGCAAGGGTCAACAGTAATGCAGTATCAATATTTGAAATCCAAAGCCAGGTCAAAACTATATCACAATCGCATTGCACTGACAGTTTATACTTTTCGAAGCAACGTCAATTCGAAACTGCTTTGTTTTGCATTGAGCATTGACGCGAGTTTGCCGGAGGTAGTAGTTGTGCTAGCCAGCGATCCTATGTGACGATCGTATTAGATTCCATTTTTAAAAATTTTCAATTTAGAAAACCAAATGCCGAGTTGTGGTATATATCATATAAAAATAAAAATTTTACCTTTTGTATGAAACAGCTGATATTTTTTTGCGATTTCAGAGGTTTGTCCACATAGTGAAAATTGTTCATATTCACAAGTACATTCACCCCTTAAATGGTGCAAACTGATTTTTCTACACTTGTATACATTTTAGAAATCAATTTAATAAATAAATTTTGAGTCCTAAACCTAAAACTACATTCGATAAAATTTATGAATCTCTGCACATCACTATCGTCAATAAAGTAATACAATTATTTCCTTCAAAGTCGTTATCAATTAATACGGAACTTCATGAGCGGACAAACGTCAAACCGGCCATCATAGCGTGCCGCTAGTGTACTGCATATGTTTCAGAATACTGTCAATCGCTCATTCCGTTCGAAATTCAAAAATGCTTGAGAAGCTGTTGTCTTCGATAAGTCACGTAATCAATATTAATTATACGCCCATACTGTACCCAACATAAATATTAATGTTTAATTATTTCATAATAATTTATTTGTGTTTTATTTAAACTTTCAATATACGTATAGTTATTGTCTATACATAGTAGGTTGATACTCCTAGCTTTTTCTCATAGGTAATGATGAAAAATAGTGTGTGTCATTCGTTGCCAAAATATTTTGTTCTCGGGCGGCGTTTATTGAATTCCTCGCTACGCTCAGGATTCTTCTTTAGAATCCTTCACTTCGCTCTGAATTCAAAATAACGCCCTCGGGGAACAAAAAATTTCTTTGGCCCCATATGACACAAATAACTATTAAGTAGGTATCTCTTTCCCTGAAATACAAACTACTTCTTTGCAAAATTTTTAGAATCCAACATAATGCGCTGTTAATTATGACGATGAAACAAACATACAGACAAATTAAATGACTCAGTAACGCATAAGCGCCTCCTCCTCGCACCACCATTTGAAATGAATTTATTTCCGACTTCCGTTTTTCCAACTAACTATAACTTGGGTACATATCTTTAATTCCAGAGTAAATGGGCATTTAGGGAAGCAAGCTTCATCGGTTGCATATTTTTTTACCCGACTACAACTAAGCCAAAAGGAAGCGTGTAGCGAATAAACTACTGAACCGATTTTGATGGAGGAAGTATCAATCGATTCTTTATGATGGTCCGGGTGTCATAGGCGAAGGGTCGGTTTTATACGAATAAAATCTATATGACGGATATAACGGGTTAGAGTTTTTAAATTTTATCCTTGTTACAAGATAATGCTTGTGTTTAACGACAATCATACTATAGGTACTAATATTATAAATGCGAACGTGTTTGTTTGTTTGTTGGTTTGTTGATTTGTTGCTTTGTCCTTCAATCACGCCGCAACAGAGCTACGGATCGTCATGATTTTTTGCATGGGTATAGTTGAACACCTGGACAGTGACATAGGCATTTTTATCCCGGAAAATCGAAGAGTTCCCGAGAGGAGGGGAAAAACTTAATCCATGCGAACGAAGTCGCGGGCATCAGCTAGTCAATAATAATTAATGAAATTATTAAGAGGTCCAGGTCAGAGCGCGCTTGTCTATAAAATGCAGAACAAAATATTTTTTTAATAAGGTTTCTACAAATACTTAAAGTATTTTTTTGTTGCGAATTTTCGCACCATCGCCGCATTTTTTTGCTGTCTTTACTTTGATGTTGAAAAACTAATTTATGTGGCAATAAAATTATAATAACAAATTCTGATGCGTATCTGTTTATAAAAAAAAACCGGGCAAGTGCGAGTCGGACTCGCGCACCAAGGGTTCCGTACTCCAAAGCAAAAGTAAAACGATAATATTATATTAATTTGCTTATTTATCGTTAACTTTGTTTGTAGAGGTTTATTGTTAATATAAAAAAAAACTATGCTAGTTAGAGCGTTGGTTTTATTTTTCCTGTAGAGTGTAGTATTGATTTTTCGATGCGTAAACTTCGGAGATAAGGGGGGGGGGGCGGTATTCTTTTCGACATTTTGGCCGATTAATCAAAAACTATTGCACAGGTCCTAAGGCCTTTCATATGATACCCCACTCGGTATAGTTATCTTACTTTGAAATTTCAAACCCCCGATTTTCCCCCTTTTTTAATCAAACTAAAATAATTTTCGCGTTGCTTTTATTTTTCCTGTAAAATATACATAAACTTCTATTGACCATAATTATTTCAGATTTTTCGATTGGTAAACTTCGGAGACAAGGGGGGGGAACGGTATTTTTTTCGACATTTTGGCCGATTAATCAAAAACTATTATATATAGAAATAAATAAAAAACTGTTTTAGAATGCACAAGTAAAGGCCTTTCATATGATACCCCACTCGGTATAGTTATTTTACTTTGAAATTTCAAACCCCCGATTTTCCCCCTTTTTTAATAAAACTAAAAATAATTTTCGATTTTTCTTTATTCCAATGATGTTGGGCCACTATTATACACAACTATTCTAAATTTCATGTTGATAGCTTTAATAGTTACTAAAATAATCGACTGTAACAGACGGACGGACGGACGGAGAAAGTCTCACCATAAGGGTTCCATTTTTACCATTTTGATACGGAACCCTAATAATAGACAATAGATTTTCTACACGTCATGGATTTCTACAAACAGACCCGGATTCTATCAATTTTCCCATACAACAAGTTGTAAGCTAATAAGTATTTCGTTCGCCGCCGTGAGTCAGTATGCAAATAAGCATAAAACAAAGACCTTTTGCTTAAATGTGCGAAAATATCACGCAGGAGGTCATTCACAGATGGAAATGATTTCATCACTGACTTAAATACTTGCATTCATTCAGAGTATGGGCATAACTTAGAGTAGGTATTTAATCAACATAATTAACCGAACAAAGACCAAACTTCATACAAACGTGATGAAATAGCTCTACCTAAAAGTATAAGTTTATGCTGCTAGTGGACAAAACAAGTTTATACTACACCTGCTCGGAAAGTACCTTCTGATTTGCGTCATATCGGAAAAGAGCGAGAAAGAAAATACGTCTTTACGTGGAGACAAATCTGCGGGCTGAAAAAATGTATGAAATTTCATTACTTACGTGCTTTAGCGGGTTGAAAAGTTGTATGAAAATCTTATGAAAATCCATTACACACGTGGTTTTTTTTTTTTAATTTTTGATAAAATCAGTTCAGTAATACCAATACTTAAAAAATGATAAAAAAAATAGAAATCTGTTTCAACAAATAAGACTCATTATTTTCATAGTAAGTACCTAATAAATTAAATAACGAACTAAAAATATAAAAAATAGGAACTAAATGATAAATAATAAAATAATAAATAAATATCATATCATCATAATATTATCCTCTACAACATGGTTGCCTGGTATGTGCTGGTATCGCTTCTAATAGTTTTATAGCCGCCACCCTTGTACCCTTATGTTGTTGTTGTACCCTTATGTTATTTATTTTGTATATTAGTGTATTTATTTCATTTTCATTTCAATTTTTAATTAATATAATTAAATATAGAAGAATATCATAAAGACGAGTTTGTTTTATAAGTAGGAATACGCGGTTACAGATTCTATTAGGCTGAATAGGTCATGGATCTTTGCCTGTCCTCAAGAGGGCTAATGAAAAACAACAACAACCTACAAAATTGTTCGCGCTATTTTCTTTGTGTTTGTGTACCAAAAAATTATTGTCAAAAAAACAAATTGTTGCTGGCCGCTTGCATTTTCTTTGCATTTAAAAAAATTAAAAAAATTCTTTCCTTTGTTTTATCATAATATTGAATTTATAAAATTACCTAGTAGTGACAGTTATTTTGATGACGCCGCCAGAATTAAAAATTATTTGCTGAAGCAGCGATTGCAAATCTTTTGCCCGAAAAATCCAAAAATAGATACAACAAAGATTACGAAGATTTTGTACAATGGAAAAACGAGAAAAATGCACCATCTTTTTCTGAAAATGTTGTACTCTTTTAACTAACATTCATCTACTCATCCATCTACGAAGCCACCAGTGGCAACTAGACAAGCAGTTGACCTTTGGAACCACAGCCTTCCACAAGCGCTGTGCCACCAGCACAGGCATTTATCTCGTCAGCTGTTTTGTCTCAGACGTCTAAAACCATTAATTTGTCGAACAAAAACATCACCTTCAGTTTTAATGATTGTACGAATTTCAATATAAACTTTAATTAAAAAATGTCTGTTATTTTCCTCGTAGGTGTAGTATAAAGCACTATGTATCACTCGGGAGAAAGTGCGATTCCTTACTCGGGTGTAATCGGTCACTTTCACCCCTCGTTGAACAATGTACTATTACACTGGCTCGGCCAGTGGACAAGAACAGGGCGCGTTGTAGGTAAGTATTTGTTTTCCCACCACTTTTTTGACGTGATAACGTCTTTTAAATCGATGAACACCGGCTGCACGCACGAAAAAGTGCCATGTTCCGCCTGAGCCTGCGCGTGCAAGCGAGAGCGCTGAACAAGCGATAGACAGACACGATCGGCTCAAGGGTTGGCTTGTGACTAGAGAAAATTGTAGTTTTCAATTATCTCCTTCTTTGTTTTATACAAAATAATGATAATTCAGTGATAATAAATAATTCAATTCAATTCATAAAAGTATGCAATTTTTCATCAATGTTTCTTTATGAGGTTATCACGTAAAACTATCGTTCGTAAAACCGACTTTACAGACAACCAATTTTTTTTTTGGGAAAATGGTTCCTTCTTCTGCACGTTCTTTAAAAGTTTTGCATCTGTTCGGTTATTCATTAATTTCACTTCATTAGAATTCACATAAATGCTTTAACGATGAAGGAAAACAACGTGAGGAAACCTGCAAACCTCTGAGTGTTCTCAAAGGTGTGTGGAATCTGCCAATCCGCATTTTATCAGCGTAGAGAACAATTAATATCGCCCTAAATCTAAATAGTTCTCATTCGAGAGGACACCTATGCAAACTATCCTTACTCTGTGCCTACACCAAGAAATGGCCGGCAATAGTTTACGAAACGAAATTGTACCTACCTAAAAGTAGAATAGAATAGAAATATTTTTTATTCAAATAAACTTTTTACAAGTGCTTTTGAATCGTCTGCCTCTACTACTTCGGAACGCCCTTCCTGCCGAGAAGAGCCAGCAAAAAACTCAGCGGTTGCTCTTTTCAAAACAAGTTTACAAAAAAATAAATACTATGCTATTTATGCAGTGTTTCCACAATGAGGGAAGTTCCAAAAATGCATACCTTCCAAGTACTAACAATGCAATATAATATAAGATGGGTAGACATAAAGTAGCCCCATTCCCGCCGGTGGAACCCATTCACGAGCATGACGCATGACCCAGCCGTTGCTTCGCTCAACCATATTTGAGGGAACGTAAAAACCCGCATCACACGGCACCTCCACAGAAATGTTTAAAGAGTGCGTCTAATTAATAATAATGTTCTCCTGACCGAAACCTCCTCA
This sequence comes from Oeneis ivallda, assembly GCA_029955525.1. Taxonomy (NCBI): domain Eukaryota; kingdom Metazoa; phylum Arthropoda; class Insecta; order Lepidoptera; family Nymphalidae; genus Oeneis; species Oeneis ivallda. The sequence continues at coordinate 15,315,737 of JARPMR010000023.1, forward strand.
GAGATTAGCCATCTGCGAGGGAGATATTATAGTGCACAAGTTTTTGCGCAGGTGCGCTCTCTATTTCCTCACTCTCATTGTCCGATGGGACGGAAAACCCGACACGACCGGAGAGAGATCAGGTGCAGGACCTCTTCGAGACATGGGGTGACACACCGCCAACTTCCTAACTTCGGGCTAGTAGTGAGAATTTCTTGACAGAAAACCCAATAAGTGCATTTTTTGCCCGAACCGGGAATTGAACTCAGGACCTCGTCATCCGCAGTCGAAAATGCTGACCACTAGACCAACGAGGCAGTTAGGTACCTAATTAACTAGTTAACCGGTCATCCGAGGTAGAATTTTTAATAGAGTAGGTAGGTTGTAACTGAGTCGTTAAAATTCGACATAGTCACAAACAAGTAGCTCAAAAAAAACAATGAAACAATTGAATACATGACCAACACAATAGTTTTAATTTCACGGACAATATGACGATTAAGATACCTTTAAAGTAGAGTAAATAAACTGCCAATGTGCTTCGTGTCCTCTTCAGCATACGTGATGTTGACGAGGTAATTTACATTTTGTGCTCGGTTAGCACTCGAAAGATATAAGAATCAAGATAATTGAAAATTGAGGAAACGAAATAAAATAACAAAGAAAATTTATGTACCTACAGGTTTCTACTTCATATTAGGTAGGTACAGCTAACACAATATAACACTAACACATAGTTCGAAGAGCTGATGGTCGTTGGGGTCCCAAGGTGTTGCAGTGGCGACCCCGCACCGGGAAACGCAGTGTTGGCAGACCCCCCACCAGGTGGACAGACGACATCAAGCGAGTCGCAGGTAGCCGCTGGATTCAAGCGGCGCAAGACCGAAGCCTGTGGAAGTCCATGCAGGAGACCTTTGTCCAGCACTGGACGTCTGTAGGTTGATAAAGAAGAAGAAGAAGCTAGCAAAAAAAAACTCAGGTTTTCCTCGCGTTTGTTTCGTAATTTGATAATTTTAATAATTAAGTATCATAAAGACAAGTCGATAATATTTTTGATATAATATAGAGCTCAATACCTATAGGTACTTGCTTTTGAATTCCGTGGGATATTATTACTAATATACTAATAATGAATTGTAGTACGTTTTTTTTCTTGGAACTTACCCTCATTGTGGAAATATTATATTCTATTCTAACAAAGATGCATGAGATATATAAGCTTGGCATCCAGCTGCCCACAAGATAGTATAAAATCTTATTACAATGCTACTTATCAATATTGTAAAATGATTATTTTGAAAAGTGCAAACTGCTGAGTTTCTTGCCGGCTCTTCTCAGCAGAATCCGCTTTTCCGAACCGGTTGTAGAGTTATGACGTGACTTAAGAGCCACAGGTTGGCCTACGTGAAATAAATAATTTTGAATTTTGAATTTTTGAATTTTGAATATTATACATGCGAAATCGTTGGTTTATCCTGTGACATAGGATAGCTTTTATCCTGTGACATAGGATAGCTTTTATCCCGGAAAACAGAGGATTTCCGCGGGATTATTAAAAACCTAACTCCACGCGGACGCAGTCGCGAGCAAAAACTAGTTCACTGTAATATTTTCGCTAGCTTTTGCCTCGAATTCTAAATACCTATGTTTCTTCATGAGCATACTTTATAACCGAATTCAAAGAGGAGGAGGTTCTCAATTCGACTGTATGTTTTTATGGCGCTTAGGTACTCCACCGACTTATGAATTGATTTTGATTATTCTTTTTTGTTTGATAAGTCATACTTCGTTTTTGAAAAACACATTATAATATATACTTTGTAGTGCCGTTTGAAGTCGGTTTTTGAAAAGAATTTTTCATTTAATATTATTATACCTAGTAAGTATTATAGATATCTTTAAGTAAACTTGTGTAAAGACGCAAGCCTAAAGTGTCTGAATTTCACCTACGAAACGTCACACCCATCCCCAAAAATAACTCTTTCGGACGTTCTTGAGGCGTAGTTTAGGAATCACGAGCCTATTTTAATTCCTCGCTAGCCTATCGTGTAGATCACCCTGTCTTGGCGGGTGTGTCCAGTAGTTCTCGTCACAAAATATATAATAGTACTACGTACAGAAGTTTCACTGCTTTAATGTTGACTACTTGCCGGCGCTTGAATAGCCTACATAATTATTATTAAATAGATAAACCACGCACGCAAGCTAAATTAGACTTTATCGCTCGGCGCGAGGGTCCATATTGCTTTGGATCTTTTCGCCTACCTAGTTCACGGACGACGTTACGTGGTTGCCTAGGGCTGTCAACTAAGAGTAAAAAAATACAGCAGATATAACTTTTAATTATTTGTAAACTGTTCTCGTTTAGGCTGGTTACTGGTATGATTTCGTGATCGTACAACGCTCTACATGAAAACGAAAGCTTTGATCACTTTATGCGCTCGCTCCGACAGCACAATCGGAGCAATAAATCCAACTCACAAAAACAAAGAATTACGCAAAAGTTATGAGCATCGGTTTAATTGAAGGCAGTATGTGGGTTGTACACATACTGACAAGATAGAATATAGATTATAACAGTACTACATACAAAAAAAAATAGACTTCAATGCAAATGTTAAACAAGCTTTGTTTAAAAGTTCTAAAGTCAATTTTGGTGTAATTTTAAGTGAATATTATGTATTCCAAAAATTATGCGTTTCTTAAAGCTTCCGGCATTAATATGATAAATTAATTGCGTCAAAATAGTCTCTTAAAGCAAAGTATAAGGAGATACCTAACTTCACTACTACTACTACTGCTTAAAGCTTTATTTTAGTCATTTTCTGCATGGCCCCTTTCCCCTCTTCTTCTTCTTCTTCTTTATCAACCTATAGACGTCCACTGCTGGACGAAGGTCTCCTGCATGGACTTCCACAGGCTTCGGTCTTGCGCCGCTTGAATCCAGAGGCTCCCTGCGACTCGTTTGATGTCGTCGGTCCACCTGGTGGGGGGTCTGCCAAAACTGCGTTTCCCGGTGCGGGGTCGCCACTCCAACACCTTGGGACCCCAACGACCATCAGCTCTTCGAACTATGTGCCTCGCCCATTTCCACTTCAGTTTCGCGACACGCTGAGCTATGTCGGTGACTTTGGTGCTCCTACGAATCTCCTCATTTAGGAGGGATATACCGAGCATAGCTCTTTCCCCTCAACCCAAGCGTAAAGTTTGTGATAGCAATAGGTACAACAAAAGTGCAACAGTTGGAGTTTGAACCGTCGACCTTTTGGATTTTTGTCGGCACTCTGAACCATTGCGCTATTGAGACATATAATAAATATATTTTGGCCATCCAAAGGGGTAATGCTGCCAGCATCTTGGGTACTATGCCACACTGCGGTGACTTGGATAGGGTTTTAGATTTTATTTAGTTTTTTTTTCGTTTTAATTTTAGAGTAAATTTAGGTTTAATGTAGTTCTGTATAAAGGCTTATAATAATTTAAATAAACTTTCTTCATTGTCAAAAAAAAATTGTATAATAATAATTATGCCGCAAATCACTGGGTAGGACATAATATTATGCGTATTTCTTTAATAGAATGTCGGGCCAAAAAATGTATTGGGCTTTTCTGCCAAGAAATTCTATGTAGATACTAGCATATGCACTGGTTAGATTTATCTATTCCGTGAGCACATGTACCAGAGTTAGGAAGTTGGAGGCGAGTTCCACCCGTGCCTCGGAGAGCACCTGCGCCTGATCTCTCTCCGGTTGTGTCGGATTTCCGTTCCATCAGACTATGAGAGTGAGGGAATAGAGAGTGCAGCCGTGTTTGCACAAAGACTTATTGTACTATAATATCTCCCGTGCAGATGGGTAATCTCTGAGGAGTTTGGACGCTGTGACCGGGTTTCGTCGGGAGGACATTATTATTGTTATTTCTTAGGGTAAAACTATATTTATGCGAGCTCACGTTAAGCTCAGTATCGTGGGATTAGTTTTTCTGTGAAAGGTTTTCTTGTGGTGTTAGCAAGGATTATGCTCAAAATTTCGCACTTGCTTGTGTATGAATCCTACTCATTTGCAATGCGGTTTTCGTAGTTTTCGTTTAGATTTGCATACATAAGGGCCTTTACGCACTCCATCCGATCCGAATCCGAGAAAATTCAGATCTAGAAAACTCAGGTCGATCCGGATGTCGATTTTGCACTGTGTCCATTTCGATGGATATTCGGCGGATCGCACCGCCACTACCAAGGGACGATCGACGACGACGGATCGGATCTACTTCGGACCAAGAATTCTCAAATTCGGATCGGATTTGGATTGAATGCAGCAAAGAATGCTTTCCTTGTGATGACCCCAAAGGGCTTGCTTTGCATTACTCTAATCGACCATAATCTACATAATATAATCAATTATATTTTAATCATAATAAATTCATGCATTTTCTACAATTGGCCGTGATCCGTGAACTTTAGAGCGATTCCACATAACGCTCCGTATCGCTGCGTCTCACCGCAACTGAACGAGTGCAGTATCGATTTTGATGACGTTTATAGCATTAGCAGGTGTTTAAAATATACTTAATAAAATGATGACAAAAACGGGGCTGTGAAGTCTCAAGGCTCGAGCTGTTTTTGAACAACTTTCAAAAAGTTAATCGCCAAAGAACCTACCTTACCTTGGCCAAAGAATATATATTTTTTTTCATTCCATTCAAAGAGATTCTCTTTGAATGGCCATACTAATACTAATTCTGCCAGCAATGTGGGTATTATGCCTCGTATCAATGACATTGATGAGGCATTAGATTTAATTTAGTTTTGATTTTAGAAGTAGTTTTAGATTAATTTAGATTTTAGTTAATTTAGATTTAGTTAGGTTTAAATTATTAACATTTTGATGATTTTTTTGTTCTGACATTGTTATTTAATTATTGAAATCGGTTAAGATTTGAGGGAGCTATGGAGTAATATCGACAAAAAAATATATACGCGTCGAATTGAGAACCTCCTCTTTTTGTATTTTTTAAAGTCGGTTAATTAAAAATATTTTAAATGTCAAGCAAGTAAAAAACGCGTTACAAATATAAAGCAGTAGAATTTATTAAACTATATTAGACATTAATATTATATACATGCATTCGAGTTCCTCGTTTTATTAATGCTGAAGGCCATAATACCCACAGTGGTTCCAATTAACCTAAACGATCCTTTTATGTAATTATAAAGGTAGATACGTATAAATCAATTTTCAATACATTTTGACACTCGCCCACAGTTGATTAACCTACACATGATTAGTGTTTTCTTCATTACAAGGCGTATATTTATGGTGCATAAGATAAACTGCTCTGTGAAATACCTTTAACAAAATAGTAAAATTAGCACACCTTTGTAAAGAGGATGCTTTAGATCGTGCAGAATGGAGGAAACTTAGCTCGAAAGCAGACCCTGGCGTATGCCGGGACAAACGCTAGGAAGAAGAAGGAGTAAAACACAATGATTTTAACAAAATATAAAACAATATATAATTTCTTTTAAAATTAGCACACCTTCGTAAAGAGAATGCTTTAGATCGTGCAAAGTGGAGGAAACATAGCAGGAAAGCGGACCCTGGCGTATGCCGGGACAAACGATAGGAAGAAAAAGAAGGAGTAAAACACAGAGATTTTAACAAAATAGTAAAATTAGCACACCTTCATAAAGAGGACGCTTTAGATCGTGCAAAGTGGAGGAAACATAGCAGGAAAGCGGAACCTGGCGTATGCCGGGACAAACGCTAGGAAGAAGAAGAAGGAGTAAAACACAGAGATTTTAACAAAATAGTAAAATTAGCACACCTTCGTAAAGAGGATGCTTTAGATCGTGCAAAGTGGAGGAAACTTAGCAGGAAAGCGGACCCGGGCGTATGCCGGGACAAACGCTAGGAAGAAGAAGAAGGAGTAAAACACAGCACACCTAATATGTATTAAAATAAACATAAGATTGAGAACTGACTGCATCGAGTCTATCATTTTTTCAAACGCCAGCAGCTACTTCGGCCAAATAATTAATTTGGCTATCCAAAAGGGAAATGACGCCAAAATTTTGCATACTATGCAGTGCTGCGCTGACATTGATGAGGAAATTAATTTGTTTTATTTGTAATTTTAGAATTGTTATTAAGTTTAATTTACTTAGTTAGCTATGATAAAAATTTGTCAAAGAGAAGAATAGATCAAATCTTTCGAACAGAAAGACATAAAAGTAAACTTGCTGCGAGACAGTATTATATCATTAGCGCTAGACTACAATAAAATTAATAAAGCTATTAAGGAGGAAGACACGCATCTTCTCAAGGAAAGATTCTCGCTAGATGGCGCTATTAGGGCGTTTGACAGATTTTTAATTTTTTCGCATAGTTGCTATGCTTTATTTATCCTTTAAATAGAAACGAATGTAAAAAACGTGTTAAATAATGGTACCTAGTTTAGGGACAGTAAATTTTCTGAATGTACCTAAAATACACTACACTGTGGACTAAATCTATATTTAGTAGTAATTAAGTTTTGTCATATTTGGTATTTTTTCTCTGTATATTATGTTACAAGCTAAATAAATAAAAAATAAATTTGTTGTAATTATTATTATTTATAATATTGCAGAATAAACACTCAGAAATTACAATTTGCTTGAGAAATTACAACAAAAACGCATTCCTCAGAAGTAATATCCGTCTTACAAATTGTTTCATGAATATGCAGTTAAGAAATTTAGGACGCAATGAACAATAATTAACTCCATTTCAAAGTACTAAGGTTCTAATTTAAGTCTTTGTAATGGATATTCGTATACATGCAATCCACGTCTCATTACCCGATTTTATTATTTAGGCATAAATTAAATTATTCATGTTTTTTGAAAATCCAAAATTACTATTACAAACTAATACATTTAATTTATATTGTGATAGCAAGAACTATTGAGTTCGTTGGTATTTTCATTCATCAAAATCGGCATAGTAGAATGGCACTACGATGGAACATGATAAGTACATTTGTTTGTACAACGATTTGGCGTCCAAGGCTCAGGAGGAGCTAAACATCTTTCACCCTCGCGAGGGTCCTTAAAAGATAAAAAAAAAATGCGTTGTTCCGCGTAGCAAATAATTCCCCATAAAAATATTATTGTTGCAATCTGTTTTATGCATGGTAAGTAATTCAATTGTTTTTATTTTCATTTTTGTTCCCTTGAATATTTTTATTGTGATTCTAATAAGTATTTGAACACACATAATATTTTGGCGAGCAGCCAATTTTCGACCGAGCGAAGCGAAGGTCTTTGAGTTAACTAGGGCGATTTGCACTTGTCCGTCCGTCCGTCCGTCCGTCCGTCCGTCTGTCAGAGCCTTATAACTTTTGAATTACTGAACGTAATTACTTCAAATTTAGATATAATATGTAAACCGATGGCCTCCAGCCGAAAATGGCTTAAAAAGTTATAAAAATCTTTATTTCAGGGGGGCTCTCATAGAAGCGAATGCGAAGTAAAAAAAAAAAATCGCGTTACATAAAATTGTTACGTATCATTTTAAAGATAATTTTGAACTGAGTACAAAAATATTTTTTTTTTAATTTTTCCCTTAAAATTGACGAAATGGGGGGCTTTCAAAGTGGCGATTTTATACGCTCGCTTGAAGACGCTCTCTAGAAAAATCCGCTATGGATTTTCAAACTGATTTTATGTTTTTAGGTCACTTATATCCTGTACTTGAACAACAAATACTAAAATTATATGAATATTATAAAGAAACGAGATTATTTAATTTTTAATGGGCGTCAGTAATTCATATAGCATGAACATAGCTTCACAATAATGCTAATAGATGGCGCAGTCAGTAACTATTCCCATGGAACTACGAGTTAAATTCAATGTTTGATAAATAATTCAATGTTTTCACTAACGTTCCCTAACCTTTACGGGCTACCTATAAGTTAGGTGATTGATGTTTTCTGTCAACTTATTTATCACGATCCTGTACGGGACACCTAAAAGGATATTGGGACGGATGTTAGGACTTAGGATTGTATTTAGGAGCTACCTACGTTAAGAGACTCCTACTTAGGGGATGATTTAGGTATGTTTGGTGAAAACGGGCATAATAATAATGTCAGTTTTGGTTATCATGTATCGATTGAATGAATAATCATGGGATACCGTTACCGCGAGGTCTCAGTTCGGGGCGAACCACTAGTTATTGTGATTCTAATAAGTATTTGAACACACATAATATTTTGGCGAGCAGCCAATTTTGTGACCGATCTGTTAATTATTGTAATGATATTTTTGTTGGGTTTCTAGCTGTTTTGTGTGATAAATAAATAAATGAAAGTACATAAATACAAATAAACATACGTACATACATACATAAAAATAGTACTAAAATCATAGCTCTTTTTTTGGCTTTGCCGTTGTCTGCTAAAAAATAATTGGAACGAAGAAATGTATCAACCTGGATCAGAACGCTGGCTATATATAAGTTGTACAAGGTAAAGAAAACTTTCCAAGATGATTGTAATATTGTGTTGATCGATGATGTTACACTGATTTGCATATGCGCTAATTATATTCAGAACCGGGCCTTCAGACGTGTGTAATGGACATCAGTTTGCATACAAACAATTATAATGACACATTCAAGCCTTATAAGAACGTATAATAATGTAATATGTGTAAATTATTCATACCTTTATACACTCTACTATAATTACTAATTGAAAATTAAAATTACCTACGTAATTTGAAGCTACTAAATAAATAATTTATAAAATGAACTGAAATTTTAACTAATAAAATTAAAACTAAACTAAGTAAATCTAAAGCATCGATGCCGTGAATAGAATATACTTAATAGAAATATGTATTTTTTATTAAATGAACTTTTTTATAAGTGCTTTTGAATCGTCGATGAGTCTACCACTGGTTCGGAATGCCCTTCCTGCCGAGAAGAACCAGCAAGAAACTCGGCGGTTAAAACAAGTTTACAATACAATAGATACTATGCTATGTATCCAATGTTTCCAGAATGTGGGGAAGTTCCGAAAATACATACTACTTACAATTATTCAATACACATTAAGATAGGCAGACAGAAAGTAGCCCCATTCCAGCCGGGGCACCCGTTCACGATCATGACGCATGAACGCGTGACCTCATCATAACCTCATCGATGTCACCGCAGCGCGTGATAATACCCCAGACTTTGGCAGCATTGCCCCTTTGAATGGCCATATTACCTATTTGGCTGCCAGCTCTTGGATCCCAGTTAAACTCAATTACCCTTTTTGAAAGTTCTTCAAAAAGCGCAGGAAACCTCCAGACCCCACGGCCCCAGGGTCTCCACAACAAACTACTAACTACAAACTTTTTAAACTTTGCAAATTGTAATTTTGACCTTATTAAATGATAATAATATATATTTTAATTTATATAAATTATAACATTCCTGTGTTTGCAATAATTAATTTTTACATATTCATGAAATCGCTTATTTTCTCATAAAATAGCTCTAACTAGTAAAGCAAGAATTTTATACCGACAACTTGTTGTGTTGAGATAAAAAATGTCTATGAAATTTTTTAAGATGACGTGCTCTTATCATAATGTGGTCTGTACTTATCCGGTTTTTGTAAAAATATGGAAGCTCAAATGATACGTATTTAACTTTTCATAATGAAGGACTATTGTTATATGTATGTTTTTATATTTATTTAATGTCTAAAAATAGTCCCGAAATCATTTCAACATTAATTAAAAAAGAAATCATCAGCAAATTGGTCAAAATTTAATATAATGAGGTACGATTTTTATCTGATTCAAATGTATGTACAGAATAAATAATATAGGTACATACGAGTGAGTGATTTTATCAGTGAAGAAAGTTTCTCTCTTATTACAATATTCTCTAATGAGGCTTCAAGAAAGTTCAAATAAACATAAAAGAAAATAAGATCACAAACATGTAGAGTTTATAGAGCTCTAATTTTGACTGTCACCGCCAAAAATCAGATAAAAGATCAAAGATAAACCCCTCTTTAAACAACATGGGCACCATTTCTGTAAAATCCAAAAATAACTTTTAAAAGCTTTGTTAACAAAAAAGGACCTTACTTATTTCAATACGCCTGCCTTGATCTACTAAAATATATTATTATGTCTAAACGAGTTATTGAGTCTTTTTCCTTGCCGAACATTTAACTTTTAAAGTTTTAAATATCTAGTAAATATCCACCTTAATATTAATCGTCATTCACGTAGGTTTTATTTCACGTAGGTCAACCTGTGGCTCTTATGACACGTCATGAATCTACCACCCGTTCGGAAAGCGGATTCTGCTGAGAAGAGCCGGCAAGAAACTCAGCAGTTGCTCTTTTCAAAATAATCATTTTACAATATTATTATAAGTTTTTTATGCTATCCTGTGGGCAGCCGGATGCCATGCCGATTTAACCCATTGAAACAGCATAATCACCTGATATAAGTAGAGGTACTCGTACTGCTAAAATATTTATCGAGCAAATAATAAACAACATTAATTTCTCTAGATTTACTTTTTCTTGTGCAAAGTATCAGCGTCGCTTTAAATGACTTTACATGTACATATTTTATATGTACGTACATACTTACTGGATTCATGTAGGTAATTAGTGATTAAATAACTGAACCAGTGGTAGACTCATCGACGATTCAAAAGCACATGTAAAAAAGTTTATTTGAATAAAAAACATTTCTATTCTATTCTAATATCACGTTTTCTTTAACGATGAAGGAAACATTGTGAGGAAACCTGCATGTCTAAGGGTGAGATCTTTAATAGACATTCTCACTCAGCTCAGACTCAAGACTGAGTTAAAACGAGACAGATATTATTCAGGCAGATAGTCAGGACATATTAATTGTGTCTCATTTTAACTTGAATCTTGAACAGAGCCAAAGTACGATCTATAGATCTAGCCATAAGAGTTCTCCATAATATTCTCAAAGATGTGTGACGTCTGCCAATCCACACATGGCCAGCGTGGTGGACTATGGCCTAAACTCGAAAAAAAAAATCTCATTCGAGAAGAGAATGTTGTCTAGTAGTGCGCTGGCGATGGATTGAGATGAGTAAAAATAATGATTTATTTTAATGTGTGTTTGACATATTGTTTGTATAGCATTAGTCTCCTTACTTTATCCATAACGCCGAGGAAACAGCAACGATTGTACAACAGTTCCGGTCATTCGGTTCCGCAAATACAAATGTGAAAGTTTTGCATAGCATACATACGAAAAACTCATTAAAACGTTCCCTATTCATTAATGAGACTCTAATTAATTCACAGATGAACGATAGCGTCTGTGGGTTAAAAAAAAATAGTATACGAGGAGAACCTCCTTCTTTTTTTTATCGGTTGAAAAATATGATTAAAATCTGTATTGGCAGTGCCTTCGTGCACCTTTTTTAATTAATACTAGCTGATGCCCGCGACTTCGTCCACGTGGATTAAGTTTTTAAAATCCCGCGGGAACTCTTCGATTTTCCTCTTTGATTTTCCGGGATGCCTATGTCACCCTCCAGATTCTGAACTATCTCTATCCAAAAAATCACGTCAATCCGTAGCTTTGTTGCAGCGTGATTGACGGAAAAACCAACGAACAAATACACTTTCACATTTATAATTATGTATTATTAGTAAGGAAGAATTAATAATAAACGATACCTAGAATAAAGGCGATCTAATTAAATTTTAGAACACAAAAGCTAGTATTGACTAGTATAATAGTATTTTATGTATTATTCATGTAGTACATAATTAGGGTTCCATACCAAAATGGTAAAAATGGAACCCTTATGGTGAGACTTTCTCCGTCCGTCTGTCCGTCCGTCTGTCACAGTCGATTATTTCAGTAACTATTAAAGCTATCGACATGAAATTTGGCATAGTTGTGTATAATAGTGGCCCAAAAGCATTGAAATAAAGAAAAGTCGAAAATTATTTTTAGTTTTATTAAAAAAGGGGGAAAGTCGGGGGTTTGAAATTTAAAAGTAAAATAACTATATCGAGTGGGGTATCATATGAAAGGCCTTTACTTGTGCATTCTAAAACAGTTTTTTATTTATTTCTATATATAATAGTTTTTGATTAATCGGCCAAAATGTCGAAAAAAATACCGTTCCCCCCCTTATCTCCGAAGTTTACCAATCGAAAAATCTGAAATAATTATGGTCAATAGATGTTTATGTATATTTTACAGGAAAAATAAAAGCAATGCGAAAAATATTTTAGTTTGATTAAAAAAGGGGGAAAATCGGGGGTTTGAAATTTTAAAGTAAGATAACTATACCGAGTGGGGTATCATATGAAAGGCCTTTACTTGTGCATTCTAAAACAGTTTTTTATTTATTTCTAGATATAATAGTTTCTGATTAATCGGCCAAAATGTCGAAAAAAATACCGTTCCCCCCCCTTATCTCCGAAGTTTACCAATCGAAAAATCTGAAATAATTATGGTCAATAGAAGTTTATGTATATTTTACAGGAAAAATAAAACCAACGCTCTAACTAGCATAGTTTTTTTTATATTAACAATAAACCTCTACAAACAAAGTTAACGATAAATAAGCAAATTAATACCTATAATATTATCGTTTTACTTTTACTTTTGGAGTATGGAACCCTCGGTGCGCGAGTCCGACTCGCACTTGGCCGGCTTTTTTTTATGTATCATCAATAGTTTTCTCGGCACACGCCAAATAATTTATTTTATAGGCAAAATTTTGCTACTTTGCGTTACATTATTGCAATTTTCTTAAGGACCTGTAATTTTTTTGAAAACAAATTATAGCCTATGTTACTTCCTGATAACTTAGCTTTCTATTGGTGAAAAAATTGTTAAAATCGGTTCAGTAGTTACAGAGCCTATTCGGTACAAACAAACAAAAAATCTTTCCTCTTTATAATATTAAGTATAGATTAATATAAGATTTTTTGTAGATACGTAATAAAGTAACCAGTCTTAGATTTAACATGCTTATTATAGTCTTGGAAGCGAGTAAATCGAAACTGGGTGCGTTTTTAGGGTTCCGTAGTAAACAAGGAACCCTTATAGTTTCGCCTAGTCCGTCCGTCTGTCAGCACAGTAGGGTAGCAAAGAAGGGTTCATAAGTTAAGGAGTTATACCTGTTTTTTCTAGGTGAGGTATTACACGTAGTGTAAGTTGCATATTTTTTTGCTAATATATTATGATTCGATAAGAAATTAAAGATAATTCTAATACAATTTGATGATAAAATAAGTATAACCATTTGCAATTCAAATATATCATTTTCCATGAAAAACTAGGAACCCTATTAATGTCAAGGAACTATCCTTACAAACGAGAATGTACGATCGTTAAGTATAATACCTATTATATATAATTGTGTATAATATGAATCAGACCCAGATATATAAATGCATATTTTCATAAGTTTGAAACTTAAAACATCTATTTCCTTGACTGGAAAGTATACCTAATATAGAAACTTTTATACAATAATACAATTTTCCATAATATATATTTATTTTCTCAGATTAGTTATTCAAATGGTATGAGTTCTAACGAGTTAATTGTATTCAAAGAATTCAACCGCCAACAATAACAATTTTTTTCACAATTTCCCGCGTTACATAGATAATGCTATAAAACTCACTTTTTTATTTCTTTTAACCTAAGAACAGGAAAACCTCGCTTAAAGTCGAATTACTTAAAAGTATTTTAATGACATAAAACTCAAATTCAAACTAAATAATTTATCGCTATGCTTTAAAACCAAAAAATAACAAGTAAAGACTTGAAATTATGTTTAATTTAACTAACTGAAAAAAAGGGAAGCTAAATCTCAAAGAACCTATTTAATAAATTGTGTTAAAAAATTGGTCGTCTGTAAAGTCAGTTAAAAAAATATTTTTATGCGATAATATATTAATTAATAAAAGATGCTAGTAAATTGTCTATGGGTCTGTTTATAAAATGACTGTAGTTGAAAATACTGTAAAACTTATGTTTTATACTCGTAAATGGAAGTAATTTCTATAATATTATAATTATTTACCTGAACAGAAACACAAAAATGTCTGTAGTAAATACTTAACATTATTTTGAATAGTTTTTTGTTACGTTTTGCTTTGCTTTATGTGCTCACTATACCTATCGAGTTATTATTTTGTTGTAAAATCAGATTTCATATTTATTATGTATGTTAGCAGAATTTAAAACTAAACTTCTTCTGTAAGTGTTAATTGTTTGTTTACCTACCTACTCATTTTAAAAAAAATTATGCGGGAAAAATCTAAAACTTTGTTCGTAATACATCAGATTATTATTACAATGACTGTGCATGAGTATTAATGTGACATAACGAACTTGTTAGTTTTTGTCACTTAAGAAATAGTAGGTATACGAAACTTTTGCTATACAATATACATTCTTTCATATCATTTATCATTTGTTTCGTAACGCAAAATGTATATTATATTTAATACTAGCTGATGCCCGCGACTTCGTCCGCGTGAATTTAGTTTTAAAATCTCTCGGGAATTCTTTGATTTTCCGGGATAAAAACTAGCCTATGTCACTCTCCAGGTCCTCAGCTATACCCACGCAAAAAATCACGTCGATCCGTAGCCCTGTTGCAGCGTGATTGAAGGACAAACCAACAAACAAACACACTTTCGCATTTATAATATTAATAAGGATATTTTTTGAAACCATTGCAATTCTCGTGGGACCTTGGCATGAAAGACATAAATTAAGAACTTGACAGGCATTATTGCGAGTTAAATATTCAACTATTAACGTGGTATTTTTTGCTTCTCAAACGATTAGTAGTCTTAAATCTAGATTGTGTCTGCAATATCACAATATGCAAAGCGTTTGTGTTTTTCTAAGAGTTTTGAAATTGGTGTTGACTGTTGTTTAATTTTTGTGATTTACTAGTAATAAGCCGCGCCTTCTTCGCTCCCACCATCTATTAAAAGTAATCCGAAGCGATGATTCGATTGGTTTTCGATTTTTCAGCTGTTTTTTTTTGTTTTTCCTATTTTTAGGGTTCCGTAGTAAACAAGGAACCCTTATAGTTTCGCCATGTCCGTCCGTCTGTCTGTCTGTCTGTCTGTCTGTCTGTCCGCGGTTTAGCTCGGAGACTATTGGTACTAGAAATCTGTAATTTGAAAAGGGTATAAATATCAATCACGCCGACAAAGTGGTGAAATAAAATTGTGAAAAATATTTTTTTTTAGGGTACCTCCCTTACATTTAAAGTGGGGATGAATTTTTTTTTTCTCGTCTATCCCATAGTGTGGGGTGTCGTTAAATAGGTCTTTCAAAAATATTGTGGGTGTGGGAACACCATTTTTCAATTCAGGGTTCCGTTTGTGAAATATGATATTTAAAAGTGCTAAATTTTATTTGAGTCAAGTGTCCCCCCCTCTTTGCCAGCTAAATGGTATATAGGATTCAAGAAAAAATTCACAGCAGTAGTATATATAATGAATTTTAAAGGAAAACTATCACGGCTAAGTAGGGTTCATTAGTTAAGGAGTTATATTATCTGTTTTTACACGTAGTCTAAGTTGCATATTTTGTAGTATATTATAGTATTTAAACCATGGAACTCAAAATGTATTCAATATATGAATATAGTCTCCTATCTAAAGCACTATCCTAGGTCAGCAATAATATTTGAGACTTTCAACTACGGAACCCTACACTGCGCGTGGCCCGACACGCACTTGGCCGGTTTTTTTAAATGTTTTTACCCACCTCTGTATTAGGGAGAACAAATCAAAAAGAAATCATTCAAATCAGTCAAGCCGTTTTTTTACTTTTAGTAGGTACAGCAATTGATTTTTATGTTTAGAGATGTTGATGTTTAGTCAATACGTCATATGTGTAAGATAATATTATGTCTGTTTATATATTTAATATATTCATGAATATATAATATGTATAAATCTGCCCGTCTATCAATTTATACAGTTTCGCTATAATACCCATATTTGGGTAGGCAGTAGGCATAACTTATGCGTATTGCGCACTCGGCACTGCAAAAGATATCAACGGTAGCGCATGCTGTTACCTACATACGTTACCTAACGATCGAACTTTTATGGTAACAGCTGCACTTAATTAAAAAAAAATTGCTATCATCTATCCATTGAAAAACTGCAATGATTAATAAACAAACTGTAATAAAAAAAAAACTTGAGAGGTGTCAAGAGACACCCGGATGGAACGTAGTTCCTTTCGATTACATTGTGTTCGGTATTTTCGCGGTACAATAATGGGTCTCCGTAGCCTTGTGGCTTCTGCAGTCGCCTAACAGCCAAAGGTCGATGGTTCTAATCCCAGCTCGACAGACTGAATTTTCTATTTTCTATTTTATTTTAAATAATTTCTACATGTGGAATTTTTCCCTAATTTTTTATAAAAAATTAGGAAATACCCAATATTGTACCACGAAAATACCGAACACAATGCAAAATCACAGAATATATAATAGTACTACGTACAGAAGTTTCACTCCTTTGATGTTGACTACTTGCCGGCGCTTTAATAGCCTACATATTTTCATTAAATAGATAAATCACGCACGCAAGCTAAATTAGACTTTATAGCTCGGTGCGAGGATCCATATTGCTTTGGATCTGTTCGCCTTCCTACGTCACGGACGCCGTGGCGTGGTTGCCTAGGGCTGTCAACACAGAGTAAGAAAATACAGTAGGTATAACTTTTATTTATTTATTTATTTTCCCATAATATAAACAAAGAGGTGATACACATCACAACGTGATCTGTTAACTAGACACCGTCATAAACTACTAGTCCTCACCATCACATCATCCTGTCATCTGCGTAAAGTGCAGAAATTCTTTGTGGGGTCGACTATACGCTTTTATAACTTGATTCCCAAAGAATTGGCAGATTTGCCATTACATACATTTAAACAGTGTAAAAACACATTTAATAAGTAGAGGCTATTTATTGACCGAGCGAAGCGAGGTCTCTGAGTCTACTAGAGTGAATTTGCACTTGTCCGTCCGTCCGTCTGCCCGTCCGTCCGTCCGTCCGTCCGTCCGTCCGTCCGTCTGTCTGTCAGAGCCTTATAACTTTTGAATTACTGACCGTAATCACTTCAAATTTAGATATAATATGTAAGCTGATGGCCTTCAGCCGAATATTGCATAAAAAATTGCCAAAATTCACATTCAACAAAAAAGTGTTGGTTTCAAAAAAGTGTCGAGTGTCGGTTCCTTAATTTATTCCGTCTAGCCCCCTTCCGCACCGCGCGATAAGGAACTACGTTCCAATAATAAATAAGACATTTTCATCAATCATATCATATCAATAATAATTAATTAATCATATTTACTAATATTATAAATGCGAAAGTGTGTTTGTTTGTTGGTTTGTCCTTCAATCACGCCGAAACAGAACTTCCGATGGAAATTAGTATGTAATATAGCAAAAATATTTCCCGACTTTTGCTTTATATTTTGTGATAAAAATTAAAAATACTTATACTTAAAACGTTTTTATAAAGCTTAAATACAGCACTATAACTTATGGTATGGTTTCATAAAACGAAAGCTTTAAAAATGGCCAATGATCCACTTTCCAAAACAGAAAAAATTGACAGGGGTTTTTGGACTGGGCCATATTTTTCAGAAAAAATACCATCGAACCTAAACATAAAAAGTGTCAAAAAACAAAATTCTGTCAATTAAATTTATAATACACAGTAAATAAAAGATCTTACTACCAGTAACTATTTTATGATTTCGATTTGAATATGAAAATCTTGGTGTACAAATGCTACGAAAGAAAAACTTTTTCTGCTGCACATAACAATTGCACGCAACGTCGCAATCCGAGAATAAAATTATCTTATTAAAAATTTATACTAAATAGATTATTATATTCCTACTCACCGTAAATTGTAGACGATGGAATGCGGAAAAATCCTTTTTTTTAAATTAATAATTACCACTCCGCGACACTACTGTCATGCGAAACACAGTTCGGAAAATTCGAAATTTGAATTTATTTTGGCCGTTTGCGGCTTCTGGCGCGTGCAGTCGCGTTCCGATTGAAACGACGACTGATCGGTTGAAAAGCGTTCCTTCTTTGCGCATCGGTCAACGCAGGTCGCGACTGTAACCCGAACAATAACGTTCCA